>JAJOZX010001928.1:190000-317500 GCA_023014485.1 Bathynomus jamesi
AGTTACAAGTCACTAGGTTGTACACCAGTCTCCGGAGTTTAACCAGTTTTGGGGGCCTAGATTTTTTTTAACCTGTTTGCTACCAACCCAACAAACATGCCCATATGGGCCCCACATAGGCTTGGCCACGGGATCCATATGGGCACCAGGTACATACCACATGGGTCCCATATAGAACCCATGTCGTGCCCATTTGAATACCATTTATAAACCACATACAGCCCATCGATAGCGCATATGGGCTCTATATGGGACCCGTGTGGTATATACATGGTACCCATATGGGTACAACATGGATTCAGTGGCGAAGCCCATCTGTAGCCTCTGTGTTGCCCATGTGGAGCCCATATGGGCATGTTTACTGGGAAGCAGTCCCGTAGCCAGGACTTCCCAAGGGGGAGGGGGGGGATCGAAATTGTAGAAAGACGGGCCTTTTGGTGCGGAGGGGGTTTATAGTAGTTAAGTTTAGAGTAGTTTGTGAAGTTTCAAAAAAGAAAAAAATGCAAAAAAAATGCGTGTTTATTTACTAAGTGATGTTATATATTATAATATCACATAAGTTATAAATATGGTTACAAAAGTGGACCTTTCCTCTCAAAGGGGTCGTTCGAACGGACCAACCCCCTGGCTACGTGCCTGCCAAGCTTGATAAAACCTACTAATTAATTTAGTACATCTAAAATTCGCTGCAAGCAATGAACATAGGTCTACAGCAGTGGTTCTGAACCTTTTTTGGTTGACGTACCCCTTGGTATCAGCGTGAGGTGTCACGTACCCCCTCTCAATGGTGACTGTCATCTTTATACTAAACTACGTATATCATCAAAAAACAAGATACACTACTTAAACCTTTATTGAGAATCCAAACAAAGTTTATCTTTCATTTTATACTTGTGTTCCAAGTATAAAATTCGATTGTAAGTGACGTTTTTGAGAGAGCCCCACGTATGTCGTGCTCGACTTTCAGTTTGTTCCTTGCTTTGGTCTTCATTGTTACCAGCACGGAAAATCCCGACTCACAGAGGTAGGTCGTGACGAACGGAACTAAAACTTGGTAAGCTCGCTTGGTTAGAATGGGATATGCCTCCCCAAGTTTGCACCAGAACTGATTCAGCTCGTGTACGGAAAATTCCCAGTCGGAATATTGCCAGTGAGAATATTGCCAGGCGGAAAATTGCCAGTGACAAAAATATGTAAAAATTTAGAAAGTAAGAAATAAAGTAATTGAGAAAAAGGACGCGCGTGTGTGTGTGTGTGTTCCAGCCATAACTCCAAAATGGAAGCAGTTACAAACATGAACCTTCACACACATATTGATTAGGTCCCCAGGTTGTGCACCTGGGTGTTAATACCTAAATAAAATAATTAAAATTACTGGGCCCGAAGGCCCCAGCACCGCGATTAAACTATATATACTATTATATATATAATATATATATATATATATATATATATATATATATATATATATCGAAACCTATGGTAAAATTATTGAATACCCGGTTAGGCTCATTGAATGCCAGGTTTGGTCCTCTGTACGCCCTTGACGATTGGTTAGGTTAAGTCGTGATATTTTCGTTAGCTTTAACGAAAAGGCTTTAGCTCAGACCAAGAAATTGCACTTCGAAAGAGGGGAAGAAAGACATACTGCCAAAAAGTACAAAAATATCAATGACAGATTGGAGAAAGTCATCCGTCAGTATAATGAAGAAGATAAATTGACATTTCTTCGATCTATTGCTTATAATCTTCATACTTTTTGAGGCTTTCCTTTCCTTAACAAGTTTTAGCATTTTAAAATTTTAAATAATAATATTTTAATAAATAAATCCTTTTTTGTGAATTTTAGTTTTTTCTCACTGGCAATATTCCGGCTGGCAATATTCTCACTGGCAATTTTCCCCACTGGCAATTTTCCGGCTGGCAATTTTCCGCCTGGAAATTTTCCGGCTGGCAATGTTCCTACTTCCGATTCAGCTAGTGATACAAAATCGACACTTAGTTTCTGATTATTGCACAAATGCAGAAGCTCGTCTTTTGCCTGATCGGCATCACTGATTTGTTTGAGAAAGACAGTGAAGGATCAGGATAGTTACCATGCATCACTTTTTTTTAAATTTTTAATTTATAAAACTCTCAGCTATTAAACATAATAGATTGTGTGTACTTTTTCCTCCAAGTAAGTTACAGGATAATCCTGAGAAGCCAGCTAAAAACGACCAAACCCATCAAACACAGTACATACCCGCAATTTAGGAAATAAAACCACCAAATCTGAGAACCCTGAGGTTATGCTTACATTTGTGATGCCAAATCGTAGGATGATTGAACATTAAGTTGCCAATGTTTGTTTTCCTTACCAGTGTGCATAATAGGAACTGTGCGTAATTAGGTCACTTTACCCTATCCTATCTATCATGTACCCCTGATGAGGCTTCACGTACCCACCGGGGGTACATGTACCCCAAGTTCAGAACCACTGGTCTACAATATGGACCAAAAACTGAGTCATTTATCTCCAAAATTTTGACCTATATATAATTCATTAAAATATTTATCACACATTACTATCAATCTTATTTTAGGGCTAATTTAGGTCCACTCTTCCACAATTAGATCAAAGACTACCTACTGAGTCTTATCATAAAGGTTCATTTCAGTGATAAACGTTCATACAAAGACACTCGCAGCGCCCTCTGAAGTGATCCCACTGATCATCCCACTGATGATTTTTCTGACCAATCTGCGTTATGTAGGTCAGAAGGATAGATACTGGTCTGAACTAGCTGTAATTTTGGCTTCATGTTTTCCAAATGAAATTTAAATGTAAATAACGTCCAAATAAAAGGAAATCCGGTCAATATAACTTTCCATTACTTCCCACAACATAAATTCTTGGTACGTAGTAAATATTATGAGTAAGTTGTAGACAGTGCTGTGCCCGCTAACTCCTAACGTTAACGCTAACTACCATAAAATTTACCGCCGCTAACGCTAACCATTTCAACAGTTAGCACCGGTAACGGTAGCGCTAAATTTGTCGTTTCCGTCCGTAACAGGCAACAACATGTTTTGTGGATATACAGAGTCTGTCCAACAAGTTACAGCGTACAACCTCTACATGCTGATGTCATGATCAACTTGCAGTTAGTGCTGCCTCAGTCTTTTATAATGGGGATTGCAGTCGGCGAACCAAATTTTAGTAAAAGTGCTTTTGAAAAATTAGCGATTATTGGTTAGCGATTAACTTTCTCTAATAACTTAGCGTCGATACCGTTTCACTAACAATTTTGGAAATTAGCGGTGCTAACAGTATCCTTATAAAAAGTTAGCAGCGCTAATTTTAGCGCTAATAAAAAGTTAGCGGCGTTAATAATTTAACGGCGCTATTCCAGCACTGGTTGTAGATTTCATTTTGTATGACACCTTCTGAATGACATGATAAGACCAAAGCCTATTACAGAGTTTTATCATTAATTCATGAGGTGTCATACAAAATGAAATCTACAACTTACTACAACTATTTACTACGTACCAAAGATTTATGTTGTGGAAAGTAATGGAAAGTTATATTGTTCAGATTTCCTTTTATCTGAACGTTATTTACATTTCATTTGGAAAACATTAATAAATGTTTATCCTTAATCCTAAGGAGCAGAGACATCGCCAGAAATTCACTTATCATGTGCTGAATTAAGCTTCGATATTGGACCTTAGTTTCTAATTCATGTTTAGCTTTGTTTGTAGCTTACTAGGTTTATTTCTAACATATTTCAATTCACTGCAGTAAGAATGTTAAGCTAAATAAATAATAAATAAACTTTTAAATCAAATTTTGACCTTATTACAAGGCTCTTTCTTGTCGGATAACGGAAACCTAGAACCAAATTCTTTGGCGGATCTTTAAATGTAATTTTAATAATTAGGGTGTTCACACCCACCTAACCCTCCACCCTATTCTAAATAACTCGTGGATCTTTACTCTCGAGTAAATTTCAAAATAACTCGTGGAACTCCGATCTCGAGTAAATTTACCGTCTGATTGCGCCCAGGCGTTTCTTTTCTTCCATTTTCTTCTTCTTTCTCCCTCTCTATCCGTTTAATTTTTTTCTACCCTATTTCTATTCTTGGTCATATTGACCACCACCATCCTAGTAGAGTCAAATGAAAATTCTAAACTGGTAATACTTTGAATAAAGACCCTCCGAAATTGATCTTCCCTGATCAAATGATTTTCCCTCCTACGAGTTGTGAGACCCCAAAATTTTTTCCGTTGCTTTCAGGCCTTGACTTTTCCTCAGCTGTGATAGCTGGGAAGATGGGTCGATACGACCATGACTGGCTGTACGCGCGTGTTAGACAATATGTTTTAAATGTGGGATTTGAGAAAGGAGCGCTTCAGTACAAGTTATCTGTAATAGTATATACAGCTTGGATACATTGGTTATCCGTGATGAACAGAACACCTGCTGACTGCCTTTGATGAGTACAGCATGGTTCCTCGAGGTTCTCGACCGCCCGTGAGGATATTATGAGTACTGAAAGGGAATGTTTGGTCGTCATGGTAAACTTGCCTTTCTTAGGTGAGTTTTAGGCTGTTTGTTAGAGTCATTGTTAAGCTAGGCCTAAACAATTTTGCAGATTTTTTTCAAATTGTCATTAATCCAGATAGAGAATATTAAGTTACGTTCTTGACTTTGTTCATGACATTAATTTAGGGTAAGATACGTTAACTAAGTTGATAACTTAAATATAATCCTGGAGTTACTTTTACCATTTGATTACCTAGTCTTGATTATTTAGTTGTCCATTCTTTATCATTTGATTATTCATTCCTTATATTATTTCATCCTTTTGTTTATCAGTCTTTATTTATTACAATTCATTCTAATTCATTTGAACCTATTGACCTACAGAGGAGGTGGAGACAAATTTCAGTCTGTCTCATTAGGAATACATTTGTCACCTACCATCTTACCATCCTTAATTTTTTTCTAATAAATAAAAATACATGAAAAGAAATAGTTTTCTAAAATAGTGTTATGTAATTTCAATGCAGGAAAGAAATTTATTCTCTGTTAGCGAAAGTCATGATGTAAGTAAATTATTATGTACAAAATGTATAACATTAAACCGAAGTTTTATTACACGAGTGATACTGTGATGCTTAATCTTATATTTATAATGATAGAATTAATGAGCGTTCATAGGACAAGTTTTGCCGAAAATGATGTTTAATATTCTTGTCTGAAATAAGTCTACTTAATCTACAATTTAGATGAAGTACAGGGGTAAATTACACACACACACACACACACACACATATATATATATATATATATATATATATATGTTTGCAACCTTGCATATGTTTCGTGCGTCGGTCTCTTCACACGGAGGTCAGGCTGGTGGCCCTATCTCTAAACCTGACTTGATGTAAGACAAAGTTGCTGTCCTGAGTTAGGTGTCTAATCGTTTGGAAACTTCACCTTTGACATCGGTGGTGTTTCTGATGCCTTTGGGTAGCTGGTTAATTAGTCTTGACTCTCTGACGACAAAGCTATTTTCTTTCAGAAGTGAGGATGTCCCTTTTTTTGGCCTTTAGTTTGTGAACACTACACATTCTAGTTTCTACCTCTCCTATTTTCCAGTGAGAGGTTTAGGGTGGTTTGGGGGTTCAGTTTGAGGTTAGCACCAGTTTCTCTATTATTTTTCATACGTATATTATGGCGTACCTCTCTCTTCTTCTTTCCAGTGAATATAGATTTAATGTACGTAGTCTTTTCCAGTAACTTAATTTTTTGTAGTCATTGATCTTGGCTTTGAAAGATTTCTTCCAGTTTATTGATTTCTTCTTTTTTATATGGAGACGTCAAGAATGAGCAACATTTCAGTTTTTGTATTATCACTGTTCACAGCAGGGGAATCATTACTTACTTGTCCCTTCTTTTAAATGTTATTCGTATCTGTTCCGTAATCCTTTTTGCCTTGTTTTTCGCCATTTGATTTTGTGTGTCCTAAATTTCGTATCGTCGGTCTTTTCCTCTTTGAGTTTGTTTCCTTGGATTTTCTGCCTATTTTAGGCATAATATCCTGTTTGTTTTAGCTCCTTATTTTTTCCATATTTTAAGAACTGAAAAATTTCGGTGTAAATTTAACGTTTTCTTCTGTCCATCTGTATATTCTGTACGTCTGTCTGTAAACATTTCGCATCATCTGCATTTCTGATTTTTCTGCTGATTTTTGTATCGTCAGCAAAAGACGTTACTGTACTATTATTGGTTACTTGGTTGACTATGTCTATTACCATGATAATGAAGGGAAGTGGGACTAATATTATTCCTTGTGGGCCTGAGCTACATACTTCCGATTCTGTTAATGATATTCCTTAGATTTTAACAACATGCTGACGTTTTCTGAGGAAGTTGTAGATCCATTTTCTCACTCTACCCTTTTTTCCTACATATGTTTCATTTTATGTACTATTATACCATGATCACTTGTCGAATGCTTTAACAAAATCAGTGTATATTACAGAGCATTTTTTAAGCTTTTCCCACTAAGCGACAAAGGCGGATCGGGAAGTGGGGGAGAGATTAGGGCAGGGGTGTGCTGCCAATTTCTTAACAACCGGTTCTGATACAGATAGGGGTGTAAATCGACGAGCGCCAATGGCGCGAGTCATTGAGCTAGGGGATCTGGGGTGGGCGGTAGCTCCCCCAGCGGGGTCCGGGGCAGAGCCCCGGAAGCCAACGCATTTTAGCTTTTCCAAACAGCATTTTGTAGCATTTTGGCAAAAATTATTTAACATATTCTTTATACTCACTAATGACATAATTATCTAAAAATAAACTAATTTTTCATCAAAAAATAAATAAATATTGAAACGACCACTGCTTGTGATACTACCTATATTTTTCTATAAAATTCTGAAAAAAATTAAAAAAATTTAGATATAAATAAATTTCTACTGACTGTTAAATATTTGTTAAAAACAAACAAACGGTTCGGTGATCCAATCAAAATTTAACAACTGGTTCGGGCGAACCGGACCGAACCGGTCCCAGCACACCTCTGGATTAAGGATGCTATGGATCCGGATGTTCCCTAATCAGGCCACCATCCCCGTGTGGTCTGAAATAACACTAGCATTATCTATATGTAAATATTCAATGTAAATTTCATATTTACATTTAGGATAAACAGTTCTAATTGTGGCATATGTGCGTGTATTATATGTATTTATATGGCTTCCAAGACAATGATCCCAAGACAATTCTATTTTTACAAATTTTGAAAATTCCTTGTCGCCCAGTACCCTAAAATTTCTTTTACTGGGCGACAAATTTTCTTCGCTGGGTGACATTCATGTCGCCCACTCACTAGGTTAAAAAATGCTCTGGTATATTACATACCTTTGGTAACCTTTGGTTAGCTTCCGCCCGAATTGTTCATTCTGACGAAGGTCAAGCTTTTCACTCCACCTTAGACCTACAGTTTAACGTGGAATCCGAACCACGCCCCACCAGCAGCAGCCCAGCGTCTTAACTACTAGGCCATTCAGGGTACCCATTTATCTACCAACCACTTTCTTTATTGTGTGGAAGGATGAACAGCTGGGTTTTGCTGTGCGCCGGCTGCCGTCACCGGATCTCGAACCCGGGGCCGATGGATTCGTAGTCAACGACGCTAACCACTACACTATATTTATGGAGGAAGAAGGGGCCAAAGGTAAACACCCACAAAAACGCCACCCAACTGTACAAAGAGAAAAACAGAGCCGAAATCAAGGTCAGAAGTTTCCGAGATGCCTGGACACTCGGCGTTTGAAAGAGTGGAGGTCAGAGACAAGGGGAAAGATGGATTGAGGAAGGTTGTTCCAGAGTTGACCGGTTAAGTAGGTGAAATGCTAATAATACCGATTAACCCTTGCGTTAGAGAGTCGGATAGAAAAGGGATGAGAAAGTGTGGAAAGTCTGGTACTGCAAACTCTCCTTAACCCATTCACTTCCGGTGGATGGGTTAAAGGAGGAAGCATGCAGTTAGAGAGTTCAGAAGAGCAGTGTCCGCTATAATAGAGATAGTAGAGAGAGAGAGAGTGAGGCAATATTGCAGCGAAGAGAAAGGGATTAAAGACAGTCAGTAGGAGGCAGGGAATTGATGAGACGAAAAGCCTTTGAGTTCACCCGGTCACGAAGAGCTCTATGGGTTGAGCCACCCGACACATGAGAAGCATACTCCATACAGGGTCAGACAAGACCCTTGCCCAGAGGCAGCAACTGAGTGGGGATGAAGAAACTGCGGAGCCGGTACAGCACACCTAACCTCATAGAAGCTGTTTGGAAAGAGAGTAGATGTGATCTTTCCAGGAAAGATCACGAGAAAAGGAAACGCCAAGAATGTTAAGAGAAGAGGAAGGATTGCATATTGTTGAAGATAAGGGGGATAATCGTGTGGAAGAGTGTGACGAGTAGACAGATGAAGAAAGTGGATTTTTGAGGCATTGAAAACCACTAGATTTTCTTTGCCCCAGTCAGAGATAGTAATGGAATCACCTTGTGAAGAATAACATTTATTACAGAAATTGTTCAAAGTGTCCTCCATCATGTTCAATACACAAGTTGCATCTTTGAACCACTGAACAACAAATAGGGCAGCACAGTTCTTTGTTATTATTCAACGTCTCGAACTCTTGGTATATCAAAGTCATCGTGTGATCTCGAAGTCCCGAGGTTTCTGGCCGTTGACTCTATCTTTGATTACACCCCACATTGAATAATCACATCACAGTAATGGACAACTAAATAATCAAATGATAAAAGTAACTCCAGGATTACATTAAGTTATCAACTTAGTTGACGTATCTTACCCTATGCCGCACCCTATATATATATATATATATACCTTGTTAACCTTGTCGCTGTTCCGTGCGTTGGTCTCTCTTCACACGAAGGTCAAGCTGGTGGCCCCGCCTCTAGGTCTGGCTTGGTGGAGAAGCGAGTTGCTTTCTTGCGCTCTCCACCGTACATAGCCAGGTACACCCGGCTCATCTGGTACCGTCCTGAGCCAGGCATCTAGTCTTCTCTTGAAGACTTCAACTTTGACCCCTGTAACGTTTCTGAGGTCCTTTGGAAGCTGGTTAGAAAGTCTTGGCCCCCTGACAACCAAACTATTTTCCTTCAGTGTTGAGGAGGTCCCTTATTGGGCCTTTAATTTGGGAACACTACACATTCTGCCTTTCCTATTTTCTAGTGTTGTTTGAATGGTAATTGGGTTTAGTTTGAGGTTTGGTACCAGTTTTTCGATCATTTTCCATATGTAGATTATGGTGTACCTCTCTCTTCTCCTTTCCAGGGAGTACAGATTTAGTTTACGTAGTCTTTCCCAGTAGTTGAGTTCTTTGCAGCCATCAATCCTGGCTGTGAAATGTCTCTGCGTTTCTTCTAGTCTATTAGTTTCTTCCATTTTTATGGGGACGTCAAAACTGAGCAGTATTCAAGTTTTGGTATAATAAGTGTTTTAGCAGGGGAATCATTACTGTCCTGTCCCTTCTTTTGAACGTTCTTAGTTCCTGTCCCTTCTTTTGAACGTTCTTAGTACCTGTCCCACGACTCTCTTTGCTTTATTTATCGCTATCTGATTTTGTGTTTCGAATTTGGCATTATCGGTCATTATTACCCCCAGATCGATCGCTTTCGTGCTTCTCTGAATTTCTTGTCTATCTGGAGCATAATATGCAGTCTAAGTTCCTCTTTTCTACCAATCTCAAGAGCTGAAATTTCTCGGTGTTAAATGTCATGTTGTTGTCTTCTCATCATTTGTATATTTTGTTCGTGTCCCTCTGCAAGGGCTCCACTTCATTTACATCGCTGATTTTTCTGCTGATTTTTGTATCATCTGCAAAGGATGTTACTATACTGTTGCTGTTTACTCCGCTGTCTATGTCTGTTAGCAAGATATTGAACAGGAGTGGGGCCAGTACTGTCCCGTGTGGTACTGAGCTGCGTACTTCCGATTCTGAGGATGATATACCTTGAATTTTGACGACCTGCAAACGTTCTCTGTGGAAGTTGTAGATCCATTTTCCCACTTTGCCTGTTATTCCCATATATTTCATTTTATGTGCTATTATACCGTGATCACATTTGTCGAAAGCTTTAGCAAAATCTGTGTATATGACATCGTAGTTGTCATTGCCTTTTAGTGCATCTAGGATATTTTTGTAGTGTTCTATTAGTTGTGATAGGCATGATCTACCTGATCGGAATCTGCGCTGATTTTCGTTGAATCTTTCCAGTGTCTCCAAGAAATCATAAATTTTCCCTCTAACTATTCTCTCAAATACTTTGGTGAGGTGGGACGTCAATGACACTGGTCTAAGTTCTTTGCTTGAGATCTGTCCCCTCCTTTATATATATATGGACAATGTTTGCTCTTTTCAAGATGCTCGATATATTTATATATATATATATATATATGAAAATGATTTCACGAAAGTAACACGTGAAAAATATTTATGATGAATAAAACCATGAAGGAAAGGAAACAGAATGGTGCTCAAGCGCTTTCGTCTAATGAGGATGTCATTAGATGAAAGCGCTTGAGCACCATTCTGTGTTTCCTTTCCTTCGTGGTTTTATTCATATATATGTGTATATGTATGTATATATATATATATATATATATATATATATATATATATATGATGCAAACCCACAAGGAAAAAGAAAAATGATCCCAAAACCTTTCGTGTATTCAGAAGTACACCTCGTCACGGGATGAAGGGAGAAGGCGAGATGACAAAAATATATACATCTGTACAACGGGACGGAAAATAAAAAGATTAACACCTGATTAACAAGCGTTAATTAGAGGCAAAAGGTATTTTAACAGGATATTGTCAATTTTGTACATTCCCGCACTGTTATTGAAATTATTTTTAAAATGGATCAATTGTTTTCAATGAACATTCTAGCATATTCCTTTTAATTATAACCTTTGGTAACCTTTGGTTAGCTTCCGCCCGAATTGTTCATTCTGACGAAGGTCAAGCTTTTCACTCCACCTTAGACCTACAGTTTAACGTGGAATCCGAAACACGCCCCATCAGCAACCCAGCGTCTTAACCACTAGGCCACCTAGGTTACCTATTTATCTACCAACCATTTTCTTTATTGTGTGGAAGGATGAATAGCTGGGTTTTGCTGCGCGCCGGCTGCCGTCGGGTCTCGAACCTGGGGCCGATGGATTCGTAGTCAGCGACGCTAACCACTACACCACCAAGGCGCATATCTTTGTTATATCTGTGTTTTTAACAAGCACTTTAGAACTATCCCACCTGATATATGATTACATCTATACCAGGGGCGGATTTAGACCGTCTTCCGGAAGACGGTCAGATTTTCAGTGAACTTTTTTATTATATGATATTTTAATAATATATATATAATATTTAATTATATAATATTTTGATAAATATGATGTAATTTTCTAGTGTTTTATTTTTATATCTTTCATTTCATTTAAAAATATGTTATAGCAACTTGAAAATGTACTTCTGCCAAAAAGGTGGTAGCGAAAATTTCACGATTTACAATAGTTCCGTACGCATTTTTTACTTTTCAAATTTTGGAAGACGGTCAGCCCAGAAGGCTGGATCCGCCCCTGTATACATATGGTTAAACAATGCATTAGAATTATTTGCTGTTCTACACGCATATTTATGCTTTTTACCCTAATGTCTAACGTTTTACCCGTTTGGCCTATATATACTGAGTTACATTGTGCACAATACATCTGATCGAATACATACAACCAACCGCATTATCCGGGCTATTCTTTATTAGGTGTGATTTAACAGTATTATTATACTTAAAGATTACATTGATACCAATTGCTTTAAATAAAGTCGGAAGATATTGAAAATTAACATGGTAATTTAGGCTAAGGACATTTTTACGCTCAAATTCCTTTACAGTGACACTATTGTAATACCTATTCTTGGCTTATAATAGTGTAACTGTAAAGGAATTTGAGAGGAAAAATATCCTTAGCCTACCTTACCATGTTACAGTAATTTTCAATATCTTCCGACTTTACTTAAAGCAATTGGTGTCAGTGTAGTCTTTAAGTATAATAATACTGTTAAATCACGCCTAATAAAGAATATTCCGGATAATGCGGTTGGTTGTGTATATTCGATCGGATGTACACAATGTAACTCGGTGTATATATAAGTCAAAAGGGAAAAACGTTAGATATCAGGGTAAAACAGCATAAATATGCGTGTAGAACAGCAAATAATACTAATGCATTGTTTAACCGTATGTATAGATGCAAACATAGTATCAAGTGAGATAGTTCTAAAGAGCTCGTTAAAAACAGAGGTATACTGTATACACTATACAATAAACCCTCGTCCAACGTGGGGTTTAGGTTCCTCGAGAACTGCACGTTAGGTAAATCCGCGTTGGACAAACTTAATACCTTATGGGATAAATGGGGATACGTGAACGCGGCCGCGTAAAGTCTCCCATTAATACTTAGATACGTAGATTTTTTATTCACACATAAATGAATTTCCCTACCTATATTGTATATGAAATAAGGACATAATAAAATCATAAACATAATGATATTTACATATGATAAATAAAAATATTTTAAATGAAAATAGCACGCATCTTTTCTTCACTCTTTCGGATGGTGCATATGGTAGACTCATTCACGTGATACTCGCTGCCAAGTGATATTATGCTCATACCACCACGCAACTTATCAAGAATCTTTATTTTTTCGGCTAATGTGATAACCTTACGACTTTTCTTCTCTTCACTATCACTTGCAGATGCTTTACGTTTTGGTGCCATACTGCTGTCTAAGGGTAATAGCAAAACAACGGCAAAATACGACAAAAACAATCCAACACAACTTCACTGAACTTAACGCGGTAGCGGGACTGAGACAAAGGGTGATGCGAGGGGTGACGCGAGAGGGAGGGAGATGCGGGAGTGTTGGAGAGTGAAGGAGAAAACAATAGAGCGCGCATTGGCACGCGTACAGTACTACTGTATTAGAGCGTGTTTGGCGGACCGTGTATAAACAAATTTTCCGCTTTCGGCAAATAATTGTTCGCATTTATTTTTCCGTGTATAAGCAAATTCGCGCTGGAACAAACACGCGTTGGACGAGGGTTTACTGTAATTGAAAGGAATATTCTAGAATGTGCATTGATCCATTTTAAAAATAATTTCAATAACTGCGGGAATGTATAAAATTGACAATATCCTGTTAAAATACCTTTTGCCTCTAATTAACTCTTGTTAATCAGGTGCTAATTTTTTTATTTTTCCGTCCCGTTGTACATATGTATATATTTTTGTCATCTCGCCTTCTCCCTTCATTCCCTGATGAGGTGTACTTCTGAATACACGAAAGGCCTTGGAATCATTTTTCTTTTTCCTTGTGGGTTTGCATTATTCATTCACTTCACGTGTTTAATTGTGAAATTCATCCCATATATATATATATATTATATATAACCTTTGGTAACCTTTGGTTAGCTCTTGCCCGAATTGTTCATTCTGACGAAGGTCAAGCTTTTCACTCCCCCTTAGACCTACAGTTTAACGTTGAATCCGAACCACGCCCCAATTTAGGGTATATCATAATCTGGGTTAAATTTTGGAAAAACAAAGTGGCTAATATGTATTCCTATGTAAAAATTAATTCTAAGATGGGTTTATTATTTGCAACTTTTCCGAAAAATCTCATTTTCATGGTCAAAATCGCGATTTTCTGATTTGAAGGCTGCCTAACGCACTGTAACGCAGCCTCAGGGCACCCAAACCAAAGCGCGCAGCTGTTCTGCATATTATTTAGTCTAAAAGCTGCTTTTCTGACCTCATCCTTGCTTTCTTGCGTGTTTCAACACCTCTGAGGGCCGAAAAAATGTTTAGATTTCACGTAAAACTTAAGAATTTTAAGTTTTTCTTCAAAGAATAGGCGCGGCTCACCAGCTCTACTCTGATCGAGTAGCGGGAGACTTGCCACCTCCACGTGTGGGTTTACACGCCTGTTCTTCCTGGATCCCTGAAAAGCGTGGCCTCATAAGATCTTATATTATGATCTTATGAGGACTTTCATCTCTTATGAGCATTAACGATGGCTTCAGCCTCTTCATCAGCCACTCGAACCTGAAAAGCTCTTAAGTATGTCCTGCTTCGATCTGAACACTGGGAGCATTTCTCGATGGTCTATCCTGGCTCTCACCCACCCATTTCTCCTCTCGTGACCGTACACAGCTTGGGAAGCAGTTGAAACTTCCTGTACAGCTCTCACAGGACTGAGTATGAACAGAGCAAGCGTCCACTTTGAGTGGAGTTTTCCTGAGATCCTCGAGCTCAGTCAAGGTCATCTTGCAGGTGAAAATAGGCTCGTAAATATTCTCTGATTCCCAGTTGATGAGATCCTCAGGTGAAGTGGCTTGCAGATTGACTTTGGGATTTTTATGGGGCCTCACTGTCGTATCACCAAAGTGACCCAGTGGTGTAGTGCTGTGGGAACGCGTGGGAACGGCGTTCCCTTACTTTTTTTGGTAGACGGAACGGCGTTCCCTCACTATTTCAAATAAATCCGAACTTACAAATCTCTAACGTCATGAAATTTTAATTCCCACCCCTAGAAGAAATATGAGAAAGAATCATTAACTGCTTCATTTCTTTTAGCTTCGACTGAGGCAATGCTAGCCTATAAAGATCTGGTGAAACAGTCACCACGGCGTACCAGTTTTAACTTTTTTTTAGTTAATCATTCCAGTTGTTAGCTATTTTTATTGATCGTACTGGATGTCGTGTATCTAATGACACTGGAAATACTGCATCTTCAACCTTGGAATATATCCTAATATCCAGTGCATATGACCTCAAAATATCCCTGAAATTGGTTAGATTTCAAAAGATTTCCCGGGGGGCTTACAGTGCCCCCAGACCCCCAGCTGTATGAGCTCGCCGCGCTCGCCATTGTCCCCCCCGCATCTGAGTAACACTTTCAAAATGCGTTCCCTCACTTCTTTATTTAGCACTACACCACTGCCAAAGTCTCTTCCTTCTCTGATCTTCTCTATCTGGCTCACAGCAAAAGCTTTCTGATGCTCATCCTCACTGCACAGGAATGAAGCCAGGATGTTCTCAGGATGTGCGTGGTAAGCTCCTCTTATCACTGCAGCAGAGATGATGTTCCTGACCTCGGTAGTCTGGTTCCTCAGCAGCCTCAGGCTTGAAAAAACGTGTGCAGGACCAAATTTGAGGTGGTGCTTCACTTTGATGTCGTAGTACAATTTGAAGTAGAAGTTAAGGCAGAACTTCACGAGGACCTCGAGCCTCCTCAACACCTCCCCCTTCAGTCCGTGCTCCCTCATCCACAACAGCAAGATGGCCTGTGCAGTAGTGAGCCACCTGGATTGGTTCAGAGGTCCGCACTTGAGACCAGCCAACTGTGGACTGAGACTTCCAGACTTGATGGCTTTGATCAGAAGATAGCAGTTGTGCTGGTCTGTGGAGAGAGATTTGACTATCTCTACTGGCAGCTCTATGATATCTTCAGTTCCTTCCACTGGTTTGAAGTTGAAGTTGACCTCAAGTTCATTCACTTTCTCAAGAAGTTTTCCAATAGGCCCATAGGCCCACTGAAGCCTGACCGGGGAGTTACAGGGCCGTCCAGCTTGATGATTAAGTGCCTCAGGGGGAGTTCGTTCACATGGAGCTGACAGATCATCCAGTGGCACTTGCGACCCAGCATTTTCTCCAATAGGGCTATGGCGCCTCCAGACCACCCCGTGTTGGTGTTGGTAGAGTCTCCTTCAATCATTACAAGGCTCTCGTCAGCTCCGTGATCCAGAAGCCACTCATGCAGGCCCTGAGCGATCTTATGAGCAGGCTTTTCTCCTTCCTCAGGTTCCTCGGGAGTGAAATGGAAGAGGTACTTTCCTTGAGGCTCCCACGTGATAGTGTAATGCGCCTCGATCACTTTGCCAGGATGAAATTGTAAGGGTCTTATTTATTATTCCAGACCTTTACGTAGATAATTAGTTAAATGCCAGGGTCACCAGCGCCCAAATACTAGATTGGCATCCAGCACTGCGGCGCAAAAATAATTTAATAAAAAAGGAAGGACTGATTATAAAATCATCAACATGAATTTTGTATTTTATTGACAACAATTAATAAACTATATGCAACAATTATTTGTAGATGCAAAGGGGATTTTTACCCGTAACAACTTTGATTGACATATAAATGCGGAATTAAATAATGGCACCGTTTAGCTAATATATAACAGTCTGCAACTAATACTGATACTAATAATAATAAATATGTAACATACTAAACTAATACTTATATGCAACAGGTACCAAACTAATATACAACAAATACTAATAGGTAACTAATACTAATAATTGTTGCATATAGTTTATTAATTGTTGTCAATAAAATACAAAATTCATGTTGATGATTTTATAATCAGTCCTTCCTTTTTTATTAAATTATTTTTGCGCCGCAGTGCTGGATGCCAATCTAGTATTTGGGCGCTGGTGACCCTGGCATTTAATTAATTATCTACGTAAAGGTCTGTAATAATAAATAAGACCCTTACAATTGGTCACTCCGGGGTCACCAATTGTAAGGGTCTTATTTATTATTACAGACCTTTACGTAAATAAATTAATTAAATGCCAGGGTCACCAGCGCCCAAATACTAGATTGGCATCCAGCACTGCAGCGCAAAAATAATTTTAATAAAAAAAGAAGGATTGATTATAAAAATCGTCAACATGAATTTCGCATTTATATGTCAATCAAAGTTGTTACGGGTAAACATCCCCTTTGCATTTACAAATAATTGTTGCACATAGTTTATTAATTATTGTCAATAAAATACAAAATTCATGTTGACGATTTTTATAATCAATCCTTCCTTTTTTATTAAAATTATTTTTGCGCTGCAGTGCTGGATGCCAATCTAGTATTTGGGCGCTGGTGACCCTGGCATTTAATTAATTTATTTACATAAAGGTCTGTAATAATAAATAAGACCCTTACAAAATCTCCCTGTCACTTCATCATATTTCAACACCTTTGTGTTCCTATCCTGCTTGCCATCAAAGAATATCCCAGAGATCTTCTCCAGCTCTGACCTCTGCGTGAGAGCTTCAACTGATGAGGCCATTACTTCCTCCTTGGCCCTCCAGACTTTCATGCCATCTATGGCCAAGTAAGCCTTGTCTTTGGAAAGATGACCGGCCTTGATGAGGTCGCTCAGGAAGCCAGTGGCAACTGCAGCTGCCGGAACATTTGCCACCATGTACCTCAAAGCTGCTGAAGCTGTCCCTTGGATCTTCATGTAGTTTCGTGTAGCAGAAGTTGGAGTTTCGGCAGGTACTTCAGCGGGAACGTCCATAGGAGCTTCAGTAGCCTCAGCATTGCCAGAGGCTTCTTTTGCAGCTTCTTCCAAGTTTGGCTCTTCGTCCTCCTCAAAGTCTTTCATGAGAAGCTCCTCATTAGTAGCCTCCTCTTTCTTCTTCCTCTTCACAGCAGAAGCTTCTTCAGCCTCCTTCCTCTTCGCTACTTTGATCTGTCTCCTGCTGTCTTCGAAGTCTACAGAAGACATCTGGATTCCTGACATCTGGATTCTTGAAGCTTCGGAAGTCTTCACTCTCTGGTAGTACAGCCACTGAAGGTCCAGTTTAAGAATCTTCACCTCCAAAGGACAGTTACAGTTCCCATGGGCCTTGAGGGAGCATCCTGAGCATCCACTCCCCTCTGAGCCGCACAAGATCTGATGCTTGCAAACACAGACTTCACAGAGTTTATCCAGATCAGCCATCCTCTTCTCCTGGGTAGCAGACTTAACTCTCCCGTTCACAACGTCTGTCATCTCCTTCCATTTCAACAAGATCTTATATGAGGGCGATTTTTCCGTGATTGTCACAGGCGGGGAGAACTTTACATTCGACTTCCTCCACTGAGTCATCACGAGTGAAGCCAACTCGTCAGTCATCTCTTGGATAGGGTATTTAAACCTTTGGATGTCATGAATGAGGAACTTTTCCTCCTGCAGACGAATCCCTCTCTGAAGAACGGCTCTCCAAGTCGGCACCTCGCTGGGAATGAACTCCTACCCCGGGCCCACAACATCCGAGAGCTTTCGACCTGACATTTTCCTGGTTTTGGGGGCAGATTCGGCCATCACGTCTAGTCGGTGCTTATTCTCGCTTTTGTCCAATTTGTAACAAATTCATATCAGTATGTTGTGTTCTTTCGCCATAAATATAGACAAGGAATATAATTTTTGGTTATAATCAGGGTTGCCAACCGGCATTTTTAATTACCAAATTAACCTAAATTTGGTAATGAATATTTATTTTGTTAATAGAAAACTGAATTTGGCATTGCAAATTTAATTTAAAATTCTAAATAATGGTGTAACATAAGCTTAACCCTTTGTCATTCAGTACCATTTAATTTTAGCGTAGGTTCATTTTATATATATATATCAGTACGTAAAAACAATCGTAATGAAAAATTCATTTCATGCATCCAATTGGACACACGTGTTATCATAGACAGAAATTTACCCTATGAAAACTTTGTGTCCATTTCGAAACAAACTTTGAATAAAGTCTTTTCTTCACAGTTATTAAAAATATTACTTAAACAAAGTAAACAGGGAGTTTCCTTAATACTTCTAGAATGAAATTATAGTCAAAACAAATATAATAATGGTGATTAAACTTAGGAAAATTACAAAAAACACTTACCGAAAAAAATGGCGTCCACTCACTTCTACTTCACAATTATAACGCGTAATTGCTCAGAGCCATCTATTGAGAGAATGTTGAACTTCGCCTTCTGCGTCCAAATGGTTACAAAGATTTAAATGGAGTAGATTTTTTTTCTTATGTATGTATGTATTAAACCTGTGTAAAAGTTAAGCAAAGTTAATGTGTCTAAATGGCAACAAATTACGACAAAGGGTTAAAAATATGAGTTTGTGTTCAATTGAATATTCGGTATTTCAACATAGAACAGAAAACCGCAATTTTGAACATGATAACGCGATGTTTGGGAAAAGTTGCAGAAAAGAAACCCCTCTTAGAATTAAATTTTACATAAAAATACATATTAGCTAGAGTGAAATTCGGACTCGGAAAAGTATGATATGCCCTAACTGTCGCCCCATAAGACGTAACTGAAAGGAACATTCTAGAATGTGCATTCATATATCATCCACGGAAATGAACTTGTATTTGCATTCCGTCACATATTTCCCGCCAGTACGACTTTCATTATAAACTTTTACTTTTTCTCACAATAAACCTTTGAGTACTCTTATCAATTAACCTAATAGAAAGCCAGTTCTGCGCCGGTACAGCAAAATATGGAGGACGTGGGAGGGGTGAACGGAAACTTAAAAACCTAGGATTTATTTTTTCTTACATTGACGCAAAAGGTTTCGGGTTATTTCGAAATTTGTTTGTCAGATACCTTAAGAGCCCTTGGGATGAAGCCATTCCTCTTATTAATTTCAGAAACTGCTCCAAGTCAAGAAATTAAGTCCTAAGAGAAAAAGTATGGAGAAATAACCAGATTATATCGAGACACGACAAAATAAGTTTGACAAACAGCGTCAGGTACCCAAACCATCACCTCGTACATTTACGAGTATATATAGTTGTATTACAGGATTTCGGGTGTAAAAATACTCTCCTTCCTTTGATTAGTTAGCCCTTCGAAGAAATGAAACATGGTCCCTCATTAAACACTTCATAATATGTAACTCGCTTTTGCGTGAACGTGACAAGTATTCCCGTTCCCATTTGTGGTCCGAAAGTGGAAATTTCACATCTGGCAAAGGAGTTTCCTGATTTGGGAATGGGCAGTTCCCACTTCAAGATTTCTCCTTGGACTAAGATTGAAATAGGAATAACCAACATTAGGAAGATACCAATTAATGAACAGTTGAACACAGACGAATTCTTAAAAATAAATTGCATCGATTAGATTTGGGTATAAGAATAGTTTTATCACCCTTAAATCCGTCTGTCATAGTTTATCAAATAGATAACTGTCTTGCTGAGAGACTAAAATCTTGTTAAAAGGTTTAAAATTCTCTCTACCAATCCAAAAACTTAACTTTAAGACGTTGTCTAACTTTATAAATCAATAAACATGATATGCTTAAAAACGATGATGTAATCACTTTCAGATAAGCCTTAAAAGACTTAAAACTCTACTTATTCTAATATTCATATTTGTTATAAAGAGAAATTCTCGTTTTCAGAAATGACAATAAATTATTTTTGAAAAATCTCATAACAGATAACCAATAAAATTACCTTGAAATTAAAGGAGTCAGTTCTAGGTGATATTTGGAGATTAAAAAACATATTGAAACGCATATCACGTAACTTCAAAAGTATCGCAACAAAACATAAACGAAATACTGTATAACAAACTTTAGACCTCTTGTTTACAACCTAGCTGGAGTGATGTATGGATTCCCAAAAACTTGTAAAAAATACATCACTTCCCGTCCAGTATTATCCTCCTGCATTATCTTCAATTATTATTCATTTAAATGCTTCACTATAATCATATTCAGATTTGCCAGAAATGAATACATTTTACAATATTTTTTTTTTTCCTGTTTAAGGTGCTTCAACCCTGCTGGATTATTGACAATACTTGTTCTCTTTTGCGTCACATATAATATTAAAAAATACAAGTTCATACTTGCAGTACGGGTTTATATGACTACATTTTTATTCTCTCTCTCTCTCTCTCATAAATATATAAGCTATTTTACTATTTTTATAAGCGGAGCTCGATTATCAAATTTAATGAATAACTGAGCCATTATACTATATTCTACTGATTTAATGCGACGTTTTTTTAGGTTTTTCGTACAAAAATATGTTTTGTTTTTGTTTTTTGGCAAACAAAATAAAACATCCTTTTATTTTAATGTTGGTCAAAAGTAATTTTATTTAAAATATCAAACTAAAAGTGATCAAATAATGTAAAAAAAAAAAAAATTCAGATTTTCCAAGAGGAAATTCTATCTGATTTTGTATCCGCAAAAATGACAGGCTGTTTATCGGTATTTGAGAGATTTGTATCGTATATGAATAGTACGAGTATACAGTATATCATTGATGCCTCTTCGGCATCACTGCTTGACAAGTGTATGTACTGTGTATATTATCATTTACTGGTCATAATTATGTTCATCATTTCAAGTTTTTTACTTGTGACCTCTGCCTATATACTCTATCCTTACTCAAGTGCTCATTTATCGCTATTATCCTCGCTTGTTAGTCTGTTATAACTTACAAGTATATATTAACCTCGTTGTGTTGTAACACTGACTACAAGTTGTAAGTATATGTATTTTATAGAAGTAACATTTGGTGCAGCAAATAAACATTTTATGGTTCGTTAGTGCGAGTTACGAAAGATATGATCATGTCGAGGGGATCAGAGCCCGGAGGGGCCTCCATACCGTTTTATGATGACTGCGGGCGGAGCCGCCGGGCCCCCTAATGGCCCAGGCTCTTGGTCCATGCCCGATTGCCCGACCGCTCAGTCCACCCATGTACGTGACGAAGCACACCAAACGTTAATTTCTGATGACTCCCATTCATGTCAATGTGTTTCAGCGCTACATAGACCAATTCGATCACTAAACTCAACCTCTTTAAACTTTTATCTATGAAGTTACGTTAAAACATTTGTGCATCACGACAAACCCGGGTATCTGGCAGAACTTCGCCAAAGAGTCAGAAATTATTGGATCCATTCCTAGGGTGACCAGATTTTTGCGATCCCAATGCGGGACGGATCTATTGGTACCAGGGCCGGATTAAGACCTTTAGAGGCCCTAAGCACTTAAAAGATTTTGGTGCCCCATATATATGTAATTCAAAATATAAACAAAAATAAACCATAAAATAAAATTTTATTTTTTGAAATGAAACAAAACTTACAGTAAGATGGAAAATAATGTTTATTTTTGTATACTTCCACTTCATTTATATTTGAAAAGTTTTCTCCTACTTTTTTTAATTGCAAAGTCTTTGATCAGATCCTCAAAACTAATCTTACGTAACACATCTGCTTCTATACTTAGTAGAGATAAGGCATCCAGCCTGCCTTGTTGCATAGTTGTTCTGTTGGTATTTTTAATATACTTCAACTGAGAAAATGAACGCTCAGCTGAGCAATTTGTGACCATTAATGTTAAAAATATACGAAAGGCAATTTCTACATTTGGGAAGGCACACTCAATATTGTCTTCTACAATTATTTTATAAAGTTCAGCATGACTGAATCTTGTTTTTACATTTTTTTTTGCACTGAACTTATGGCACACATATGAGTGAAACTGCTGAAGCTCAGCAGAGAAATTAGTGTTCAAGTCCTCTGGGTAAGCATCAATCATCGTTTTACAACCCTGAGAATACCTTTCAATTTCAGTAGATGATGAAGTGGTGACATTATGTGGCACATCACTTAGAAAAGAAAATCTCTCTGCTATTTCTTTGTATATCTCTCCTCTTCTTCTCATCTCAGTTTCAAGTTTGTCAACAATTGTGTAAAAGGTGGTGATAAGAAATTTATCTCTGGCATTCAGATATACTTCTGGTGCATCTCCGTCATTGGGTACCTTCTTTCTGATACGTTTGCGAGTTTGAGCTGCCTTGTAATCAACATCTGGTAACATTTCCTTTGTAGCTGCTTCATATTATAATAGTATAATAAATTCATGGTAAATCCGACAATGGAAAATTTCTGTGGTGCCCCCCTTCCCTTGATGCCCTAAGCACGGGCTTATTTTGCTTAATGGTTAATCCGGCCCTGATTGGTACACTAATATACTCGTATGATATCTCGATAACACTCCACAGGTCAACCAATACCTTTTAAAAGCTTTTTGCAGCACTCTATAGGCATTTTACTTTATCTTTCAAAGATATATAACGGACAAATAATTAATTGCACTACCAAAAAGTAATTTTACATAGTTTACTTACCTAATTTATCGAAAAACATTTTATTTAATTGTACTTGGCACTGGAATGTATTTTCTTAAGGAGAGGTATTTCTTTGTTCAGATATTCATTTTTCTCTTCATCAAAATCTTTACTCTGTAAAAACGTTGTCAAAGGTCTACTTGATGAAACGCAGGCATCAAGCTTGTTTATGATTAGTAGAGTTTAAGTGACGTTTAATGTCACATTTCCCACCACTTGCAATTGAAAAAGTAGAAAAACTTTTAATACATTTCACCATGCTCTCACTCTTTGCTTTTTTAATAAAAGGATATTCTTTTTCTAAATCTTCATTGAAAGTGCACTTTCTTTTTGAAGTCATTTTTAAAATGTATGGGTACTCTGACAATTAAATAACACGTCAACACCATTATAATTCAAAATTTTAACTGACGAGCGTCGGCCGTCGAGGTCTGTCGTACTGGCGGTTTCAAAAACGTTTTAAAACGTTTATGAGGGGATGCGCGGATGCCAGATCTACGATAATGAATACAAATTACATTTCATTTGTACAAAAATTGCATAAATACAAGAATGCGGGACATTGTATTGTCCCGCATTGGTCAATGTTTTTTGCGGGACAGAAACTCTAAATGCGGGACAGTCCTGCAAAATGCAGGACGTCTGGTCACCCTATGACCATTCCACAAGAGCATCTTGCTAATGCTCTAATGAAGTTTGAGCGTCTAATACAAACCGCAACAATAAATGATAGTCATCATGTGGAAGTGTTCTAATTTTGAAAAGTTTGGAAATGTAAACAACTATATATATATATATATATATATATATATATATATATATATATATATATATATATACACGCCTCGGTGGTGTAGTGTTTAGTGTCGCTGACTACGAATTCATCGGCCCCGGAATCGAGACCTGGTGACGGTAGGCGACGCGCAGGAAAACCCAGCTGTTCATCCTTCCACACACACAAAAAAATGGTTGATAAATAAATGGGTAGCCTAGTGCAGTGGTTCCCAACCTTTTCACCACAAAGGACCCCTTTTATTTTTATTTTTTTCCCACGGACCCCATGTTTTTGAAAGATTCCGTCTACCAAACAAACTGTTTTTATTAACTAATAATTAACTCGTTTTCTCATTTTTCACTATCAAATAAAGGACATATAAGAGAGTATGCAATTAAAATACAGCCTATTAAATAAAGTATTAATAATTCCAGCCAAGAGCAAGGAAACTAAATTTTAGCCTGAGCCTGAGTGGGTAAATGTACGATTTTCATTGGAGCCTCTCGAAATATTGAAAGCTCACGGACCCCCAGTACTACCCCAGGTTGGGAACCACTGGCCTAGTGGTTAAGACGCTGTGCTGTCGATGGGCGTGGTTCGGATTATATAGTAGATATACAGTACAATGTACAATTAATTTCACTACAGAAAATCAGCGTATATAGAAAGTCGAAGTTTATTTTTCCAGCGAAAATTATAAACATATGTAAAGTCAGACATTTTTTAAAGGAGAAACTCGTGTAACGTTACAGTTTTATAGCTGAAATTATTTTCTTTTAGTCGTATTCTCTTTATGGAACTGTTAGTTTATGTCTTTCAATGAGATATCTGTGTTTACTTTGCTTGTGTTAATCTTTTTATATTATGTTGAACAGATTAAACACAGAGTAAAACATACAGACTATCAATTTCGTTGCTTTGTTTTAATTGCAACCATTGATGAGAAACTCAATTTGCATACGAGGTTGCAAATGCAATGAAAACCTTTAATACTTCAGAGACCAGTTCTGGATACACAAATCTTTTGATGTTGTCAATCAATTTATCGTGTAGTTTTTTTGCGAATTTGGCAGACTCTACCATCCTTTCATTGAACGGATTTAAGTGTTCACTTCTAAGCAACTTTCCTTAGTCAAGTGGGAAATAGTTCTGGAGCTGTTTTTGCAGTTCAAGGATGCTAGATCATCATTTAAGGAAGTGGGATCGCGATTTTTTTTTTCGTCAAAAATTGCGTGTCAGCACAAAAAAGGTTGAGAAACATCGCTCTAGAGCCTAGACCAAACATTAATTATAATATTTTTTATAATTTATACACGCATGCTAGATATTTTTCTTTGTTTTTGTAACATTTAGTAATTATTTCATTGGGTATGTACTTATATATTCGTATATTTGTTTTCCGTCTGAAATATAAAAGGAGCTGAAAATATCCATTAAGATGTAGCCTGTAGGTCTAATTTTAATTAAAAGAAAGTTTATTTTTTATATTTAAAGTATGTTTTTTATAACATAGCAACTAATTGGTTTCATCCACCCAGTCATTGACATAAAAGGAGTTTAATAATTGTTAGATTAACTACCTACCTACTCAGTGGACCATTTTCGTTACCTCCCAACTACCCACACATATCACGTTTCCATAGTAGCAAGTTTCTTAACAGAAGTGTAATTTGTTAGTTGAATTCAACGAATATAAATAATTTTGTTTGAAAAATATATGAGGTTACTGCTTCACATTTCTTGCCCTTTGTCATTTCTGAAATGTCACCCTTCCCCCCACACACATACACTTTTGAGAAGCGATCGACGCCCATGATTAAACCCGTCATATATTTAAACAATCGATATGTTTAACGTTTTCTCGCCCAGAGGCATTTTACGTATTAACCCTCCAGCACCCGAGCTAGTGACCAGCATTTTATTTAAATTATCCTGTGTAATACTGGGATCGCACAGATAGAGTATTAATCATTATTCAGCGACAAGATTTTGAAA
This sequence comes from Bathynomus jamesi, assembly GCA_023014485.1. NCBI lineage: Eukaryota > Metazoa > Arthropoda > Malacostraca > Isopoda > Cirolanidae > Bathynomus > Bathynomus jamesi. The sequence continues at coordinate 215,863 of JAJOZX010001928.1, forward strand.
ATTTAAAAAACCCCGAGTGTTGCCGATAATATGTAAACAGCCACAATCGGTTTTTAAAGGGGGAACGATTCATCTGCGAAAAACGACAACAAACGGCTTTGTAATGTGGGTTTTAAGAGTGAATAGTGTCTAATCTTCAGAGCAATATACAACAATGAGGACTGTGATAAACTCCAAGAAGACATACAAAATATAGTGAAATGGACAGATAATTCACTGTTGAAACTCCACCCGGACAAGTATAAGCCTATGAGAATCGGAAACACAAAACTAGCAAATAAAACATATGTGATGGGGGGGAAAAGAACAGTGAATTGAAACAATCCATTGTAGAGAAAGATATTGGAGTGTTTATTGACAACAAACTAAACTTTCAATATCACATAACTACAGTATAAAGGTTAATAAAGCAAACTCTATACTGGCTCTGATTAGGAGAATGTACACGTAATTAGATAATGAAACATTCTTACTTCTATATAAATCCCTCGTGAGGCCACACTTTGAGTATGTAAATGCAGTTTGGTCACCACAATATAAAAAGTAGGTAAAACTTTACAAGACACCCGCATTGCCATGAAACATGCTACAGTAACGAAACATGTATCAATCGATAGAGCAGAAAAAATGGTGCAAGCAGCTATGGAAAAACTATACACGCTTACAACATGGTATCGTATGTGATACCTTTATTTCATAATTAAATATAAATTATTAATTAATTGAATTAAATATCTACAAAATTGCCTCGGGATTGGCGACATCGCCTATTGGGAACGAAAATAATTTCCATACATACATAGAACCCATATGTAGGCATCGGGACTGCATAACAACAAGAAAACCAAATTTATTATTTTGTGTTCAACATTTTTTATTGCTGACTCGTGAAAATTACTTCGAGAGAAGAGTCAACGAACTTTGAAAAATCAACAAATAATAAAAGACAAAGATTATATTATAGCGGCTCGCTCGGAGCTTGCTTATGTTACAGCCATGCTTTAAGGAAGGAAGATGTACTTTATATTCCTATAAGTTCTGAGTGAAATCCTCATAATATAAAACCTAATAACTATAAAAAGGATAGGCCTATTCCTTCACGTATTTAAGTGTAGTGACTGCTTATATTAATTACATCGAAGCAACTCGTTGTGTAACTCCATCGTTTTGGTGCCCGTACTTGCGTGAGGATATTGATAGGTTAGAAAGGGTTCAGCGTCGTGCCACGAAACTTGTTACGTCTTTGCGCAATAAGCCTTATGAAGATAGGATTAAAGAGTTAGACTTGTATTCACTCGAAACTAGGAGATTAAGGGGGGAGCTTATTGAAGTTTTCAAAATCGTTAATAACATCGATAACGTAAATTTTGACAAATTGTTCACTTTCGATAATAGTAATACTCGCAATAACGGATTTAAGTTGCGTGGCAGACGTTTCATTACTAATATCGCTAAAAACTTCTTTACGTTTAAAGTAATTGATAAATGGAATAATCTTTCCGCGTCAGTCGTTCATTCTACCAGCGTTAATATGTTTAAGAACCGTCTTGACAGACATTTTAAAAGTATTAGCGTTGTTTAAAATTAAAAAAGAAAGTTAACAGGAGCTCTGGTGGTGGTGCTCGAGGATGAGTCTGTTGACGATGGATGCCAGCTTGTGACATGCCAGCGTGTGATGCCAGCAATAAAATTATAAAAAAAAAAAAATAAAAAAAAATTATAAATAATAATTAAAAAAAAAAAAAAAAAAAAAAAAATTAGACTAACACGAATGTAGATGTAGCTTGTAGCGTAAACTAACCCACTTTTTGTTTAACTTTACCTACTTTTTTTTTTTTTTTTTCTTATCTCCTTACTTGCATGTCTGTAACTCTTTCCTTGCATGTTTGTAGTTTGCATGGTATGACAGTGAGTTAAGACTGTGTTTGCATGGTTTGTAAGCGTTCTTATTTTACTTCTTTTCATTTTTTACCCCTCTCCTATATTCTCCGACTATTTTTCTGACTTGTCGGCAGTGGCCGGCGGATGATGATGGTGAGACTTTTTCCCTCTTTTTCTGAATGAATGTTAACCCACGAATGATAGGTGTTGCTCCTTACTTAACCCCTTATTCTCCTCTCTTCTCTTAACCCCCTACTCTTTCCTTTCTCTCGGGCTAGCCTTAGAGTGGATCTTAGGGTCTTTGTTAGCCTTAGCTTCTGTAGATCTGTAGATCTGTACCGCGGCCCTACATCGAAAAACATCGTCGCGCCCTACATCGAAACAGAAGCGAGGCCCAACGAAATAATAAGGTAGGGCAATTCCTTTCTTTACGATTAAGCAGCGCAAATACGGAAGGCAAATAAACATAGAGGTTGTGAAAAATGCTCTGTATGAATTGGTCCACAATTAACCCACCCCTTATATCTCCAGTCTAACTATAGAGTAGATTAAGTCTAGCCCTGTAGGGGTCAGCCTAGAGATTCCGGAAATGGTCCAGAGCGGGCAGATAAATTGAGGTCCACAGTAGGATTCCTCACCAAACTAGGTTAGGGCAATCTACCTTCACCTTTGTTAAGCTATGAGTTGATGCTGGGTCTTAGGCCACAATGTAGGCCTAAGTTGTGTGACCCAGCTTAATTTAATGAGTCTTCTAAGTTAGAAGTTAGAAGATCCAACTGGGCTAAAAACACAATTAGTCACTTACTGCTAGTTATTAGAGAGTCTCTTTTCTCCTTCCTGTATAATTGTCGAGAGCGTACTTGCTGGTGGGGATCTTATTTTCTTGTCTGTTCTTCTCCCTTCCCCAGTTCCGTCCTCTCGCCCCGTTCTTCGTTTTCGTTCTCCTTTTAGCGAGGCTTTTTCCACCAGCGTCGTCTTGGTTTTTCCGGTTGGTTGATCGGTAATGTATATCTATTACCGAGCACGCTCTTGTCACACAGTATATAAATACTAGTGTGGAGAATAACTCTGGTGAGCAACCAATTGGTTTCATTCACCCAGTTATTGACATAAAAGGAATTTAATAATTGTTAGATTAACTACCTACTTACTCAGTGAACCATTTTCGTTACCTCCCAACTACCCACTCATCAGTTTTCCATATACTGGGGGCCCCGGGAGATAAAAATTTTGGTGTCATTGTCACCAATTTTTATGTCTGAGTGTAGACTAGCTAACTATTTGACTGTAAATGCCTGTTAATCTGATTAACAGTGCCTATCCTCACCTTCTCATGGAGAAGGTGTAGCATTTAATTAGAAGAGAAAATATACATCCATAGGATGAAACTATCTATGGTCTTTACCATAAGAAAAGAAAAAGTGAAAGTTAGAAGATAAAATTACAATTCCCCAGCATCTATTTTTTGTTGTAAAAATAGTCGCGCTTTTAATGCTGTTTGTCGCTGAGGTCTTGTGTCTGTCAATGTTGTAGTAGGATGCGTTACCACTCCTACTGTCAAAGGAATAGTTACTGGAAGTTCAGTGTCTCCAGTTGTTACTGTCAGTGGAGAAGGTTCTCCAAAGTCCATTGTTTTGGGTCCAGACTATAAAGGGTACAAAAGAGAAATGTCTCTTTTTGTGTCACCCGTTGAAGTCCTTAATTTGACCACTCTTGTTACCCCGTCTGCCCCTGGTCTGAGTTCTGAAACTCTAGCCAGAGGCCAGTATTGTCTTGGAGTACTGTCATGTATGAGAACAAGGTCCCCTACCTTAATTGTGTCAGACCAATCCTTCTTAGTCATTTGTTTATGTCTCTCCCTTAGACCCATCAAGTACTCAGTTTTCCACTGTTTAATGAAATGAGCTTTAACTCTAGTTAAATGTTGTAACTTAGTCTGGAGCTCATCATGTCGTTGAGTCCAGTTTGGGTCTTCTGAAGAGTCTATATTGTAGTCCGGCAGGAGACTAACTTGTTCTCCCCGAATCAAATGATTTGGAGTTAATGGTTCCGGGTCATTAATGTTGTCACTCACATAAGTGAGTGGTCTATTGTTGATGATGTTCTCAATCTCAGCCAGGAGAGTGAGCAACTCAAATAAGTGTATCTGTTTTTTACCAATTGCTTTCTTCAAGCAATTCTTTACTGTTTGTATATTTCTCTCCCAGATAGAACCATACCAAGGAGAGGCAACTGGAATATACTTCCACTTTATGTTTGAATTTTTTATATATAATTGTGTGAGTTCATCGCTTAACAAGTCGTGGATGACTTGTTCACCAGCCTTGAAATATGTAGCATTGTCAGTCCAAACTGTCTTTGGTACTGAATGTCGTGCACAGAATCTCTTAAAGACAGCAACAAAAGATTCTGCTGTAAGGTCCTCCACAACATCCAGATAAACAGCTCGTGAGGCAGCACATGTAAACAGTACAATGTACATTTTTTGTCCAGTGTCACCCACCCCTACAGTCAATGCTCCTGTATAGTCAATGCCTACAGTCTCAAAGGGTCTGTTGAGAGTAACTCTCTCCTCTGGCAAAGCAGGAGGATTTGGTTTCCTATAGGGCCTAGCATGAATACGCCTACATGTGACACACTCACTCAGGACTGTTTTAACAGTGATCCTTCCCTTGGGTATCCAATAAGTTTTTCTTAATGTAGTTAGTGTCTGTGGTACCCCCATATGATATACATCATTGTGTGTTTTTCTGATGATTAATGTTGTCAAAGAGCTAAATCTAGGTAAAAGGATTGGATGTTTGCTTTTGTATGACAGTTTTGATTTGTCTAATCTCCCTTTACACCTTAGAAGGCCTTCCTCATCTCTGAACAAGTTTAGATCCACAACTACTGATGGTACAGGTTCTTTTGTTTGTTTCCCATTAGTCAAGAATTCTAACTCTTTATTGTACTTTTTGTTGTGCATGGCCTATCCAGTATTTGGTTGCAACTTCTGTATAATTATGATTGTTTTTATTTAGCTGTTTGTTAATTGTAGTTAAACAGTTGTGAGCAAACCTCAAACAGTAGGCTGTGACCCTGACAAGTTTACTGAAGTCAGAATAACGTTCATAATTAGTGATTGGTTCAACCTTTTCATTTGAAAAGATTAAATTTAATGTCAAGTTAACTTGTTCCACAGGCCATTGGTCTGTATTACAGAGCCACTTAGGTCCCATAAACCAAGTTTTGTTTGACTTCAACAACTTGTAGGATAAACCTCTGGTCAGAAAGTCTGCTGGATTTTGTTTAGTTGGAACATAGTGAAAGTTTACTTGTAGGCTTTCATTAGCTTCAGCTATTTCTTTTAGCCTATTTCTTACAAAGATATTCTTACTATTAATGCTATCATTCCGTATCCAGGCAAGACAAATCTGACTGTCAAGCCAGATGTGGATATCAGTTATGTTCACATCATGGTAAGCATCCTTAAGCAGTGAAATGGTTTTAATGGCTAATGCAGCAGCCAATAGTTCCAATTGAGGTATGGTTCGGGTAGGTTTGAGAGGTGCAACTTTCCCTTTTGCATAAATTAGATGACTTTCTGTAGGACTTACAAGATACGCACAGCACCCATAAGCTTGTGTGCTTGCATCAGCAAACACATGAAGTCTCTGGGGCTTATCCCTAAACCCACAGCACCTTTGAATTTTAATGTTCTGCACTTTTGTTAAATCAGCAGCTAACTTCTTCCAAGATTTTTGATTTTCATTTGTTATTGGATCATCCCACCCAACATTTGTCCTCCAAATTTCTTGGAGGAGAATCTTTGATTTTATTGTTGAAGGCAGGAATAGACCCATAGGATCAAAAATTTTGGAAGCCTCTGATAATATTTGTCTTTTAGTATTTGCTTCCTCATCAAGTTTAAAACCTTTAGTACAGATTGAATCATGACTGTTAGAAGTTGCATCCAAATACCAGTTCATACCTAAAGTTTTAACTCTGTCTGATGGCTCAGTAAGACCATTATTATCCTTTAAAATCTTTTGTTTAAATCCTCATCATTTGAAATCCACTCTCTAAGTTCAAAGTTACCTTGTTGCATAATGTTTTGAGAGTGTTCATAGACTCAGATAATTCAGATTTTGTTGTTGTTGAGCCTATTAGATTGTCTACGTAAAAATGTTCCTTAAGGAAGTTCAATGTTAAAGAGTTATTAAACTGGTTCAAATGATGTCCAATTGTCAATGCTAATAGGCTAGGTGAGCAATTGGCTCCAAACAACACAACATTAAATCTATAGGTTATGGGCCCTTTATTCAAATCAAATGGATCCTTGAACCATAAGAACCTAAGTTGGTTCTTATCATATTCACTTTTAAGATTTATTCTCAAAAATGCCTTTGAAATGTCACTTTGTACGGCATATTTATCTAACCTGAACCTCAGTAAGATCTTCACAAGGTCAGAAATGAGATTAGGACCCTCAATCAGGCAATCATTCAAACTGTGTTTATCACTGTCTTTGAGGCTACAGTTATATACTACTCTGAGTTTTGTTGTTGGGGCATCTTGTCGATAAACCCCCTGTGGGTTAAATAATGACAACCATCTTTTTTAAAAGGGTTACTTGTTACTTCTTCAATGAAGCCTTTCTGTAGCTGTTCTTTGAAGACATCACTGTACTTTTTAATATTATTATCTTGTTTGAGTTTTTTCATTACTTTATATAAATGTCCTTTAGCTACTTTGAGATTGTCTCTTAAAGTTGGACAATTTATTTTCCAAGGTAACTGTTATGAAAAGGCCAATGAATTCAACGTTTAGAGGCTTTATTCAACTAATTCAAACATAATTCATAATCGAGATTACATCTGAAACAGAACAGAAATAATAATTAAACACAATGAAAACATAATAGCAGTTAGCAAAAGTAAGTAAAGTTAAATTTACAACATTCACCCCTCCCAAAAGGCAAAACATAAATTTTCTCAAAAATTAATATGAGACGAATTACATTACAGTACACATCTTACAAATCTAAAATATGAGACGAATTACATTACAGTACATATCTTACAAATCTAAAATATCCGGCGCTTTCCTGCGGCGCTGAGATCGACGTAACGGGATGTCTCCAGCATTGACTGGAACATCAATTGATGGACTACTGTTTTTGGTGATGTGTCGTTGCTCATCTTCCATACCTTTCTCCACATCCATGTGTACAGGGGAGTTCGGGCTTTTAGTTGACGGTAGATCCGGGGGATCGTTCTTTGTCAAAGTTTCTTGCCTTTGTTCATTGGATGTAGAGATCACAGGTTCTGCATCTGCATCCAAACGGACATTTTCTTGCGGGGCTGGTGCTAAATGCCTGACGGAAACCGTGGTTTCCCGTCCATCCTGTAGACGTACGTGCGCATATTGTGGATTAGCATCTAATATCTCTACTTCGTCGACCAATGGGTCGTCTTTATGATGACGTACGTGTCTTTTGAGGAGAGCCTTCCCCGGTGAGACCAACCATGTTGGTATAGCACTGCCATAGGATGATCGACGAGGAAATCCAAAGAATCGTTCGTGAGGTGTCATATTAGTGGCAGTTGAGAGCAAGGATCGAACAGAATGTAAGGCGTCTGGGAGTACAGCTTCCCATTGAGAGCTATCCAAATCTCGGGATTTCACAGCTAAAGATACGGCCTTCCAAATAATGCTATTATAGCGCTCGACTTGACCATTACCCTGTGGGTTGTATGGAGTGGTACGGCTGGTAGCCACTCTCCTCTCATGGAGGAATTTCCGTAGTTCATGTGACATAAAGGAAGACCCCCGGTCACTATGCACGAATGCTGGCATGCCAAAAATGGAGAACAATTGGCATAAGGACTTGATGACCGAAGATGAAGATAGATCGGGGGAAGGGAAAGCAAAAGGAAACCGTGAGAATTCGTCAATGATTACGAGAAGGTACTTGTTACCAGTTGAAGAAGGCAGAGGACCTTTGAAATCAATATTGAGCCTCTCGAATGGTTGAGTTGCTTTAATTAGATGATCTGCTGGTGGTTTATAAAATCGAGGCTTGAGTTGCGCACATAGAGAGCAAGAAGCTGTCATTTTCTTTATATCATCCATTGAGTAAGGAAGATTGCGGCAACGGATGAAATGGGCCATCCTAGTTACTCCAGGGTGACAGAGAGAATCGTGCAATTGATATAATAGATCAGTTCCCGTAGCCGAACAATGACTGCGTGACAGTGCATCCGCGGCTACATTATCTCTACCAGGTCGGTAAACGATGTCGTAGCAGTAGGATGACAGTTCCAAGCGCCATCTCATTATCTTTTCATTCTTTATCTTTCCAGTCTCTCTGTTGTTGAACATAAATGCCACTGATTTTTGATCTGTAACGAGCTGAAAGTGATGCCCAAGGAGATAGTGCTTCCATTTCCGCAATGCCTCAACAATGGCATAAGCTTCTTTTTCTATGGCAGAGTGATGTTGCTCTGATTTTGAGAGCGTTCTGGAGAAGAATGCGACAGGCCGTCCCATTTGATTTAGAGTAGCGGCTATCGCATGTTCAGACGCATCAGTCTCAACAACGAATGGAGAAGTAGAGTCTATAGCCATCACCACTGCATTCTGTATGTCTTGCTTCAATGACTGAAATGCAGCATTTGCATCACTGGAAAGAGGGAATTCTGTAGATCGAGTGAGAGGATGAATCTTTTCCGAGAAATGAGGGATCCACTGTGAGTAGTAAGAGAACATGCCTAATGCTCGACGGAGCGACGGAAGGTCTGATGGGAGCGGTAGCTCCAGCAATGGTTTTATTCGTTCAGGATCTGGCTTCATAGTGCCCTTGCTAACACAATAACCAAGAAGATTGATTGATTGGGCAGAGAACACGCTTTTATCTGTATTAAATGTAAGGTTGTATTTCTTGGAAGCAGCGAGAAAACAATCAAGATTCCTGTCGTGCTCCTGCTGAGTACGGCCACAAATAGTGACGTTATCAATATAGGCATAGGTAGCTCTTAGGTTTTCCTTAGCAATAACGCCATCAATAACACGCTGAAAACTCGCAACGCCATTGGTGACTCCAAAAGGTATTCTACGAAACTGGTACAGTCTTTGATTCGCTTCAAATGCAGTGTATATTCTCTCTTCTTCTTTGAGAGCTATCTGATGGTACGCACTTTTCAGGTCTAGAGTGCTGTAGAATCCATATTGAGAGATCTCTTTAACCATCTCATCAATGCGGGGCAATGGATAGGCATCGAGAAGAGTAAATCTGTTTATCGTCCGAGAATAATCGACAACCATTCTCTTTTTGTGTCGTTCGTTCGCTGTGACGAGAACCTGGGAACGCCATGGAGAAATGCTGGGTTCGATGATACCCTCCTTGAGAAGACGAGAGATTTCAGAATCTATGAATTTTGAATCTGATAGCGAATATCGTCGAGATTTATCTGCGATTGGTCGGCAGTCAGGCGTGAGGTAGGAAAATAGAGAGGGTGGAGGCACCGACGCGGCAGCAAGACTACATAATTTGAGTGGAGGATGTGCACCATTGAACGCTATTTCCACTCGTTCATGCTCACCCAAAACATCATGCCCCAGTATTACATTAGCGCATAGATGCTTTAAAGCAGTGAATTTGACGTCTTGAAAAACATGAGTATCGTACTCAAGTTGTGCATGACACACACCAGCGGCCCTCGCTGAAAATGCTGTAGAAGCCATGGAAATGCTACTGGAGCAGGGAAGCAATTGCAAAGAATTGCGCAAACAAAACTCTGTGCAAATGAAACTTTCCGAGCTTCCAGTGTCGACGAGAGCGTCGGCCGTTATGCCATTAATCTTTACTCGTAGGAGAGCTTTCGATAAACTGCCAGGAACTGATGCAGAAATGGTAGCCAAATATGGAGCTGCCGCAGAGGTAGGTTTAGCAGCAGCAGATCGGCAGACTTTAGCGAAGTGTCCTTTTTTAGTGCACCGGCCACAAACAGCCTCTCGAGCAGGGCATTTGTTCCGAGGGTGTCGAGGAAATCCGCAGAAGTAGCACTTCTGCACTACAGCAGCTGACATGGCAGAATCTTCAGGAGCGTCCGACTCAATTGGACTGTATTCTGATCGGTTAGATAAAGGCGTTTTTGGCTTGTTTTCTGATTCGGCCATGGCAACAACAGATGAATGATAAGTGGGGTATGATTCGGCCTGTGTAGCTGTGCAGCGTCCAAGGCCCGAGCCTGATCGTAGGCAGTTTGAAGATCTAAAGTTCTGTTTTCCAACAATCGCTGGCGAATCGCTGAGGATCGAAGTCCACTGATGAAGGAGTCACGAATGGAGTCATCACGACATTGCACTGCAGTACTGTCGCGAAAGTTGCAGTCACGACTGAGTTGTTTCAGTGCTTGGAGAAATGTATCGAGTGACTCCCCAGTCTCCTGTTTGCGGACTGCAAGCAAATGTCTAGCATAGATTTCATTCTGAGGCTTTACGTAAATTCCTTCGAGGATAGCTATAGCGTCTTCATAGGTATTGCAGTCACCTATAAATTCATAGACAGTAGGTGTAACATAGTTCACCAGAAGAGCCAATTTGTCCACAGTATTGTCAGCTAATGATGAGAGGAAGTTATTGAATGTGCGGAACCAGTGATTCCATTCCTTAGCTGCGTTAGCACAGTTGGAGTCTGTATTAAATCTTTCAGGCCTCAGAAATTTTTCCATGATATGAATGAGTTGAATAAATTGTTATGAAAAGGCCAATGAATTCAACGTTTAGAGGCTTTATTCAACTAATTCAAACATAATTCATAATCGAGATTACATCTGAAACAGAACAGAAATAATAATTAAACACAATGAAAACATAATAGCAGTTAGCAAAAGTAAGTAAAGTTAAATTTACAACAGTAACTCAAAAATAACTATTGTCTTTGCACTGAATGGTGTCTTCAAATCTTGCTACCATTAACTGATCTTCTGAAGTTTGATTTGTGTCATGTATACCCACAGATTCTAGCAACCATAAAGTTTGAATTGCCTCATCCAAAGTTTCATTTGATAATGATGAATTAATGTTCTCAGTTGAGATAATATTATTCAAAGTGTTGCTATTCTTACAGGTGTTATGTAGGACTGAGTTGAGGCACATAGTATTTGTTAGTCATGAACTATTTTGGTTTAGGTCTAGGTTGTATTTGGATAGGTCACCCAAAGGGGCTATCCCTGATGGAGTCTGATAAGCTATACCATCACCTATCTTACTATGCCCTTATGAATAAGATTAATATAATCTGCCCCTATTAACATTTCAATGTTAGCTACTGTGTTGTTTGTGATATGTCTATCAGCTATTTTGTAGTGTTTTCCCAAATGATTTATGGTTTGTTCTAGTTTGGGTATAACCAGTTTGTTTTGTCCTACTTTAGAAAAATAAATGCTTCAATTTTCTCTAATTTATTTTCTAAATGTAGTTCCAGGTCAATTGTCTTATAGCTATTTTTGTCCGAGTTATCCTTAACAAAGGATGCAATATTGAGTTTTGTTCATTCGGGTTTGGTGTCAAACCCAATTTATTAACTACATTTTGAAACAAATGTTTGTTGAGAACAACAGTCTATAAGACATCTCACTGGAGTGGTGCTACCCTCACTATTCACTAAGTCCAAAGTAATAGTTGGTAAAAGAATCTCAGTGTTTCTTGTTACGTTGTTTGAGCAAACAGAATGTCCAATGAAAGTGGCATTTTCTTGATTAGCTTTGTTTGGTGGAGGTATCTTTTGAGTTTGAGTACTATCGTTTGGACACTTTGGTGAATCACACATTGATGAGACATGTCGTAAACTTTTACAAAACTTACACTTGAATCTTAACCTAGATTTACAGTCTTTCTTATAATGTCCCTGGCCAGTACACTTTTTACATAGGTTCAACTGTTCACATCTTTTAGCTCTTTGGTTAAAGTCTGAATATTTGTCACACCCAGTACTACTGTGTTCATTACTTGCACAAAATTTGCAATGTAGTGTGTAAGTTGAGGCAGCAGTTACATTAAAGTTCTGTAATGTAGGTGTTCGTGTATTACAGTTGGTCACATTTGATTCTACAGTATCAAGTTTTGTCTGTTTGGCTGTAGCTAGTTGGTCTCTGGGAACAGTCTTTGGTTTATCCATAGTCTGGGTCTTATTTTGGTTGGAATATTTCTCAATTTGTAATTAGTTAGGATATTGGGAAAGTGTTTCTGATACTTCAAGATTAGGATAATTTTCTCCCGTCTTTAGAATTAAAATATCTTTAACCCTCAAAGGAAGGCACCTAAGAACTATGCTTGTATAATCCAAGATGAAGCTTTAATATCTATCTCATTGCTAACCAGTTGTCCTATAATAGCTTCTAATTTTGTATAAAAATTTTCCATATCACTATGGTTATCTTTTATGGGTGCAAAATCAAAAATTTGTTGAGATAATTCATATACAATCTCATCTTTATTAATGTAATTACGTTTTAAGAGATCAATAGCTACTTCATATGAATTCCCTACGGCTGGTAAATAGGCTATCAGGTTATAGGCTGGGCCTTTAAGGAAACTAGTTAAGTAGCTAAACTTTCAACAGTTGAAATATAAGGTTTATTACCTATTAAACTCTCAAATTTGTCAATGAAAGATGGGAATTGTACCGTGTCCCCTTCAAATGTTGGTACTAGCAAAATGGGTAACTGAGTCCTCAATTCTTGTGACTCAGGATTTAGCATGCCACTTAAATTTTGTTGAAGGTTAGCTCTACTTTGATTAAAATCAGAATTAGGTTTATTTGGTGTTAAGTCAGTCAAACGAGACCGTAGTCTCCTTATTTGCTGTCCAATTGAGATTACCTGAACATCATTATCAGCGTAAAGGTCTATCAATTGTTCTTCAGCCATTTCGGATTCAACTAACTCTGAAATACTCCCATCAATGGCTATTATTTCCTTCTTTTTAGTTTCCAATTTAAGAATTACACACTCTAAATCTTCCTTACCTGGTTGTGTAATATTGTTAAAAGTGTTCACGGCCTTTGTAACAGCTCCCAACTTTGCCCCCCTTTTCTTTTTTAACTTTTTCAATTCCGCACTGTCCATGTTTAAGTCAAAATTGTTTAACTGGGGATCGTAATGAAATAGAGGACAAGAAGAAATTACCAGAGAAGAGAGAGCACAGACAAAACAGTCAAGTTTAAATTTGGTTTAATCCCGACCAAGTACTTATGTGTCAATCAGGTCTAAGCTTATAAGAGAATGAGACTCCTTAAATGTAAATGTTTCCTAGTTAGGCCCTAGGTTGTAGACCTAATTAGGCTTGATTAGGTTAGACTTAGGCTAGACCATTTAGCCTAATTCTGCAATTTTTTGTTAAATAAGGTTAAGGTTTGTAAATTCCCCACACACGGACCACCAATGTGAAAAATGCTCTGTATGAATTGGTCCACAATTAACCCACCCCTTATATCTCCAGTCTAACTATAGAGTAGATTAAGTCTAGCCCTGTAGGGGTCAGCCTAGAGATTCCGGAAATGGTCCAGAGCGGGCAGATAAATTGAGGTCCACAGTAGGATTCCTCACCAAACTAGGTTAGGGCAATCTACCTTCACCTTTGTTAAGCTATGAGTTGATGCTGGGTCTTAGGCCACAATGTAGGCCTAAGTTGTGTGACCCAGCTTAATTTAATGAGTCTTCTAAGTTAGAAGTTAGAAGATCCAACTGGGCTAAAAACACAATTAGTCACTTACTGCTAGTTATTAGAGAGTCTCTTTTCTCCTTCCTGTATAATTGTCGAGAGCGTACTTGCTGGTGGGGATCTTATTTTCTTGTCTGTTCTTCTCCCTTCCCCAGTTCCGTCCTCTCGCCCCGTTCTTCGTTTTCGTTCTCCTTTGTTCTCCTTTTAGCGGGGCTTTTTCCACCAGCGTCGTCTTGGTTTTTCCGGTTGGTTGATCGGTAATGTATATCTATTACCGAGCACGCTCTTGTCACACAGTATATAAATACTAGTGTGGAGAATAACTGGTGAGCAACCAATTGGTTTCATTCACCCAGTTATTGACATAAAAGGAATTTAATAATTGTTAGATTAACTACCTACCTACTCAGTGAACCATTTTCGTTACCTCCCAACTACCCACTCATCAGTTTTCCATAGAGGTCCTTTAAAGACCTACATATACACTCTAACGGAAAAACGCAGGGCTTTTGTCGTTAACTCTCCACTGGAATCTGCTGGAAATTTCCAGCGGATTAGGGTATCAGGCAATCAACCCATACCCCTATAATTTTTTCACACAGCTATGTATCATTTTGAAAATATTAAAAAATAACAAAGTTATGATACTTTGAAGCAATGTCATTTTTAGCGACATTTAGCGACAGTTTGAGATATATCTATGACATCTGCCAATATTTTTAGCAATTATTGGTATATCTAGCGACATTTGGCAACCCCTTAGTTGCCACACCGTTCAATTACTCCATTAGGTCAGATCTGGTCAGTTTGTGTTTTGTTGTTGAGGCGTAAGATGGATTGTTGTGACATGTCAGTTACTGTGTTTTTTGATAAGTTTTTCGCTCTAAGGATAAGGAGCTATTTAAATTTTGTGTTGAACATAAGTTACTATTGAGCGAATGCTACAGTAACGAAACATATATCAATTGATAGAGCAGAAAAAATGGTGCAAGCGGCTATGTATCATTTTGAAAATATTAGAAAATAACAAAGTTATGACACTTTCTCACTTACCTTTCTTACCAGGCGCCTGGTAGACCTAAAGCGGTCTGTCAGTTGGGAGCCCTCGGACGAGACTCCTCCATGCCTCACGATCTCCACACATCAAGTTCGCCCGTTGGAGACTGATTCCACACTTCTCGACAGCACTCTTGATGTTATCCATCCATCGGATCTTGGGCCTTCCAACTGGTCTTCTGTTTTGAGGGCCCATTCCAGCATTCTTCTTGCTGTCCTTTCCATCGGCATTCGTTGGACATGCCCGTACCATCTCAATTGGTTCCTCTCAATATTCTCATTAACCGAAGTTACACCCAATCGCCTTCTTATTTCAGTATTCCTTATTTTATCCAATCTACTTACTCCTTCTATCAATCTCAGGACCCTCATTTCAGCTGCTTGCAGTTTTCCCCTCGTCCTTGTGGTTAGGGCCCAAGTCTCGCTGCCGTATAGTAAGATTGGTTTCAATATTGTTGAGTATATAATTATGCGTCTTTACCTTTTTAGGGATGTTTTGGTCTTTCAATAGGGGGTACAGGAAGGAAACATTTCTGCTATATTTAGCAATTCTTTCATTCACCTCTGCATCCATACCCGCATCATTTGCTATCACACTACCAAGGTATTTAAATGTGTCCGTCTTTTTCATTTCCCTTCCCCCAACAAAGATTCCATCCTCGTTCGCTCCCCTCGTTACCACCATATATTCAGTTTTATCATAATTCAGTTTCAGTCCATACTCCCTCAATCTCTCATCCCACCTCTGCATAATTCTCTCCAGGGATTGTGCTGTGTTCGTCCCAACAGCCACATCATCAGCATATCCAAAAATTTCTATTTCCTCTTCAATTTCCTCAGTTATGTGTTCCATAACCCTGTTGATGTAGGCAATAAATAAAATGGGCAACAGAACACTCCCTTGTTTAACTCCTGTACTTATATCAAACCACTCCTCGGATCCCACCACCGGGCTCTGGGAGACCCTATAGGTGCTCATTACTGCTCTCAGAAGCTTGGGTGGCACTCTCTCACTCAAAACCACCCACAGCTTCTCCCTGGGCACACTATCAAATGCCTTCTCCAGATCCAAAAAACATATGAAGCGGTCCAAATTGAATTCTCGGCTCTTCTCAAGATATTGTCTTGTGGCTGAAATTTGATCTATAGTACTCCGGCCTGCACGAAAGCCACATTGATACTCCAGTAACCCAGGTTCCAGTATGTTTCGTATCCTATGTTCCAAAATCCTTTCATATATTTTCTCCACATGACACATCAAAGATATGCCACGGTAGTTTTGACATTCCTGCTCACTTCCCTTCTTTTTATATATAGGACATATAATTGCTCTGCCCCATTCTGCCGGTACAATTCCCTGCGACCACACCACCCGGAAAATGCTTAGCAGCCAGTCCACAGCAGGATCACCAGCTGCTTTTAGTGTTTCTGTGACATTTGCATCCGGCCCGGGAGCTTTATTATTTTTCATCCTCTTTAGTGCTTGAATAACCTCCTCTCTAGTGATCTCTCTGTCCCCCTCATGCTCCTCATGATTTACCCGCTCCTCCCGTCTCACCTCATCATATTGGCGTTCCAGCGTGCGGCCACCTCGCTTTTATCAGTGAGGACTTCACCATGTGCATTTTTAATCGCCACTGTTGTTTTCTTGCTTTCTCCATTTTTATACTTCTTAGCCATGCTATACAGTAACTTCTTCGAGCCTTGAAAATCCTCTTCTAAGTCTCTACCTATTTTCTCCCACACAGAGCGTTTCGCTCTTCTTTTAACCTCGTTGGTGTGGTTTCTCATTTGAACATATTCTTGCCTTGTTTGCTCATTTCTATCCTTAAGCCATCTCCTAAAAGCACGCATCTTATTTGTCACTGCCTCCTTTACCTCCTGGGTCCACCATGCCGTCTTTTTCTTTTTTGACCCTCCAACTACCCTTTCTCCAATCACCTCTCGCTGTATTCCTTCCATCGTTCTCCTAAACTCAACCCAAACCTCCTCCACTATTTCCGTAGCTACCCTTTGTCCGAAAGCCTCCTCAGCTCTAATTCTAATCTCTTCCAGTTTTTCTGGTATATTCTCCGTACACACTTTTCTCCTTCTAGGCTTCTTTATATTTTGCGGTACTGGAAGCAAAATTTTGGCTTTAACAAGTCTATGATCCGAGTCAAAAGGCACAGATGGTACTACTCTTACATCTTTCATCAATGACTTTTTACCCACCACAATAAAGTCTATCTGAGACTTCTTATCATAATTTCCGATTCTACTGTACTATTCCATCCATACCACGTATAGAGATGTGATTCCTGGTGCTTAAAAAATGTGTTCATTATACTAAGAACATTTCTTGCACAAAAATTTACCAGCATTTCCCTTTCCAAATTTCTCTCCCACACACCAAATGCCCCGATCACGTCTTCATTTCCGTTTCGATCTCCACCCACATGGCCATTTAGGTCTCCCATCAAAATTCTTGGTCCATAAGGCAGCCCATCTATCATTCTCTGAAGATCCTCATAAAAAGTTTCCTTTTCCTCCTGTGATCTTCCACTCTGCGGTGCATATGCCTGGATTACCGATAGTCTCTCTCCGTTTAGGTTCAGGGTCACTCCCATCAATCTCTCACTCTTCATTATCACTCCAACAACATGTTCAGAAAATCGGGGGGACAGTATAATTGCCACACCCGATCTGGTATCCTCTTCTCTGCCCTTGTATATGCACTATAATCATTGTGCAGTACCTTGGTTCCTTCACCTCTCCATCTGGTTTCTGCGATTCCCATAATATGTATAGATTTCGGTTCCATGAACTCAACTATTTCTTCGCATTTATCTTTAAGTGTTCCGACATTTATTATAGCAATCCAAAAGAAAGTCCGTTTTCGCGCCAAAGTCGTAACCGTGGATCCGTCCGTTCCGAGGCTCTCTGCGTTGTACTTGAGCAAAAGAAAACCACCAGAGGCTTGCTAGGCCTTTCCCGGCTTGTTCGAAACTACTAATTAGTACCTTCCGGATGCCTATTGCCGCCCCGCAAGTTACAGAAATCTCCTTCCAGATTTCCAGGCAGACATTCCAGTCGGTTTAAGCTGCTACACCTCGACAAGGTTACTGTGAAAAAACTATATAAGGCTATGGGTTGATTGCCTGATACCCTCATCCGTTGGAAATTTCCAGCAGACTTCAGTGGAGAATTAATGACAAAAGCCCTATGTTTTTTCGTTAGAGAGTTATGTATATGAAGGTCTTCAAAGGACCTCTTTGTTTATTTGCCTTCGGTATTTGCGCTGCCTAATGGTAAAGAAAGGAATTTCCTTACCTTATTATTTCGTTGGGCCTCGCTTCTGTTTCGATGTAGGGTGCGACGATCTTTTTCGATGTAGGGCCGTGGTACGATGGAGCTACACAATGAGTTGACTCGATGTAACTAATATAGGCAGTCACTATTTAAACACCTGAAGGAATAGGCTTATCCTTCTTATAGTTATTAAGTTTTACATCAAGAGGATTTCACTCAGAACTTATAGGACGATGAAGGACATCTTCCTTGCTTAAAGGATTGCTGTAACATAAGCAGCTCCGAGTGAACCGCTATAATATAATCTTCGTATTTTTATTATTTGCTGATTTAGCGAAGGTCGTTGACTCGTTTCTTGATGTAATTCTCATGAGTTGGCAGTAGAAAAGTTTGAACACGAGATCAGAAATTTGGTTTTCTTGTTGTCATGCACGCCCGATGCCTACATATGGGTTCTATGTACATATAGCAATCATTTCATTCCCAATAGGCTATGTCGCCAATCCCGAGGCAATTTTGTAGGTATTTAATTCAATTAATTAATAATTTATATTTAATTAAGAAATAAAGGTACCATATACGATACCATGTTGTTAGCGTGTATAGTTTTTCCATAGTTACGTAGTTTCTTGTCCTGGTAGGGTAAGGCTCCAGGACCGTAGATGTTACAAGGCCTAGGTTAAGTCGTGATATTTTCGTTAGTTTTAACGAAAATATCACAACTTAACCCATCGAATCGTCAAGGGCGTACAGTTGACCTAACCGGGCATTCAGTTAACCTACATTAAATATCTTATTTTCAACAAAATCGGAAACAGTACATGAAACGAAAAAGATCCAAATGATGTAAGCTATGATAGACCTAGTAACATCTTCATAGTGCCATAACTTTGCTATTTTCTAATATTTTCAAAATGATACATAGCTGTTTGCACCATTTTTATGCTCTATCGATTGATATATGTTTCGTTACTGTAGCATGTTTCATGGCAATGCAGGTGTCTTGTAAAGTTTTATCAAAAAGGGTAACCATGATTGAGAATGTTCAACGCAGAGCAACAAAGTTGATACCAAATCTAAAGAACGACGTATACCCAGAAAGGCTACGTAAACTGGGTCTGCCAACATTGACATATAGACGACTGAGGGTGATGTGATCGAACTGTATAAGATACTATCTGGCAAATATGATTGCAGAATTACAAACTTTATTGAGCTGAATAATTCTAATCGAAGAGGCCATAAATACAAGCTAAAGAAAATTAGAATTAGGATAAATAAGAGGAAACATTCATTTATACATAGAAATGTAAACATATGGAATAGTCTAACTGAATACGTAGTAATGGAACCAACTGTAAAGTCTTTTGAGTCGAGACTTGATAAGCTGTGGGCAAATCAACACTTACCTTGAATTTACCTTGAAGCGCTTCTGCCTCAAGGGTGCGCTGTTTCAACGAAGTCCGCTCAGCGCCTCCTGAGGCGGGGCCACGACGGGGTCGCCACCCTTCTTTTCTCTTGCTCCTGCCATACGATTTGGTCCCCTATTGAATTTGTGGGGGCTGGTCTGACAGAGGAATACCCTGGCACTGTAGGTTGGTCGGGTATGTTGGCTAAAAACATATCCAAGTGTTTTTTAAAAGTATCTACTGGGACTGCACTTACATCTCTAAGGTACTGAAGCAAGGAGTTAAACAGGCGAGAACTTTGCCTAGAGATACTATTATATTGAAGAGTTTGAATCCTTCTCAGACTGTTTGGTGGGAGGTGATATTTTTGACACATTCTGCCAGTTCTTGTTAAGGTGGGCAGAAGTGGTTCAGTATTAGGGGCAACTAAAAGCCCTTCTAGAATTTTCCAGGTGTAGATTAGAATGTATCTCTCAAACCTTCTCTCTATGGAATAAGGGCCAAGGTCTCTGAGCCTATCCCAGTAGTTTAATTTGTTTTTACTCACCTGTTGCCCATCAGGTTGTTTAATATACGAGGTAAAGGTTCTTTGTAGGCCCTCAATTTTTTGCAATTCATTCTGTTTGTGGGGAAACCATAATTGAGAGCAGTAGTCAATGCGTGGAAGAACAAGTGATTTCCACATGGTAAGCATGGTTATACCGTCCCTGGTTCTGAATGTCCTCAGTATATATCCTATTAGTTGTTTGCATGATGAGATTACTTTGTCAATGTGCCTGTTGAATGTTGCATCTTCAGATAATATAATCCCTAGATCCCTTACATGATCAGTTTGTACAATATCTTTTCCTGTAGGTCCAGTGTAGTTGAATTGTTCTTTCAGGTATTTATTTAGTCCATACTTAATTAGTTACAACTATGAAGAAATACAACTATGAAGAAAAATATGATTTCAGTTTGGTCACCAGCGGCCGCATGTGCACATTGACAGCTGGTGAAGTACTGTAACATTAGAGCTGTCTTAAGAGGCTGAAAAGCCTGTTAACAGAAAATTCAAGTGGTATTAAGTGGTACTGATACAAAAGTGGTCGTCAAACATGAACAGAATTGACTGTCTCTTCCTTATTTTTGTGGCACTGTGACACTACTTCCCAGCTGGTGTGTTGTGTTTGTGAATTACTTTTCAGACCACCTGCAGTTGATTAAAAAAAGTATGTTAAGATTTTTTTTTTTCCCCCAAGATAGGCTGAAGGGTGTTGGGTGCTACTATAAGCACAGTCTAGCAGTAACGTCATAGTAGGTTTTCCAGATAGTAGGTTTTCCAGATTTCAAATATCAAAATACGGTGCAACTTGGGGTTGAACAGTTATCCAAAGTTCCTTTTTCCATTGCGCCCCGTATGCGCTTAATGTGGGATGCTGTCGCCGTCCGAACTCGAAATACGGGTCACCTGGCAATCCAAGACGTCAGCCCAAACAAGTGTTTAGTAAATTTCCAATCTAGATTCCAGACTGTTTGGACACAGTCCATAATTCCTTACCGAACCAAACTCGATTTAGAATATTACAAAACTATTATGAACTCTCAGAACTGTGTCTGGATTCTGGAATTTTGCCAAACGCTACACTGAAGACAAAGGCCAAACTCAAGAATCTTCATTTTACTGCATTATTGAATTATAGCCTAGGGGTCATTCCATATGAAGTCACCTAGAGGTCCCCAGGTCACCCTCGGAAAATTCTGAAAAAATTATCATTTGTAATTCTATCAAACTTATGCACAGATCCCAAATTTTAGGTCAATGTTACTTATAGTTTTTGAGATACAACAATTTGAAATTGTGCTATTTTTCTTTATTTTTTGGTATCATTGGCAAAATCACGTGAATGTCCAACTTTAGGCAACCATATCTTTTTTGTTTATCCCTTCACAAGGCTGATATGTGGTATATATGGTAAATAGTAGGCATAGAATCCATATTTGATGTCAAATGAAACCTATCTCTTATAGTTTGCCACATACAAGGCTTCAAAAATCAAAGAAAGCTTAAAAATTTACTAATGGTTACCTTCTTTTCATTGGTACTGATAAAAACTATTTATACTTAAGAGCTGAAATTAATTTTACAGTTTGTTATAGTGTATTTGTAGTTAGAAATGCTTTCAAAAGCTCTCTATTATCTATAGCATTGGAAACAATAGGGTCATTCTACATCAAGTGGACCTGTGGTCCCTACCTTATCATGTCAGATTTTGTTCTAACTTTGCTCACAGATTCCTTTAAGCCTTAAAGGAAGTTCTGCAATGTTTTAGTGCCATATCTCTTGTGGTTCTGTCACTTGGGCTACTTTGTCCATCATATTGAGCGCCGAATTATTTGTACCATTTTTAGCTAGTCAGCATTCCACAGTAACAAATCCTTCTGCTCTGAAAATTTGCTCCTAGGATCAAAATTTACTGTAGATTTCAAAACTCACATTATCAGAGCTCTAGGAAGTATAGATTTTCTATAAAATATCCCCAAAGTAGGCTTCAAATTACATTTTTGATTCCTGGGAAGCCACTTTTAGAAAATTATAGCTTTGGATCTACTTGACTCTGTGAGCTTTTGTTAGAAACCAAGAAAGTACTGCCCATATGCTACAAAATGTTTCAATCCGGATCTTCCTACCTGTTCTAGTTGCTGAGATATAAGGCATCAAAAATGGCCAAAATTAATTTGTGACAAAAATGTCCCATCTTTAAAGCTCAAAATGATCATGTGGGACAGCTCGCACCATACTCTAACAAAAACCAATGAAAAGAGCATGTCTTGAAATACTAGGGCCTAGTTTTTTATTTTGGTATCTTGCTTTTTTGTAGGTCTAGTAGAGCTTTGAAGTTTTGTTGTGTGTGATGTTTCTAGCATTATATTTGTTAATTTATTTGCACTCATGCGTTGGTCCATGGTGGCTAAGCCACTGCCAATTTCTCTAATTGATAACTATTAAAGATACAAATTGGCAACCCCATTGCCAAGGGGCCATGCCTGATAGCTGTGCAGGTCTAGCCACAGGTCCCACCCACCTACCAACTCATCTTTCCTTGACTTTTTAACTGGATCCAGAACTGTGCAACTCCTTTTCAAAGCTTTCAAACAAATTTTCTATAGTAGACAAGGTATTCCCTGGTAGCATGTACCCTCTTCCCATGGCACTCAGTATAGGAGCAGGAATATTTGTCAAGATATGCTGCTCTGGAATCCAACAAGTGTCTTTTCTAGATAACCACTGAAACTGTTATGCTTGATGATGTTGAACTGATTCTTTGTATTGCAGCCCTCTGTTTCCTGCAATCAGGACAAAGTTTCTGTCCAGGCTTGATGTCTTTGCCAGTCTCTTCCTTCAACAGTTGAGCTGTTGCAATGTCAATTGCCCGAAGTGAGTTTTTGGGTAATGTTGATTTATGATATTCAAATGGGTTGCAACAGTGCTTCTGCAGACTCTCATATCTGGTCAAAAGAAGCTGTTTATGGTGCAAGCATATGCATGCATCTTCCTTAAATTGGACTACTTCTATTCCTGTTTGAAGAAAAAGTAGTTGTCTTTCCTGAACTGTCAGCTCTGAGAGCAGTTTCAAACCATATTTTCTGGAATATGTTTTCAGGTGACACTCTGTTCCCTTCCCTTTTTATTTCCAATAGTACAAGCTTCCATTTTTCTTTCAGTTTCCATGGGTTCTCCCACATGAATACTACTAGTATCTGATGATTCAGCCATTTTCAGTTTTGATCTGAAAACAATAATAGTCATGTACCATATTACATGTTGTTGAACATAAATAAAAATATTATGTATAGCCTAGCACATAGCACCTAGTCCTGCACTATATAATCAGTATTAAGAACAAAAGAAAAATAAAACATTGTGCCAATGAAATATCAATTACCGTATAACGCTAGAAACATCACACAGAACAAAATTTCCAAGCTCTACTAGACCTACAAAAAAGCAAGACACCAAAATAAAAAACTAGGTCCTAGTGTTTCAGGACATGCTCTTTTCATTGGTTTTTGTTAGAGTATGGTGCGAGCTGTCCCACATGATCATTTTGAGCTTTAAAGATGGGACATTTTTGTCACAAATTAATTTTAGCCATTTTTTATGCCTTATATCTCAGCAACTAGAACAGGTAGGAAGATCTGGATTGAAACATTTTGTAGCATATGGGCAGTACTTTCTTGGTTTCTAACAAAAGCTCACAGAGTCAAGTAGATCCAGAGCTATAATTTTCTAAAAGTGGCTTCCCAGGAATCAAAATTAATTTGAAGCCTACTTTGGGGATATTTTATGGAAAATCTATACTTCCTAGAGCTCTAGTAGAGTTTTGAAATCTACAGTAAATTTTGACCCTAGGAGCAAATTTTCAGAGCAGAAGGATTTGTTACTGTGGAATGCTGACTAGCTAAAAATGGCACAAATAATTCGGCGCTCAATGTGATGGACAAAGTAGCTCATACTCTTGGAGCCCTAGTGACAGAACTACAAGAGATATGGAACTAACACTTTGCAGAACTTCCTTTAAGGCTTAAAGGAATCTGTGAGCAAAGTTAGAACAAAATCTGACATGGTGAGGTGGGGCACTTTTCCAAAATTGGTCCACTTGCAAAAAGAAGCCTATATTCATGCCATTATTACCCCATCAGGACAGTTAGCCATCACTTTCATATTTTTTACCATATGTTCATGTACATTTAGGCAAACTATAGTCAAAGTTTGGTTTTGGTGGTCAGCTTCCTTCAATATTTAAGCTGCATTGGTCAGAGGGCATATGACCCTCACTGCAGCGAA
Source organism: Bathynomus jamesi (assembly GCA_023014485.1). NCBI lineage: Eukaryota > Metazoa > Arthropoda > Malacostraca > Isopoda > Cirolanidae > Bathynomus > Bathynomus jamesi. Next base: position 240,037 of record JAJOZX010001928.1, read on the forward strand.
CCTGGGGGTGTCAAATGACTTTTGATCAGATCTGAGCCAGAATTTCAAGCTGATGTCCTGAAAAATGGATGGAACTTCTTGGTCCGGTACTCTATGAGCTGTTGCCATGAGGGTGTCCTCAAATTTCTCATATATATGGCTTTGGTGAAAGCCCCATATATATGATAACCCCATTAAGCCCCCCTTTCCCCCATCTATGGCACACAGTAGATTAACATGATCATTGTTTAACAAATAGTAAACTTGTTTGAGTTTGTTCAAGAAATATTAGTATTGCGCAATATTACATACAGGGAATATGATGACCTAATCTTGTTTGAACTCGTACATACCTTGTGCAATCCCTGCTACTATATATAAGCTGTCCCAATCTCATGAATTCTCATACTTACAGAAATGGAGTTGGAGGCTACACAAAGCTGTTCTATTGGACAGAAATTACATGATGTATGTCATGAAAGGACTTACTGAGAAAAAGTTGGTATATTCATGTTAGATCAGTTAACCAGTGAGGATAAAGCACTGCTGTTATGGAGATGTGATATATTGTTGGCAAACAGTGATAGGCTACTGTGTGTTTTCCTCATGAGAAAATGTTTTTGTTTCATTATGAAAATCTTCAATGCTATTGTGCAGACCCAAGAAAAGTTCACAGAAAGAAAATTGCAAGTAAGTTTCCTATATATTACATTATTATTGAATGTTGTATTTGCATTGTTCTAACATTCCTATCTAACACCAGAGGGGTTCCAGCACAGGTGAATCAGTGCTTAACACCCGACCATCTCAGATCTTGCTTATTTTTTGGTGTATAAGGTAAGTTTGTGCAAGAAAGCCAGCTGTGAAAGTTTCAGCTTTCTACGACCATTACTTCACGAGTTATGAAGGTCAGAAAAATCAAGGTTAAGGTCAAAATAGCTCAAGGTCGGCATCTTTGGATGCACCTCACACATTCACTAATTATCATAACCATATGAAACTATATGTTTTTGGACGCAGAATGAGCTGTAGAATCCAAAAATGCAACGAAAACAGCAATAGGAGAACAAATAAAAATGTTCACCCTTTTTCAAGGAACGAATTGACCCTTTGACCTTGAAGTTCACACATTTTGGGGAAACATTTCTTTACACAAAATGAAGTTCCACCATTGCACTTTTAATATAAACAATAAAAATGTATCTTATTCACCATCTATACTGTCTTAAAGAATTTTTCAAATTGGCTATTTTTCAAATTTCTGGCAAAATCGCCATATGTATATGCATATATGTACTGTACTGTTAAATAATATATTTTGTGAACATAAATTAATTACTTATTTTATGCCTTTCTTACAGATAAACAAGATGGGTAGAAAAGTTTGTGCTGATCCTCTTAGAAAACATAAGAAGAAGATTGAAAAAGCACTTGTGCCAGTCCGTAATACACTGCAAGGAATTCACAGATTAATATATGGAGATTACATTTGTAAAAATTGTGTTAATGATATCAATAAAATCAAAGCTGAAGACAAAAAAGTCTCTGATATTGTCTCAGATTCGAACTCAGACACTGATGCCACTGCTACAGAAAAACGTTCCTCTGCCAATGGGTGTACTACTGAAATAATGTTTGAAGATTTCCAAGGAGATTTAGACACAATTCTTCCAATGCTGAATGTGACACCAGTGAAGACAAGTAAGTTTAAGTATTTTTAAAGTGTTAATTTATGTAGATATTATAGCAACAAAACATCAATATATATAACTACATGTATGAACATTACAACCTTTATATATTTGACAAATTCAGATGTATGCATATCAATTTATATAATGAAGATCAATACAGTTATGATTATATATACGGTATTTACCAAATTCATATGTAATGTACATGTACATCTATAGGCCTACAGTTGATTAAAAAAAGTTATAACAATTTATTTTATTTGTTTTTCAGAGGGTCTGTCACGAAAAGGGAGATCTTCAAAGGCTGAAACAAAATTTGAAATGGCATCAACATCCCTGAAGAGAAAGCTAGAAACTTCATATGACACAAGTTTTACACAAGAAAGTGAAGAAAAGCAATCTAAAATGGATGACAATAATTTGTGAGTACTGTATATATATCTGTAGTATCTTCATTAAAGTATACTAAGCCTATATATAGATCATATGTTTGCATATAAATTTACTCAAACATGTATATCATTTTCGCAGGCATGCAGGAGTGATGCAAGCACTCAAGAATGCCTTCAGTGAGACGACTGACTACAAGAGGAAGATTCAAATACTAACACTCTCACCATACACCATTCACAGAACAGCATCTTTCTTCAATGCATCTACAAGAATGGTTTCAACCAGCCGCAAAATAAAGAAAGAACATGGCATATTACCAGAAGTTCCACATATTAGCAAAGGTCGGGTTATAACAAAGAAAGAGACGGAAGCAGTGTGCACTTTCTATGAATCAGATGAAATAAGCAGAATATGTCCAGGCAAGAAGGATTGTCTATCAATTAGGAATCATGAAGGAGAGAAGCAACTACAGCAGAAACGATTGGTGCTTGGTAATTTACGTGAGATTTTCGCTGTTTTCAAGGCAAATGACACTAATCCAAAAATAGGTTTCTCATCATTTACTGCATTGAGACCCAAGTGGTGTGTCTTGGCAGGAGCTGGAGGAACACACTCTGTGTGTGTCTGTACCTACCACCAAAATCCCAAACTTCAGCTATCAGCTTTGGGGGAAAAACAACTATCATATAAAGACCTCATTCTCTATGCAGTTTGTGACAGTGAAAAGGAAGAGTGTATGCTACAAAAATGTGCATTGTGTCCAGGAGAAGAAGGTGTTATTGCATTCCTTGAAGGATTGGAATCTGTTCAGGATGCAGTCGGCACCATAATTACATACAAGCAGTGGACTTCCACGGATCGGACAACCCTTATTAACATCAGTGAATCCCTTGAAAACTTCATTAAGTCTTTGGCAACTAGAATTTGTGCACTAACAAGACACACTTATGTGGCTGATGCACAAGCAAGTTTCCTAAAAAAACTGAAAGCTAATCTGATGGTCACTGAAGGTATTCTCCTAGGAGACTTCTCTGAAAACTACTCATTTATTGTACAAGATGCTGCACAAGGTTACCATTGGGAAAATAGTCAGGCAACAGTTCATCCATTTGTGTTCTACTATAAAGTAAATGAAAATGATGTTGAAATTAAAGTTAAAAGTTATTGTTTCATTTCTGATGACATGAAACATAGTACAAACCTTGTCTTTGCGTTCTTAAAGCAACTGATCCCCATGATAAAAGAAGAGAGCTCAGGCCTGCGGAAGATTCATTACTTTACTGATGGTTGCGGAGGGCAGTATAAGAATAAATATAACCACCAATTTGTGTCACCACAAAGAGGACTTTGGACTGGATGCTGAATGGCACTTTTTTGCAACTTCACATGGCAAAAGTGCTTGTGATGGAGTCGGAGGCACAGCAAAAAGAATGATGGCTCGTGCCAGTCTTCAACGTACATTTAAAGACCAAATTCTGACACCACTTGACATGATGAAATTTCTGGATGAGAAAGATACCAGCACAAAATTTGTATTCTTATCGAAACAAAATGTCCAGCAGACAACTGAATTCCTGGAAAATAGATATAAAAATTCTGTAACCATCCAGGTACTCGTAGATTTCATAGATTTGTGCCTATTAGTCATACCCAGTTGGAGGTTGGTGAGATTTCCTCAGGTCCTACAAAAATTATGACAGTTGTGCATCCATCGTTTAAAGATAATTTACATGAGCAAAACACATTTCAACTGAAGATATACAAGTTGGGGTATATGTAGCTTGTAACTATGATAATAAATTTGGTTTGGATTAGTGGTTGAAGTATCAGAAGAATTTAGTGATTATAAGGTCAATTTATGTCTCCACATGGAGACGTTCTAAACATAGTTTCCCTTCTCGTCCTGACTCATGTTGGATGTTATCATCTGATATTATCCAGACAATGACTGCTCCATCATTGACAGCAGGTTTCAAGAATAATTCAGTATGCCTTTGATGATCATGAGATGCTAACAGCTGAGGGTAATCATGCAGACCTGTTTGCCACAGTTTCCTGTTCTTGAGTCGAAAGTGTACAGAGCTCTAGTTTAATATGTATCTATAGAATACAGGTCTACATAATATGATACTCCTTTTTTACTCCTATTTATATGATACTCCTATATATATATGTTTTGTATTAATGTATTATTAATAAAAGTAATTATAAAAAAAAGTAAAATATTTCTAAGGGTGGAAAGGTGTGGTTGTAGGGTGGAGGAGACCACAATAAAATAGAGATCTATATCATAGTTATACCTATGGTACCTAGCTTATATCTAAGTGATTTGTATCACGTTTCTAATAATATTTATTTTTGCTTAAGTAGTTTAAATAATGAATATCTCTAGATTTTAACAGTACATATATGCATATACGGTACATATGGCGATTTGCCAGAAATTTGAAAAATTTCTTTAAGACAGTATAGTTTGTGAATAAGATACATTTTTATTGTTTATATTAAAAGTGCAATGATGGAACTTCATTTTGTGTAAAGAAATGTTTCCCCAAAATGTGTGAACTTCAAGGTCAAAAGGTCAATTTGTTCCTTGAAAAAGGGTGAACATTTTTATTTGTTCTCCTATTGCTGATTTCGTTGCGTTTTTTGGATTCTACAGCTCATTCTGAGTCCAAAAACATATAGTTTCATATGGTTACGATAATTAGTGAATGTGTGAGGTGCATCCAAAGATGCCGACCTTGAGCTATTTTGACCTTAACCTTGATTTTTCTGACCTTCATAACTCGTGAAGTAATGGTCGTAGAAAGCTGAAACTTTCACAGCTGGCTTTCTTGCACAAACTTACCTTATACACCAAAAATAAGCAAGATCTGAGATGGTCGGGTGTCAAAATGAAAATGTTTTGCTTCACCTGTGCTGGAACCCTCCACCAGTAAGTTTATATTCATTTATAACATTTGTAGTTTTGTATCTTATGGCGAGTGAGTTTTGAGAAAATTTTTATTTAGAATTGTATTTTATGATTATCAGAATCCCTACACACTGTAGACAGTCACACTGCCAGGATGATGAATATAAAACCAGGACAAAATCTGTGCTCAGAGTGCAGCAAGTGCCCCACACAATATGAAGAACAATGCCTACAGCCTCTACTGGATGATAGAGCAGGTACCAGTAGGTCTTGTGGATCAGTTGAAGATTTTAAGCCAGAAGTAGTTCTTTGTCAGGAACTGAACACAAGTGCTAGTGTCCTGGACTGTTCTCCTCTAAAATTTGAGAGTGACAAGGACAAAGTTCTTACACCACTGTGACCATAGGCACTGGTGATGATGATGCAGATCTCACAGATCAAAATGTTGGCAAATGGCAAACTTGCCAGCCTGGCAAATATGTAGCATGTGTTTATAATGGAAACTGGTATGTGGGTAATATAAAAGATCATTCTGATGAACATTCTGATGTTTTAGTCACTTTCATGAAAAGATCACACAAAAGTGTTTTGTCTTGGCCAGCAATATCAAGAACAGATGAATGCTGGGTGCCATTCCAACGTGTTATCTGTGTAGTAAGTTCACCAACTGTCCAGGGAAGAGGTGCTCATCATTATACCCTAAACCCAAGTGAACTTAACAAAATTCAAACACTATTTCCTACATTTCTTTAGAGTGCTTTAAGTATGAGATGAATGTTGAGTAATCAAGTAATTCATTTGTAGGAACTTCACTTTTAACACATGTTTAAGCAGTACATATTTACTAAATTGAGGACATGGTGAATTTAACAAATTGAATATTTAAGTTGGAATCTTGATTTCAGAAATATTTTTCAGTTTCAGGTCCCTTATTAAATGACAGAAGGATATAAAGTTGTATCTGTAATTCTCAATATTTCAGATGATCATTTTTCATGATATATGTATTAGTGATGTAGGTCACATCCGCACATTTTCTCGCACCCGCATCCGCACTTTGGACTGCGGATGTGGACCATTGAGATAAAATGTCATTAATAAGCGGAAATTATCAAATTCTACTATATTAATAGAACTAGTTCATTGTGCGCAAAAGTGATGCAAGCGACAAGACGAGAGGCTGTTCTTATATGAAGTTACTCTCTTGCAACCTACTTAGATCCACGTTACAAAGCTAAGTTATTTTCACCTAGTACATTAGAACGAGTTAAATCATCACTTGGCAAAGCAGTTGAAGAGCTTCAATCTCTTGAATCTGTCGCTTCGCCACCCACCAAAAGAATAAAAGTTTCAGTGACAGAACCAACACCTTCAACAAGCAAATCTATCACAGAATCTGTCTCTCAGTTTCTTGAGTCAAGCAGCAATGACGAGACCTACGCGATGTCAAAAGATGTACTAAAAATGATCGAGAGCTATCACCAAGAAAAACGCCTGGCTGCATGTGACAATCCTATTAGTTGGTGGAAAAATACGCAGAATATCTATCCATACTTGAGTAAACTTGCAAGGAAACATTTAGCCTGTCCTCCAACAAACGTACCAAGCGAGAGATTATTTAGCAGTGCTGGATTAATATATGATGAGAAGAGAAACAGACTGGCAGCAGAAAAGGCAGAAAAATTAATGTTCCTTAAGCATAACCTTCCTATAATTAAGTTTGAACATTAAACGATGAACATCTTAGTTTACTTTATTTTAATTACTCATTTATAAATGCCTAATAGAACTTTAAACTTAATATAAATAGTTATCAAGCTAATTAAAGATCTCTTTCTATAAGGGTGGAGGTTGGGGAAAGTGGTCGGTGGGGTGCATTTGAGTTGGGTTCACGTCCCGCATCCTGGTAACACAATTATGGTTTCTAATTGTGGCTGAAACTCAACAAAATATAACGAATTTATTTGCAGACGAATTCACTAATTGATTTCTATATTAGTTAGATGTTGATATTATTTTATATGTTCAGAGAAAAGTACAGCAATTATTGTACAATTAATCAATTATACTACATTATAGCTACAGCTCTCTCTATATAATAACTTATTATATACGTTAAACACAACAAATCTCGAATATATCCTAAAAAATAACGAAAATGTAGACATCCGCATCCGCATCCGCGGATGTTGAAATCAAACATCCTCATCCACATCCGCGGATGTGAAAAAAATGACATCCGCTACATCACTAATATGTATGTGTAATGCTGAAATATATTCATGTTACTCTAATATTTTTACTTTGCATTTTTGTGTAAATTATGGTAATTTTGAAAAAAAAAAATTAAATTGAAGGAAGCTGACCACCAAAACTAAACTGTGACTGTAGTTTGCCTAAATGTATATGAACATATGGTAAAAATATGAAAGTGATGGCTAACTGTCCTGATGGGGTAATAATGGCATGAATATAGGCTTCTTTTTGCAAAAATAAAATTTTCCAATTTTTTTTATTATTTATTGTTTCCAATTCTATAGATAATAGAGAGCTTTTGAGAGCATTTCTGACTACAAATACATTATGACAAACTGTAAAATTAATTTCAGCTCTCAAGTATGGATAGTTTTTTATCAGTACCAGTGAAAAGAAGGTAACTATTAGTGAATTTTTAAGCTTTCTTTGATTTCTGAAGCCTTGTAGATGGCAAACTATAAGAGATAGGTTTGATTTGACATCAAATATGTATTCTTTGACTACTGTTTACCATATATACTACATATCAGTGTTGTGAAGGGATAAACAAAAAAGATATGGTTGCCTAAATTTGGACATTCGTGTGATTTTGCCAATGATGCCAAAAAATAAGGAAAAAAAAGGCATAATTTCAAATTGCTGTATCTCAAAAATTATAAGTAATATTGACCTAAAATTTGGGATTTGTGCATAAATTGGATAGAATTACAAATGATAATTTTTTCAGAATTTTCTGAGAGGGTGACCTTGGAAGTTGTTCAAAATTTGGGTGATTTCATATGGAATTGACCTCAGGCAATCTCAGATTTCGTTCTATCCAGTGATTATGAGGTTATTAGGGAACTTGCAGTAGGAGAGTCATAAGGGAATAGTGACTATCTTATCATACATATTAGATAAAATTAAGTATGGATCTAGTCAATAATGTATACAACTTTTTTACACTAGAGGCTGATGGGATAACTCATGGGCATGAGAAAATTAGAAAACAGACTTGTAGACTTTATCTAAAAAAATACTTGGGGCCAGTTCTGTATTGCCCCCCACACAAAATATGATTTTATTGAACATTAGGATTATAAATTATTTTGATAGTGTGTTAAAAATTCAAAATAAAACGCAAAATATGATTTTATTGAATATTAGGATTATAAATTATTTTGATACAAAATATTAAAAATTCAAAAGGGTCCAAATTGTTGTTGATTATAAAAAGAAAAAACATATAAAACCCTATACCGATCAATTTGTGATGCGTGATCTTTATGGGGACTCCGCCCCTGTACCCCTGAGACCTAAATTACACAAATGATAATGTAATAACATGTGCCCACCTTGCCTAGGTAGCTGGGGCCATAAGGACTAATGTAAAGGATAAAAAAGTTAAGTGCACTTTTTAAAATTTATTACAAACCAGTGGCGGCTTTTCAGAGGAGGCATGGGAGACCGGGCCTCCTCTGTTTTTATCACTAAAAAACTATGAAAGAGGATTTTATTTCATAGTATTAATTCTATACGATTGTAACATGCAGAAAGTAGTGCATCTAACACTTTGCAATCTAATTTATTTATAGTAAAAAGTTGCCAATTTGTATTATTAAAGGGGGGTTTAACCCCCCACCTCAATGGATTTTTTAGAAATTTTCATATCAGATTAAACCCAAACTCTATCTGTATAAGTGGCATTTAAGAAATTGCTGTGTATTTAGGTGTAAACTATGTGTTTTGAGATTTGAATAGGGTAGTGATAACCACTGAAAAAAATTATGTTTTCATTTTTATGATTTGTCACCTGCATTTAATTTAATTTTTTTCCTGAGAAGTATGCTGCCTACCATATAATGTACTTATTTAATTATAAATTTGTTTCAAGAATGAAACAATTTAATAATAGAAATTGTCAAAACATTTTTAATCCTCAACTAAGCTGCTATCTATGTCTATACTTGTTTAATATTTGACAAATTACCTTTCAAATGCAATTTGAATCATTCTTCTATCTCAATTGGGGGCTAAGGTATGGTAATTTGTAATTTGGGGGTTCGCTGAGAACCCCCCAAAGTTGGAAGGGCCCTAACTTTTGAACCGTAAGTCCAATCAATCTGAAACTTGAAATTTTGGGTTTTATGGTATAGGTAATGCTATACAACAAATTATAGGAAAATTGGAAGGGGTGTGGTCTAAAATTTCATTTTTTTTTTTTGCATGATCTGTCCTGGAATTACCCTCCTGTAATTTTGATTTTTGATACAGGCTGAGTGATACAAATCATCGCAACTATCACATGCTACAGCCTTAACCATTTCCCTAACTTCCTTCTTACAAACCTTAGTCACAGTTTAAAGTAATTTTAAATACTATTCTTTAACTCGGTTAAAAGCTTTATGGTCTAAGTTAGGCTATCTCCTGGATGGAATAAGCTAATGGGGTCCTAGGTTAATCAGGCCAGAAAACTGGGCTTGCGCTGAATGAACCCCTAGATCTCTCTAAATACTGAGTTAAATTAAGCTTAAAACTTCAGAGTAGAGCTATTTGTACTTTAATAATCCCAACAAAGCCAAATCTACAGAATTAATAATATAATACTTCAACAATTTGTGAAAAAGCTTGGCGCACAACAGAGAAGGTGCTGCCACTTTCACTTCCAACTTCCAATGAAATGATAGTTGTAACAACTAGTAATAGGTTTCAAATACTAGGGAATTTAGATGAAGCAGTACAGTGTGAATTTACCATGGTTGGGGACTCTATCCTAAGGAATCAGGACAATGAGTTTTGCAATAAGAGAAGGAAAACCTGTAGAATAATATGTATTCCAGGGGGTAATATTTCTAAAGTCAATGAGGTAGTGAAGAAGTTGCCTGAAAACAGGTAATATTAGAATTCATGTAGGTATAAATGATTTAATAAGCAAGGATAAAGATGGTAGATTTAAATTGAAAAGAAATTCAGAAGTAGTTAAAAATAGGTAGCTACAGAGAATCTATATAAACTTTAAAAGATAGGCAGAGCAAGTGTTATGTAGTGGGCATTTTACCAAGGGTTGGGGTAAGCATGGACTTTACAAGTAGAATTTTAGTCTTAAATGATAAAGTTAGGATGCTTGCTATGGAGTGAAGCAGTTGAGTTCATAGATTTGTGTGATAATTTTTATGAAAGGAGGGAGCTTTACAGTAAGGATGGATTGCATCTTAATAGAAAAGGAACTGCTTTATATGGGAGATTTCTAGAGGAAAATATGAGTTCTTTGGGGTTTTGAAAGATAACATTAGATCAACAGAGAGCATAGAGCATCAGGGTATAGGTAAAGTTAATATTGTTAGTCTTAAATACAGATTGCTAGGAATAGGCATCCACTGATTCCCCAACCTACATGAATTCAGAGATAGGATGAGGACATTTCCATACCCTTTTTTAATCTGCACAAGCTATGATTCAAAGATAGATCAGCACAATTTTTTTTTTAAAATTGTTAAATACTAAAAAATGACAACACTTTTTTGCTTATGCAGTTCAATATGTACAATAGGTACTTAACATGTATGATACGTCTGATACTATGAATATGATACTTTAGCATTTGCAGCTGGCAGCAACATGTCCAGTAGCAAGTCTCTCGCGCAACTGGCTAGTTTATATTGAGTCATCTTTCTCATGCTCCTCTGGGTTATTACATTATTTTTATATAGGTAGTGATGTTTTTGAAATTTGTTTTTTACAAGTTTTTACTATTTATACTTGTTATATATATATATATATTATTTTACATGGAGTATTATTATTATACATTTATTGTACAATGATTTAAAAGCTTTTATTCAGGTAAAAATTACTTTATACATGATTTTTTTAAAACTTTTATCCACTAACCCCATTTATATTTTGGGGAGATAGTTCCAACTTGTATAATTTCATGCTACATGAGCTTTTTCAGGAATGGCTTTTTTGGCAGAAAGTGAAAAGTGGGATATCACAGCCATCAGTGTTAGGTCCATTACTCTTTATTTTATATCTAAATGAATTAGAGAAGCGAGTACATAGTAAAGTTTCTAAATTTGCAGATGATACAAAAGTAGTTGCCCCAGTTATAAATATAGGAAATTCTTATAAACTGCAAAAAGATCTTGATAGATTAGTTGCCTGGGCTAGTAAAATGGCAGATGGAGTTCAATGTTAAAAATTGCAAAGTCATCCATTTTGGTAAAAATAATGAAAACTTTAGTTATGAAGTGCGAGGAAACTGGTTGGAGGATGTTAGATAGGAAAGAGATCTTGGCATTATAGTTAGTAGTGATGTAAAATTTTCTAAGCAGCGCTTAGAGACTAGAAATAAAGCAAATGAAATGTTAGGTATTATTAAGAGGAATGTTAGTTACAAGAGTAAGAAAGTGATCTGTAAATTATGTAATTTTTATGTTAGGCCTCAGTTAGAATACTGCATTCAAGCTTGGTCCCCTCACCTTAGACATGATATTGATATGCTTGAGGGTGTGCAACATAGGGCAACCAAGCGTATCCCTAACCTAAGAAGATTGGGAAATATGATTCAGATGTTCAAAATGTTTTCAAGTTTGGACAATTTAGATATAAGTAATTTTTTCTCATTAGAGGCTGATGGAATAATTCAAGGGCATAATAAGAAAATTAGAAAACATTTGTAGACTTGATCTAGAAAAATACTTTTTCAGTCATAGAGTAGTAGATTTTTGGAATGACCCCTTTGCTTTGTCCAGAGCTATAAGGCATGTCCCTATGTGGCCAATGTGGAAATGCATCTTCCTTCGATGTAAGGGCTCTCTCTGCTTTTGTGGACCGTTGAACCCAGCTGATCTCCTGCTTGTTTCTTTCTTTCTTTCTTCTTCTTTCCCCAACTCCTCCTGGCTATTTTTTTTCCCCCTCTTATTTGGCTTTGTTTTGGACCTTGACTTGACACTTTCCTTGGACCTTGAGTGAAGAAGGTGGTTGTCCTTCACCCTTGTCACTCTTAAACCAAACCCAAGCCCTCTCCCAGCCATGTCTCACCATGTATTGGATGAGAGTAGCCACCTTTTAGGCATGGGGACTGGGTATGGGTGTATCTCCCCTGCATGACATCTATTGGCATTGGGACTGAGTGTGCCCACAATTCACCTTTCCCTTGTTGGAGTTGGTGGTGGCTGGATGCACATGGGGGAAGAAGCTCCCTTTTTGTTTGCTATGGTTTCTTCTGCTCCTTGGCTTACAACCTCTGCTTCTAATTCTTGGACTACTCCTTCTCTTAGCACTAGGGTGGTGGGCAACCAGGCCCTTGAGTCCTCTACCACTGGAAGACTGCATCCTGATGGGGTTGACCCCCCCCCCCTTGGGCTGCAGAACACTCGTATCCTTATTCAAAGACTTCTCATATGTCTTATTTCTGCAAGTCTTTTGACCTCTTCATAGGGGTCGATGACTCTGATCCTGATCCTGATTACCCTTGGTTTCTTGTCCTCAGTTCTTCCACCTCTCGCCCCTCTCACAGCAGGATGTTTTTGAGGTCTACAAGAACTTCACTTTCCATTGTGGCAATCCCTGACAGATGCGGCCCCAGAATGATGTCTCTCATGCGGTGGAATTCTCCTCCAGATCCCAACACCAGAAGGTTTTGGCCCTCTTGACTGTGGCTTCTGCTCCTCTGGATTGTCTCACCCGACTCTACCTTTAACACTTGTACAGGAGTAATGCATGCTCCCTGCCTTTTGGAATACTCAGTCAGATCTTCTCACCTGCCTCTCCTCAGGTGATGACTTGTGTTTACTGCCCCCCCTGTATGGTTCAGGGGGCAAAGATTCAATCTCCCTTATTGATCCTGACTTTTGCTTGGTCCCACTTACCTGAGAAAATTAAGGCCAGTTATCTTGAATTTCTGGTCCAGCGTTATAACTAGTGATGTTAAAAAACTGATTTTTTTTTTTTTTTTTTAATATTGCCAATTTAATTATAAAGTATACTTTTGCAATGATATATAAAAATAAATAAATAAATAATAAAATAGGCCATATGGTACCAGTACAGAATGTCCTTTTCAGCCTATTTACAGAAAAAACTGGCCTCTTTCTTGCACTGAAAGTCTTGTATCTTGAGATCCGTTAAACTTGCGAGAACACTGGCTGGGAGCTGAGTGCCCATTGTCCAACCTTTCCAGGACTCTCCCATCCATGCCTCGGATTTTGAATCTCCCACTTAACTATCCTTTAGACCCACGATGACATATTTTCCTCCCCGAGACCATCCATATATATACATTAGGGTGTCCCAGCCTCACATGTGAAAATAAAAATTTGCAAGAGTCAAATCGCACACCCCTTTAGTTAATTACACTTGAAGAAAGGAAAAAATGGGCGAAATTTCATTGGCCTATTAGGAGGGGAAGGGTCCCCTCATTGACCTTGTTTATTCGACCCTATATGAACAAACGTAAATGCTCAGCATTAATCATTCTAGAATGGAAGAATGAAATGTAAATTCTTTCTAATGACTAAATTAAAGGAAATGGAAATTCTTCCTAATGGCACATTTCATTTCGGGGGACAGAGGATCTTTTTGTCTGCTGAGGGGAACTGCTGGCGGTGGTATTCGACGACTTGGTACACGAGCTGCCGTTCCTCCTCGGTTTTTGTCAGGCCCTCGTTGAAATCTTCCGCCAGTTTCACCGCCCGTTCTGCCGCGTCGTTCACAGACTTCAACGATGGTGCACATCCTTCGAGATCTTTGGGGTTTTTTGGAACCGGCAGCTTCAGGCAATGAAAAAGGTTTTGAGTCATTTTCGTGACCAAGGTGCTCAAATCCGACCGTCTCATGGTCAAGACACTCTTTCCCTCCAGCCGACGCAGATCTTTTGGGTTTTCAGTCTTCTTGTGCAGGTTTTGGAGCATGGCCATCTTCTCTGCATCGGTGGTTTTGGAGGAGAACATAGCGAGTCCGGCTAAATCTTTGCTTAGGTACCAGAGGTGGCCCCGGAATTTCGTCAATGCGGCGGTATCTACATCATGATCCACCGCCTTGTACCGCTCTAGGTCCTCCAACAGCTCCAGGCCATTGACGGGCGCGTCCGCCGTCAATGGAGCCTCGAACCACCTCTGGAGGTAGATGGTGACGGCAAAGACGTTTATCCTGCGTAGTGACTGGACCTCGTGAGTGGTCAGGTGGAATTGGCTTCGGAAGATGAACATCTTAAGACAGTAAATGCCTTTGGCCATCCACCTGGCCCGGTGGTATGCTCCAGGACGATTGTACCGGAGATCTCATTTGCCATGACCATCGAGGAAGACCAGAGCGAGGATCAGGAACTCCCAGTAATCGTCTCTTGGGTGGCCAACTTCAAGCTGGTCTTCAATGAAGTGGACAATCTGCTCTTTTTTTAACGCCACCCATTCCGAAAGGATGTCGCTTGGGCCATCGCCGTTGAACGGAGAAGCCTGCTTCTAGTCGATGAACTCCCATTGGGATTTGAAGCGAGCGAACAGCGCAATTTCGGGGCCAGAAGACCTGAAGAACAGGTCAAAGACTGAGGTGATTACCAATTCCATCATGTGGTGTCTGCAAGCCAGGAAAAGAACGCGGCGGTCCATTTGGTCCTGGATAATCGTACAAGCGCCGCTGTGAATACCGGTATTCGCCACTGTTGTGTCGAAGCAGAGACCGGCAATCCATGGTTGAACTTGCGGCCAATCGTCCAGCACCTTCAGAACAGCTCCAGCCATCCGCTGTCCCGTGCTGTCAGGGATTTTTGGGATCGCCAACAACTTCTCAAGATTCTTCCCGCTGACCAGCACTGGTATGCGATCCGATTTCCCTCCATCCGAATCAGGGAGGAGTTTGCCATCAAAGTGGACGACAAGCGGTGTATCAGGATTGAACTCGGTCTTGATTCCGGCTGCCAAGTTCTTCCTGGACTTCTGCCGTGAACGGTGAAGACTTGATTTGGACAAGGTGACCGAGGATAACTCAACTCCCGCGGCAGCGAGTGCTGGAGCCACAATGTGCATCGCTTGGCGTACTGAGGTTCTAGTTCGATCCAGGGCTGCAGCAAAATTGGGATATTGGATGATCCTCCTTGCCGACACTTGGCCATCCTTGGGAGCGGATCGAGGAGCCGAAGGACCAGGAGAGGAATATTGGCCATCATCATTGGATGCTTCGGCCATGGACTCCGAAGAAGAAGAAGACCCACTTTTCACCGTTCCTTTTGCTTGCAGTGAGTCCATCTCTTCGCGCTTTTCTTCTTCCTCTTCTCTTCAGCTGCTCGGCGTTTTCTCCCGCTCCGCTGCCCTGCGAGCAAACTCCAGGTCCTCTCCTCCGATGTACATCTTCCGCACGGTTCGCTGGTCATTCAGAAGTCTCGATCTTCGGGGACTTTGATGAGTTTCATTGCGTTGGCATGAGCTGTTTCGAACAGTGTATTCAGGTTGGCTTGGAATCCCTTTTCCGCTCCAGTTGCTTCTCTCCCCCACGGTTTCGGTTTCTGGCAACCTTCTCGTAGTCCGTGGAGAGGGCCTTGATCCTCTCGACGCACTTGGGCTTGTGGGAGGTCGGAATAGATGCCCGAGCCCACACCGCCATAACCTCATCAGCTACCACATTGGCAGCTTCCGCCGTGGACGTTTTTTTTCTTCCGAGTGAAGAACAACAGACGTCGAAGAACATCTCCCACTGTCGGGAGTTGACACAGCTTTTCCAGGGTTCATTTCGCACACCCCACCAACCACACAGTCTCCTGCTTTCTTGTATCCATAACCTGAAAAGAAATATGCTACAATTAGTATAAGGTAGAAAGTAGCCGTTCAGCAATAGTAACACATGGTTTGAGGGGACCCTTAAAATTAAAGAACATGAATGAAATTCATCTTGCTGGCATGTTTTCACGAGTGGAAGAAATTAGGGTGGTGTGCATGACAAACTTCAGGAACAAAAAAAATTGGGACACTCTAATATACATACACATACACCCATATACATATATACCAATATATACATAAATACTTATATACACATATTTATATCTATTGTATACCCCATACACACGCATACATTCAGAATTCCAGATACATACGCATGCATACTCACATATATACCTACACAAACTCATACACCTCTATTTCGCCCTTTCATTACGGTACCTCCGAGATCATTTAGCACATACAGTAATATCCATACAGCCAAAAGAAACCGATTAAGCACAGACAGAGCAGCAAAGCTAGTATTTATATCCCAAAATGCAAAGTTCCAAGAAAGTGAAGTAAAACATGGTGCTACATTGGCTTCATCAACATCCAAATCTGCAATAAATACCAGTACTTGTGATATTGAAACTATTTGCTTTAATCAATCTAGTGATAACACTGGTATGCATATGAAATTTTTTTGTCTCTGTGAGGGTTTTTTCAACTCATATTATATAATTTGACCATGCTGAATTCGAAAAATGACATTGGTTTTCCTCAATCAGGTCAGGTTTTTTCTCTATTGGCCATTTATTATAAGTCCAATTTTATCCCCAATTTATTGATTTTTTTAGCTTAAACACTGTAGATACGAGTAATATTATAAGAACACTCGTGAAAAAATGAAAACATTATGTGAATAAATACTTTTATTCATACAATGAATATGGAAAAAAGTTTATTGAGGAAGGAATGAAGTTTTTTTGGCTTTCCGTCTGTGTTTTTCTTCGGGCACGTCTCGCTTCAAACACCAGCAATAGTTCGCCAGCATATTGATATCCCAGTTTCCCTGGTACCTCTCTTCCATTATTTTGATATCTTGGTGAAATTGTTCACCCTGTTCCTCACTATAATCCCCGCAATTTTCAGGAAAATAGTCCAAGTGGGACCACAAAAAGTGCATTTTTATGGACATGCGCGACCCATGAGCTTTGAAAGTTTCCATCAAGTTTTTGACAATGGACCATGATTTTCAAAAAGTTGTTGGATTTTAATGTCTATTCCCTCAAATATTACACTTGTTGGTAGAAGTATGTATGCAAAAAATAAATCAAATCGGAGGTGGTCCTGGGTGGCCACTGGCCACTTTTATATATTTAGTAGTGATGCACCGAATATTCGGCAAATATTCGGTATTACTTATAATACTAATATACAAATATTCGGTATTACTATACTTACATTGATTGAAAGTTGAAAATGTATAAAACACAACGCCAATGTCACTACTCCAACTTTGCTCGTTTCCGCAAATTTGGCCTCGCTTTGCGGTCACATTCAACCACTTGAAGAAGATTTTGGAAGTGGTCTTCTCCTCTTGCAGCTGAGACAAAATCAGTTGTGAGCTTTACTGCTCTCTCCGCAGGGTCATTCACAACATTTAACCCATCCACAATGGACTTGGCTGCCTTGAAGTGGTCATTGTTCTGCCAATTGTCAACATCCTCTGTTAGGAAGGTCATATCCAGGTGAAGAAGGTTCACTGTAAACCACGAGTCCTCGTTCACAAGATCAGCCAGGGTTGTCGCTTCTGTAATTTTTGGAAATGACAGTTTGCCATATCCAGAACCGTAGCGGTGTTTTGGAGTGCTTGGCATTTCATCTGGTTGTATGGCCAGTAACACATTTGCAAGGGCACGACACTCCTTTTGAGGTACTGCATTGCTGAACAGTGCCAAAACAACCAGTTCTGGGGTTAAATACCACAAATGTCTATCAAAGGCTTTCACAGCGCTGACTGAAATGATTGAGTTGACAGCTTTATAGTTGAGCAGAGTCTTGTATAAGCACAAATCAAACCATGGGGCATTTGAAGCAGACTGACATATGAGCCACCAATCACAATAAATATAAACAACAAAAACAACAAACTCCTTCAGTTTTTCCTGTTGATGTTGTGTTGTTACAGTTCCTCGAGGTAGTACAGAAATTTGCTCTTCAAGTAGGCATATTTTGATGGAATAAAGAATCTTTGACATCCACCTTGCTTTATGCATGGCCCCAGGTCTGTGGAGTGTTCCTTGTTTTGTGACATCATCATCGAGGACTACCTGGCAGAGTTGTGCCATTTCCTTGTAGTCTTCCCTACAGTATGAAGCGCTTGTGCGGATTGTGCTTAAAACCTTGTTTTTGCAGGATAAAAGCAGTTGTTGTGCATCATCATTGTACATTGAAATGTCAATTTTGGTTAAACTTTCATCCTTTGCATGCGATATGCGTTCCCAATTCTTCTGGAATCTTTGGAACAAAGATGCTTCTGGAGACTTTGATGTCTCAATTTTGAGAGCGTCAAACACATGATCCAGGATTACCTCTCCAACATGATGGCGACATGCACACCACAGAAGAGCACGGTCCAGTTTTGATTGAATGGTAACACAGGCAGCTGTAACGTGTCCAGTGTTTGATGCTGTTGTGTCAAAACATAAGTTGACAACTGACTGTTTGCACTTCCATGAATGTAGAAACGTGTAAGTGTGCTCGGCAATGATGTCACCTGATGACATATCACTTCCACGAGGATATCTAGCCACTCCCAGTAGCTTTACATCAGTGGCATTCCCAACCAACACTGGCAATCTTTCTTCCTTGCCATTCTTGTTTGTGAGCGTATGCATCTGCTTGCCATCCCAGTGAAGTGTTGCAGCTGTTGGGGCGATCCAATTTTCTCAAATATCTTTGGCGATAGCACTTGTTATTGATCGTCGAGCCTTATCAGCAGTTGAATACGACTTGGCCACACGACGTGGATCACCTCCTGCCTCTTGAATTACAGCTTCGGTGAGCACAGCCTGTTGAACAGGAGTTATGTTTAGTCGAGTAGCAACAGACACGACTGAAGGCCTTTTCAGAATATCATGAGGAATAAAGGCAGACGTACCTGCATATGTTGATCTGTGGTGACTACGCTTCCTTTGAAGCTCTGGAATCGCCTCTTCTTCAGTTTCTTCCAAGCTATCTGCAGAGGCACTATCATCAGAGCATACAGAACTTTTCATCTCTTGTACACTGGATGATTCATGACGTTCTCGTCTTGAAGCTTCTGCTAAGATGCGTTTTTCTTTTCTACGATCTTTATCAGCTTTCTTCTTGTCAACACTACCAAATGAGGCTACTCTGTCAGATTTCATTGACTCTAAAAATGCTCTATCTTCCTCATTCTTAATGTTTGTCATTGCATCTTTTGTCCATACACCAAAGGTCTTATCAAGACGTTCATTCATGGATTGCAACTTAGCCAAAGTGTTTGGAGATTCTCTGCGAGAAACAGGTATTTGACGCAATTTGTTATTGTCATTAAGAAGGTCAAGTATTAGTTTGCAGTATTGATGGTCTGAAAGCATAGGAATATTTGCTTTAGTGTAGAATGTTTTCAGCTGGATAAGGACTATGCTGGCAGATTTCCATTTGAGTGGCTGTGTTTGTTTGCCTTCACATATTTCTTTCTGGATGTGCCACATCACGCATCGAAGAACCTGCCGGCAAGTTGGGAGGCGGACTCCTGTCAATGTACCATCTCCTTCTGTAAGAGCATTGCCAAGATCAAAAATGGCACTTGCTAATCTGGTCTTCTTAGCTTCCATTGTTACAGCTTCCATTGTTTCTGAAAGACAATAAAGGATATTATTAGACTATAAGTGAAGTTTCGTTTATGGTATATGTTTTATGTAAATCACCCCTTTAGGGTGCATCAAACGCCCTTAGGTTCTTGGATTTTAATGTCTATTCTCTCAAATGTTATGTAAATCACCCCTTAGCAACTCTATATTAAAAGAAACAATGTAAGTAGTCAACTGGTTGGTAAATAAAAAAAATAGATATTTTTACATAGCGCGGCCCCCGAAAATTGCCGCGAAAATATAAAAGTGACCGGTGGCCACCCAGGACCACCTCCGATTTAATTAATATTTGGCATACACACTTCTAGCAACAAGTGTAACATTTGAGAGAAGAGACATTAAAATCCAAGAACCTAAGGGCGTTTGATGCACCCTAACTCGTATTCTGGACTTCTATGCTTGCCAAGAAAATCAGTGACAACTGATTTGAATGCCTGCCAGGCATTCTTCTCAGTTGGAGTCATTGCGTTTTCGAACTGAGTATCCTTGATCAAAGTTCGAATTTGAGGACCATCAAAAACCCCAGCATTTAGTTTAGCATCAGATATATGAGGAAATTTACTCTCGAGATATCGGAGTGCTGAACCCTCCTTATTCATTGATTTGATGAAATTTTTCATCAAGCCCAGCTTAATATGAAGTGGTGGGAGCAAAATTTTTGTTGGTGGTACAAGGGGCACTGAAACGACATTATGCGACCCAGATTCAAAATTCTCTCTGGATGCCCATTCACGCTGTGCATAGTGCTTCTCATCCGCTCGGCTATCCCATTTGCAGAGGAAACATGGGTATTTCGTGTATCCCCCTTGCATTCCCAATACAAATGCCACAATCTGAAAAAAATAAAAATATTTAAAGAATTTAGAGAATTTGTTCTATCAGATAAAAAAAATCTATGCATTGGACTGTATCACTTCTGTGGGGAAGTTAAGTGTTCTTATACGCTCTCAAATAACCTTTGGAAAAACAACATAGTCAATAGCAATAGTTTACTTATGATATTAGTATTACCTTCAAATCTCCACAGATCCTCCAGTTATGTTGGTCGTATACGAGAGCATCCAGTAAAATTTTCATGTTATCGTAGCTCTCAGTAAGTTGTACGGAATGTGCTACAGGGACTGATGCAACCCTATTCCCAATGTTGAGAAGTACTGCTTCAAACTTCGTTTAGACGAGTCTATAAATAGCCTCCATTCTGATGCGTTATATGGCAGGCCCAAGGATTCGATTAGCCCCTCAACATTGCAGCAGTACACTAAGGAAGAGGTATTTTCGTGCAATGCAAAAAACTTGCGGAATTCTTCCTCTCGTTTCCTATACCAGGAGAATGTTGTTCCCGGAGCCAGCAAGTTGTCCTCTCGAAGTCGTGAGCCCAAGATCTCGGCAGCTAATTTGGAAAGTCCTAAATCCCTGGTAAGATCATTAAGTTTGGCCTGGTTGAGAGGCCTCGGCTCATTTGAAGCGGTATTTTGAGGTATATACGACTGGGACTGGTCATTGGCATTGGTCATTGATTCATCATCAGAATCATCGAAGTCCAGGGTTTGAGGTGGGTCGGGTATTGGAATTCCAGGACCATGGGGTACAGGTCTCATAGCAGAAGGAATGTCAGGGTATACAACAATGTGTTTATTCTTCTTGTTAACTCCTGAAAATAGAAACACAGAAACATGGATATAAAACTTGCTTATGAAATAGAAGAAGCATTCAGACAGTGGTGGCTCGTGAGGGAAGGCTGCGGTCTGTAAGATATGAAATAGGTCGATGGAGTCTGTATATTTTCTTTCTTTTTCATTCATATTGTCCCTTCGGGGACAATATAAATGAAAAAGAAAGAAAATATACAATCATTGTATATGTAAATGTAACTTGTATAACAATATGTATGTGTAAATGTATTTTCTATAACAATATGTATATGTAAATGTATGATTACCATTATGGTGAATATTATGCTATATATGGTGAATATTACATTATGGTGAATATTATGTCAAGTTTCATACGAGGATTTCAAAATATTTAAGAAAAATAAATTTATAAGCCCACCTTGGAGGTTTGTCATGCAGAAATAGCAATCTGTCACGTGATCCTTTCCTTCTCTCCAAATCATGGGAATTCCAAAAGGCAAAGATTTCGCTCTGCCTTTGCTCCATCTTCTCAAATTTTCAATGCACGTCTTGCAGCACATATGAGGGGCGAAATTTTTGTCCTGGTCCCCTAGCTTAATTCCAAAGTATGCTCTATACATTGTCTTCACAAATTTAGTGATTTGGGACTGGTTATTTGGCATGGTAACCATCCCACATATGTAGCAGAATCTATTGGGATCATTTTTACACACTCTATTCATTATGAAATATTTTATCTATATGCCTGAAAAGTAAAAAAAGATATTATACAAGTGAAACAAGTGATGATAGATGTTACTGTTCCAATTCCGCTTTGACAAAATCACGAAAAATTCTATTTTACTTATGAGGCCATAACCAGATAACCTGAGCTGATTGGGAAAAACGGATTGCAGATTCGAAATCAGCAGGAAAAACTCTATAAGAATCACTTACAAAACCCTTGACAGCAAAATTGATGCATACCAGTGTTATATACCCCATACATACGCATACATCCAGAATTCCAGATACATATGCACGCATACTCACATATATACTTACACAAACTCACACACCTCTATTTCGCCCTTTCATTACCTCCGAGATCATTTAGCACATACAGTAATATCCATACAGCCAAAAGAAACTGATTAAGCACAGACAGAGCAGCAAAGCTAGTATTTATATCCCAAAATGCAAAATTCCAAGAAAGTGAAGTAAAACATGGTGCTACATTGGCTTTGTCAACATCCAAATCTGCAATAAGTACCAGTACCTGTGATATTGAAACTATATGCTCTAATCAATCTAGTGATAATGATTCTTCAATGGAAATAGAATCAGAAATGAAAGTTAAACAGCATTAGGTTAACACAAAGGTTAAAGAAAGAGATGAATATTTTTATTTTTTTTATTTTTCTATTTGGAATATATATATATACACACTGGTATTTTTGCCAATCACAATTATATATAGTGTTTTATACCAGTATTATGTATTTTTTATTATGTATATTATACCAGTACCTGTGATATTGAAACTAGCATATATGCTCTACCCAATCTAGTGATGATTCTTCCATGGAAATGAAGGTTAAACAACATTAGGTTAACAAAAAGGTTCAAAAAAAGGTGAATATTTTCCTTTTCTATCTGGAATATATATACTGGTACTCTTGCCAATCACAATTATGTATATTGTTTGAAACGAGGAAGAATGTTTTATATTCTATTTAAAAAATATATATACATATAAAAATGAGGGTTTGTTTTTCCTTTCTATTATATACTTTTTGCGTGATTCAATTTTTCTAAAAGATGACTATAGGGTCATTCCATGTCAAGTCAGCCACCTAAAACACTCACCCCTTTCAATTTTGCTCATACTTGGCACAATAGCAGATATACATGCCAAACTTAAATTCCCAAATTATTAGAGCTGACTGACCTTTGGTTACTGAGATACAAGGTCACAAAGTTGTGACATTTTGACCTTTTTTGCGTTAAATGACTATTTTCAAAACGGTGTAACTAAAAAACTATTAAAGCTAGAGCATTGATTTTGGTCTCATTTTAAAGCTCTTTAGTAGCCCCTTGTTTATTGTCTCTTGTTAAATATCTCTACTGTGAAAAATAAAAAAAAATCCCTTCAAAAGTTGACCTTTGACCTTGAATAAAAAAAAAATACCTTCTCCTAAAAAATTCAATTTTTTTTACATTAATACCTTGAGTCATGTACAACAAAATCCCAAGAAGCTGTAAGTGGCTGATAACTAGTTCAATGTATAAAAAATAATGAATTCAAGCAACATTTTGAAAAAAAGTCATTTTATACAAAAATTGTCAAAAAGTCATGACTTTGTGACCTTGTCTGTCAGTAACCATTTTTGTCTAAGGTCAGCTCAATCTCTTACAAATACAACTCATATCTACATACTATCTGCAGCCTTCTACAAACAAGCAAATGCTTATTTTTAAATATTTGTTCTTTACCCACCTCACCTGTATGTTGTGCATGTATGTGATAGTTTTCAGTAGTTGACAAGATTCTTGTGGGCCACCCAATTTATTGTGATTTCTAGAAGAGAAAACAATTTTTAATGTATACCTAGATAGCTACCTAATTAACAAATACAAGTAACATATTAAAATGTACATACAATATGTATAGGTATAGTGCTCATTGATTTCCATTTATCACAACTTAAAATGTATGCAGTGTATATATAGTTACATGACCATTTTAATTTTGAATTCTTACCTTTCTGTGCTGTAGATCTGCCAAAGCTTTGGATGCCTTCAAAGTAACTTCTTTGCAAATCCTGTATGTTCGTCCATTAGTAGTAGATGCCTCAACTTGTGTTAGAATATCTGAATATGGTAAGATTAATTCATCTGGTTGACCAGGATACACAAATGATGGGTTTGGGCCATGAGGATGAAGGAATGTGACTTTTACTTCTCTATTCTCTGGTATCTTTTCCAGCACATATGCCACCCACCAATGGCCATCATATGCAGCAGTAACAAAACCATGTATTTTCTCCTCAGTCACAACTTCTTCCTTTTCAGTAACTTTCTCAATATTTGAATAATCTGATAATGAATAATGTTTAACCTTAAGAGAAGTCAACGAAACTGGCTGTAAATGGTGTAATTTCTGTGTACCAGCAATAGTCCTTGCAGTTGAGTGTCTTTCTTGGAGAAGTTGGCTTTCCTCTTCATGCTCTTTATTGGTTGAAAAATGACATTTTATATTTACAATATTTTCACTTGCAAATGTATATAACTGTTCTGCAGTAAGGATCTGTTCATCATAAGGTCGTTGTAGACTAGCTTTTGCAGCTAATCTCTTAACTGTGCCTCCAACACCATCACAGGGTCCCTTTCCATGACTTGTTGCAAAAAAATTCCATTCTGCCTCAATTCCAAAATCATCTCTGTGATGGCAAAGATTCAAAAAGTTTTTGCAGTTCTTATACTGTCCTGCACACCCATCTGAAAAGTAAGGTCATTGTAGACTAGCTTTTGCAGCTAATCTCTTAACTGTGCCTCCAACACCATCACAGGGTCCCTTTCCATGACTTGTTGCAAAAAAATTCCATTCTGCCTCAATTCCAAAATCATCTCTGTGATGGCAAAGATTCAAAAAGTTTTTGCAGTTCTTATACTGTCCTGCACACCCATCTGAAAAGTAAATTATTTTGTGGATGGAACCGATGGATGAGATATTATCTTTTAGGAATTTTATCAGATGCTTTTGAAACATGTACAGCAACTGTGTTATGGATGTTACACTCTGAAATAATAGCAAAGCTAAGGTGAGCAATCTCATCTTCCTTTTTATAGTAAATAACAAATGGATGTAGAGTAGCCATCTCATTGTTCCAGTGAAAGCTCTGAACCTCATCTTGAAGAATAAAGGAATAATTTTCAGCAAAATCACACACAGCAAGGACCTCACCATCTTTCAAAGACATTTTTGTTTCACGGTAATAAGTTGCTTGCATCTTTGTCTTGAAGTCATGTATCTGGTATTCTTTCAGTTGGTTACAGAATTGGTCAATATATTCATCTGTATTCAGTTCTACTGATTCAAGATTTGACCGATCTGTATTGGTCCACTTTTAAAAATTTATGATATCAATGAAGTTGTTTGTAAATATGTCCAGTAGTGTTTTTTAAATCTGATGGATCTCCACATTGTTCACATTGTCTGAGGCAGGATTGCATTCCATAAAGGCAACACAATGACGTACATTCTTAATAGGTGTGTCATCATTTGCAGTTAGTTTTTCTAATTCAGCTCCTACAAACATAAGTTTGGCATTCTGATGAATTGTACAGACACATACTGAGTGAGTTCCTGTTGCTCCAGCAATAACACACTGCTTTGGACGCAATTCTGCAAATTTACTGAATCCCACCTTAACCAAAGGATTTCTTTCTTTGAAAATATGATAGGCTTCTTTTAAATTGCAAAGTAAAAGATGCTTTTGCAAATGTATCCTTCCTCTTTCATTGTCAATGATACTACAATAGTCTTTCTTTCCTGGCATTGTTCTACTGATGTCTTCTGAAAGATAAAATGCTTTAATAGCGTCAACAGTATCCTGTTTAATTCTTTTCCCACCCTTTGGATTTGGGTCTGAAAGGACACCTTTTTCTTCAACTATTTTTTTAGCAATAGATGCTGTATGCCTTGTTGTGTTAAATTCTGAAGCAATTTTCCTAATGCTCCAACTTTTGGGCAATACAGTGAGGATTTTTATTTTATCACTTCTTTTAGTATTTTCATTTTTGAATTTTTCCTTGAGTTGATTTATTATTTCTAAACAGTCTACATCTCCAGATGGCTCCTTAAATTGTGAGTCAGAAATCTCTTTTCCTGCAACTGTTTCCATTCTCTTCTTAACTGTCTCTGTCACCTTGCTTAGTTTTTTTAGCTCCATATGACTTTTGCTCTACAAGCTTTCTCTTTTTTATGGGTGATTCACCAATTGAAACAAAAGAAGCATTCAAAGTACACATCTCATGGTTTTGCTCTGAAGTTGATGCATCACTATTGTCAACATTTTCAATTTTCTCAAGATCTTCAGGTGGTTCACTACTACAAGAATCATCATTTATGTCTGAATTCAAAGTGCCTATTCCTTTCTCAGGCAAGGACTCAAGATGTTCTCTACACTGCTTACAAAGTCTGTGATGTAGTGTTAAGTGCAGATCGGGAAACTTATTTACAAGTTCCTGTGGTACAATTCTCAAACTCTTCTTTCGACACTGACCTTTGTGACGCAGCAAAGGATCAGCACACTTCTGTTTCAGTTTTAAATGTTCCATGGTTTGTACTCTGAAATCACAAAAACACAAAGAAAATCCTGAAAAGAAAACAATGAACAATTAATGAATTATTAAATAAATTTTTATACATGTATTTAGTGAAAATAAATTAACTTTAACTTGAAGTCAGGAGTCAACTCTGTAAAGTTGACAGTACTTATATACTAGTTGGGCCTTTGGATCAGCGCTACTCCAGTAGATTTGGGGCTGTCGAAGGGTTTAACCCTGGTTGTCTTTTAAAAGACTTCTTTTGGCACAGGTCACAAAAAGGTTTTTGAACTAATAATGTTAAGTTGAACTAAGTCTTCACTGACACTATATCAGAACAGAATTTTTAAATAAATGAACTGACAAAAAAAATCTAAAATTGAAGAATGATGCCAACTTCATTTATTTTTTATACATTGAACTAATTATCACTAGGCAACAAATTTCAACTTTTTTTTTGTTACAGACACGTGAACTACTGATTCCTACTAAAGCGGTGATGCTGATTTCAGATCCGATATCAAAATTTCTCTATCACGTCCAGATTTTGTGTAACCGAAAACCCCTATTTTTCATTTTTTTTCTCACTGCTTCTATTACGAAAGCCGTCTAAGCTACTTTTCCGTGCCACGTTTTATGTTAAGCATACTTAAATAATTAGTGAACAGGGATGTCTTTCCTCCTTTATTCTGGCTTAAGACAGACAGCGGAATTCCGCTGGCGGAGTTACCACCCCTGCGCCCAACCATCCACCCAAAGCGCGTTAGTATTTTGTTGTTACTACTGAAAGGCAAATTCCTGTTCTTAAGTGAAACTTTGGTGTCTCCTCTTCCTTTGTCGCTTGTAGGATGACGAGCTCTCCTTCTGCAGGAACCAACAATAATCTCCCATCATATTTGGGTTGAAATTACCTTGGTATCTGTTTTCCATAACTGAGATCTGTTGGTGGAAGCGCTCACCATGCTCGTCACTTACAGCCCCAAGGTTGGCCGGGAAGAAGTCAAGATGAGAATGTAAAAAATGAATTTTCAAAGACATTCTGCATCCCATTATTTCATAAGATTTAAGCATGTTTTCTACGAGTTTACGGTGGTTTTCAGCTTTGTGGTTTCCAAGAAAATTTTTGACAACTTCAATGAAAGATGTCCATGCTCCTAGTTCATTCTCATTTAGGTTAGATGGAAACGATGAGTCATGGATGACACTGCGGATCTGTGGTCCAGTGAAAACTCCAGCTTCTAGCTTAGCATCTGTCAATATTCCTTTGAATTTATCCTTTAAATATTGGAAACCACTACCTTGATGATCCATACCCTTCACGAAATTTTTCATAAGGCCAAGTTTAATGTGAAGTGGTGGAAGATGTACTTTCTGAGGGTCAATAAGTGCTGGGTGTTTCACATTGTATTTACCAACAACATGTTCAGTTCTAGATGGCCAATCATGTTTTTTGTAGTGGTTCTTGTCATCTCTGCTGTTCCATAGACACAAAAAGCACATATGCTTTGTGTAGCCCAACTGTAACCCAAGAAGTAATGATACAACTTTAAGGTCGCCACAAATATTCCATGTGTGGTCCTTATATTTGATGAGTCTTAGCAGCAGTTTCATCGATTCATAAGTCTCATTAAGGCCAGTGGCATGTGCTACAGGTATTGAAGGTTTTTCATTGCCGTTGTGCAGTAATACAGCTTTAAGGCTAGCTTTACTAGAGTCAATGAACAGTCTCCATTCTTTTGGATCATAGCGACAGCCAATCCCTTGCATCAGACCACTGATATCGTGGCAGAAACAAACGTTTTCTTCCTGTAAGTAAAATGATGAAAACTGCAAATGGCGATGGCGGAAATGGGAAACTTTGGTGTTTGGTTGGAGAAGATTAAATTCTTGAAGTCTTGAACCAAGCAACTCTGCCTTTTCTTTTGGTAATTCCAAATCGCGCACTAAGTCATTTAACTCCGCTTGACTTAACAAATGTGGGGAAATATTTGCATCTGGAACATATATGCCATCTTTCCCTGTTTCTATATCACTAGCAGAATCTTCAGATGAACTGCTGTCTGTTATCGTTGCTGGTGGAACTGGTGGTGGATTTGTTTCATCATGTGGTACTGGTTTCATTGCTGATTCGCAGTTTGGGTACGTGATCTTTGATTTGTTTTTCTTTGTGAAACCAGCAATCTTTGTCAAACAAAAATAACAATCATTGAAGTGATTTTTTGGCTCACGCCAAACCATGGGGACTGAGAACGGCATAGCTTTTCTTTTACCATTCATCCAAGCTATTAACATTGCATTGCACTGTGCACAGCAAATATGTGGTGCCCAGTCCCTCTGTTGGTCTCCTAACTTAGTCAAAATAACACTTGTAGGCAAGTTTAATCTTTGTTGTTATGTTTCTACGTTGTGGCTTAGGTGTATATTGTCCACAGACAAAGCAGAAGTTGTCTGGGTGATTTACACAAGCACGTCTATTTGATGCCATTTTGAATTACCATACAATATCTGAAAAAATGTAGAAAGTAATTATTACGATGTGCAAAATAAAAAGAAATACACACCGTAGTACAAAACAAATGCTATAAAAACACACAAGTCACCACAACCTGTCACTTGCTCATCAGCAGAGAGCTTCAACAACCGTTCTGCTTGACTCTCACGTAGCGACTGACCGTTGGGCCGTTGCCCGTTACTATGCTCTTGACTCAGTGTTGCCAACTCGGGATAAATTTTATTTATCAAAATTGTTCGAATTTGTATATAGTTGGCAAAAAAAATTGCTTTAACCTTGAAAAGCAAGTTTCATATTACTGGCATTAAGCCGATTAAAACCAAAATCTGGACGTGACGTGGTAGAAAATTTTACTAAAAGTGATTTGCATTTTACACAAAATCTAGACGTGATAGAAAAAATCTAATTATAGATTTGAAATCAGCATACTGAAATTAGCTAGGAGCACCTATTTGGTCTTCTGTAACAAAATCTTTGTTGCCTAGTGAATTATCAGCCACTTACAGCTTCTTGGGATTTTGTTGTACATGACTCAAGGTATTAATGTAAAAAAATTGAATTTTTTAGGAGAAGGTATTTTTTTTTTATTCAAGGTCAAAGGTCAACTTTTGAAGGGATTTTTTTATTTTTCACAGTAGAGATATTTAACAAGAGACAATAAACAAGGGGCTACTAAAGAGCTTTAAAATGAGACCAAAATCAATGCTCTAGCTTTAATAGTGTTTTAGTTACACCATTTTGAAAATAGTCATTTAACGCAAAAAAGGTCAAAATGTCACAACCTTGTGACCTTGTATCTCAGTAACCAAAGGTCAGTCAGCTCTAATAATTTGGGAATTTAAGTTTGGCATGTATATCTGCTATTGTGCCAAGTATGAGCAAAATTGAAAGGGGTGAGTGCAAAAAGTGCCATTTTGTGGCTGAGTTGACATGGAATGACCCTATACCTATATACTAGGTATAACCATATAAGCATGGTAGTATAGTAAATTATAGGTAATACTAATATACTTATTAGATTAAAGGAAGAAAAATATGGAATAAGTTTAAAACAATAAAAAACAAAAAACAAAAAAAACAGACTACCTTCGTTTTAAACAAAAAAAATGACAATAAAAAACGACTCACATCACTACCCCTGTGTTCACTGATGGCTCTCACTCACAGTTTGGAGTGGGTTGTGCGGCAGCTTTCCTGTCAGTAGTTCAATCACTATCCTTTCCCCCAGCGGCTTCCATTTTTATGGCAGAACTCTCTGCTATTCTCTTGGCCCTATGATTCCTTTCTTAGCTCTCACCTATGTCTTTTGTCATCTATTCAGACTCCCGCAGTGCTCTTGAGGCCTTATCCTCTTATTCTCACTCATCTCCCCACATCTGTTGGTGAGACAGATCCAGGACTGGCTTGTCCTTCTTGCATCATGTTGTAAGTTGTTTGCCTTTTGTTGGGTACCTTCCTTCATCAGTGTTCTGGGCAATGAGTGTGTGGATGCTGCGGTGAGGAGGGTGTCCTCCCTGCCATTTGATCCTAACACACCTCTTCTGGTGTCAGATTTAACGAGGGTTTTCCGAGATGCACTCCTTTGGTGGTGGCAGTGCCAGTGGGAGGATGTGTCTGGGAACTTCCTGAGAGCTTTGAAGCCCACAATTCATCCATGGCCTTCCTCCTGTCAACATGAGCGATGCTTTGAGACTGCCCTGGTGTGGCTTCTCATTGGTCACACTCATCTTACACATGGTCATCTTATGATGGGGGATTTTGCCCCCCTTTGCTCTTGCAGCATTCCTATCTCTCTGTCCCACATTGCCTCTTGGTTTGCCCTGCCTTTGCTACTGCCTGTTCCCAGCTCCTCCTTTTCTGCCCTTCAGACTCCACTCTTATACTCTATCTCTTTTGTTGGGTGACCCCACACCTATACTGAAGGACACACTTTGCTCTTTCTCTGCCAGACTGCCCTCTTATTCTCTATTTAAGGTGACATGGGTATAAGTTCTTCCTCTCTGATATTTTTACTGCTGAGGCATTCCATGTCAAGTGTACACTAGGGTTTCTCCTTATATGCAGCTTTCTTCATCCTGGGAAATCCCGGGAATTCCTGGAAAAATGAAGCCAATTCCCGGGATCCCAGGAAATCTAGGAAATGGTTGTATATTTAAGAGAATGGTAATTTTTTTATTGTTCAGTGATAAAATACCCTTTTAGAATTGGGATAACCAATTACTTATATGCCTAGATGACCACTTTTGCATTGTAATACTTGAATTGAGTTTACCAATCAGTGGTAGCTATTTATTATTTATTAAACTTAATATTTATCATGCTATTCATCTGCAGGGGACAAATAAAAGGCAAAAATATTGAATTCCTTTAATTATAATTAAGTGCATTTGCAAATAAAAAAGAAAAAGAAAAAAACTTCATTAAAAAAATAATTTATGCCTTTTATCTCAACATATTTTATCTTAAAATATTTAGCCAATACAAAAAAATAAAAATAAAATAAACTTCATTAGAAAAAATAATTTCATCCTTTTATCTTAAAACATTTAAAGAGTCAATCAACATTTTTAAAATAGCTTCTTAAAAAACAAACAATCGATACTTCTATCACTAAGTAAAGATTTTGCCAATGATGCCAAAAAATAAGGAAAAATAGCACAATTTCAAATTGTTGTATCTCAAAAACTATAAGTAATATTGACCTAAAATTTGGGATCTGTGCATAAGTTTGATAGAATTACAAATTATAATTTTTTCAGAATTTTCCGAGAGGGTGACCTGGGGACCTCTAGGTGACTTCATATGGAATGACCCATTAACAGTTTACAAAAAGGGTAGTAAAAAGGAGGTAGGAAGTTACAGTCCTGTTAGTTTGACATCATTGGTAGGAAAGATAGTAGAAATGATATGAGAGAGAAGATATGTAGATATTATTTATTTAAATTTTTGAAAGGCATTTGGCAATGTTCCACATAGGAGACTTCTATATAAATGCTATTGATATGCTTGAAGATGTGCAACATAGGGCAACCAAGCTTATCCCTAAGAAGATTGGAATACAGGGTATGTTTAGTTTTGAGACACATTGTATGAGGGGAGATATGATACAGATGTAGGCCTAAGTAACTTTTTCTCATTAGAAGCTGATGGAATAACTTGAGGGCATAATAATAAAATTAGAAAGCAGACTTGTAGACTTGATCTATGAAAATACTTTTTCAGTCTCATAGAGTACTGGTAGTAGATTTGTGGAATGACCTGCCATATGATGTGGTAAATAGTACTGGTAGCTCTCTAGTTAATTTTAAGAAAAATTTGGATGCTTTCATGAATGAGAGAGAGTTTATAGATTGTAAATAGTGTATAATCTTAGCTTAAGTTATGTAAGCTACTTTGGTAGTACAGGTATCCTTTATTTAATGATCACTTGCTTTGGCGATCTATTTTTTTAACACCTTTTCACATACAATGATTGGCCAAAATTTGGTTTAGCAATCACTACGATGGGGGCATTCCAGGAGAGATCACCCAATGCATGTCACCACTCCAACTTGGATTTTGATGAAAATTGACATATGGGGTTATTCTGGGTGCTGATTTCACTGGTGAAAGTAAAAAAGTGCTATGACCCATAGTTTTTGAGATATGGGCCCCCACTTTACCACCTAACTTTAATGGGCAATAACTCCCAAACATCTTACCATAGACCTATAAAACTATACATTTTTAGAATCAGCATGAAGAGATCTATTAAATCCACATTCAAATGTGTAGAACAATGATGAAAATTTTCCCCCTTTTTTTATTTTTATTTTTGACCCCCACCACCCCTAGACAGTGAAATCCAAAAAAAAAAAATTCATTAAACTTCCATTAATTGTTAAAAGATACAAACAATAAAAAATGTGGGTATCAAGTTGCAAGATATTTTAAAAATTATTGAAAAAATGTGTACATTGTGAAATTTTGATATTTTTACGCCTGCAGACTAAAATAGAGAACTACAAATGATATATTCACATGGATGAAAATAAACAGCAAAAATACAAATTGAACACACATATTACATCAAGTTGATTCATAATTACATGAGTTTTTTCAACTCATTTTCTGGGAAAACATTGAATATGCATTGTTCCTGGCTTTAAAGTTGGTGTGCTTAATAAACCTAAAATTTTATCTCCTGATATGTGGCATGTATCTCTAATTTGTGGAAAGTAATATTAAACACTATATCCTGATGGGTGCAAAAAGCTAACCTCAAAGTCATCAAATTCCTCATTATAGGAATGTACAAATCCCAACCATTTCTGATCATTGTAAGTACAAACTATGTACTCTCCTATTTTTGGATTAACTTCAACATTATCTTCACCCAGAAAAGCTTTGCTTATAATCCTCACCTCACCAACTTCATCAGAAGATAATTAAAATGTTTTTGTTATTTGCATTAATAGGTACAAATCTATGGAATTTTTGTGTTCCTGTTAGCTGCATTCTTTTTTCATATCTGTCACTTAAAATTTTTTCCAAAGCTTCAATTTCTTCAGATTTTATTAAAAAAAAATTTATGCTGTCACTTATATTGTTTGAACAAAATTCAAACATGTCTTCTGGTGTTAATATTTGATTTGTGAATGTTCTCTGCATACTCGCTCTGGCTACAGATCTTTTCACTGTACCCCCAATCCCATCACAAGCGTTCTTACCATGGCTTGTGGCAAAGAAATGCCACTCACATTCCAGCCCAAAATCATCATCTTGTTTGCAAATGTTAACAAAGTTAAAACAATTTTTATATTGTCCTGCACATCTGTCAGTAAAATAATGTAATTTTTTGATATGAAGGTGGGATTTTCTAATAATAGGTATTAGGGTGGTCCAAATCCATAGGGGGAAATTTCAAAATTGTCTTAGATAGTCTCCACAAGTGTGGTTTTTGTCCATTTAGTGTCCACATGGTCTGTGCAAAATTGCAGCGTGATTGGTGAATATTTAGAGGTCGCCCCACTCTGAATATATATATTATATAATGTACTTTTTCTTCCGTAGGTCCGATGGCTCAAACTCGATCAATTCCAAAAGTTTGGCTTCTAGGGATGGCAACTGGAACTTTATCCACGTCAAGGCTCCCTACATGCCTTGACGCCCTCCTCTTGGGGCAATACCACCACATCAATCAAAAGCAAACCACCCTCCGACAGTCTGAACCAGGCATGCCAGAGGGTGATTGAAGTCTGGACCCGAGCGCGGATCCCAACTCAACGGATCGACTCCTGTGTCCGTAAGCTTTCAAAGCTTTTAGACCGCTACAAAACACTCAAGAAGCACAGGACCAGGCAACGTGCCAGCGATAGAATGAATGAAGACATCTTCAAAGCGGACATCCAGGAACTGTTTGACATCGCAACCAGTGATGCCATGAGCACAATCGTCAACGTTGAGGACCGAAATTTCCTGTCCATGCAGCGCAAGGACGTCAATTCTTGCAGCATGGCTGGCATTGATAAGGAAACGACTACACAAGAGGACAGAAAGCGATCCAGAATGGAGAAGGAAGCCAAGAGGAAGGCAAGGCATGAAGCAACACAGAAAGATTTGGAAGAAGCAGGAGTGTCATCAATTGATCTTTCCTCTTCTTCTTCCCTTTTTTCGCAAGACGACGACGACTATAGACCATCGGTTCCGATTCCTTCTTCGTCTGAAGCTCCGGCACCAAAGCATCCCAAGAACAAGGTTACGAACATTTTCCAATCTCCAGAAGTCATTGGAGCAGTGGATCGCACCAATCTTTCTGACTGGAATGCTGTTTTCGTAACTGGAGCTGTATTACAGGCCGCGGGGCATGATCTGTCTGGGATGACGTGCTCTCGGAGCTCTATTCATCGCTACAGAGAAAGTGGGCGAGAACAGGCAGCTCGAGAAGACCTAGAATCATTCTCTCTAGAAGACCCTGTCCTTCTCCATTGGGACGGAAAGCTTCTCCCCGGCATTGAAGGGAAGAAGACGAATGTGCATCGGATAGCAATCCTTATAACATTCAATGGACAGGAGAAGCTGCTTGGTGTCCCAAAGATGAAACAAGGAACTGGAGAAGCACAGGTCCAGGCATGCCTTCAAACTATGAAATTATGGAACGTGGAACAGCATGTGAGAGGTCTCGTCTTCGATGCCACTGCGTCAAACACGGGTTTACATCGCGGAGCCTGTGTCAGGATTGAAGAAGCATTGGGTCACGAGCTAGTTTGGATCGGTTGTCGACATCATATACTTGAAGTCGTACTTGCTGATGTCTTTGCCTCAATATTTGGCTCAACAGGAAGTCCTGAAACAGGCCTTTTTAAGCGATTTCAAAAGGAATGGCCATCTCTCTCCCACGAAGCATTTGTCTCAGCATCGGACAGCTTGTTCGAGAACCCTCAACTCCAAGAGATGAGAAAAGAGATGCTCACTTACTTACCTAACGCTCTTCAGGCAAGCCAACCTCGTGACGACTACAAGGAGTTCCTTGAACTATCTTTGCTCTTCCTGGGGGGAAAGACTGGTGGTCAACTCTTTATCCGAGCTCCGGGTCCCATGCACCACGCGAGATGGATGGCGAAAGCGATTTATGCGCTCAAAATCTACCTCTTTCACTATCAATTCAAGCTCACAGCACGCGAAGAACGAAACGTGACTCAGCTGGCTTTATTTGTCAGTCTGATTTACGTCAAGTACTGGCATGAAGCGCCAATGGGGACACAAGCTCCTCTCAATGATCTCAAAATGCTGCATCTTCTGGAAAAATATCCACACGGAGGAGCTGCACAAGCGGCGAAGACAGCTCTAAGACGCCACCTGTGGTACTTGTCGGAGCATCTGATTGGACTGGCCTTCTTCGATAATAGGATCGATCCTGATACC
The DNA here is from genome assembly GCA_023014485.1 of Bathynomus jamesi. Lineage (NCBI taxonomy): Eukaryota > Metazoa > Arthropoda > Malacostraca > Isopoda > Cirolanidae > Bathynomus > Bathynomus jamesi. Next base: position 276,215 of record JAJOZX010001928.1, read on the forward strand.
AAAAGGAGAATGGTTCAACACCTCCAACATCCCCAAAAGAATGGCTGCCCCCGACGAATCGACATGGCGGAAGCTGGTGTTGAAAATGATGTGGCATCCTTCGTCACGAAAAGGACATTGACCCTCTTTGATGCCTTGAAAGTTGGAGGTAAGGAGGAAGCGCGCCAGTTACTTCAAAAAGATCCACGGGAATGGCCAAATGACAAGAACTACAGGGAACTTAGAGATCGCGCCTTAAAGATGAAAGTCGTCAATGATGCTGCCGAGCGAGGTATTGCTCTCGCACAACGCTACAATGACACTTTGACACGAAACGAGGACCAGAAGCAGTACCTCTTACAACTCATAGCCGCCCACCAAAAACAGATACCAATACCATCCAAGGCGACTCTGATGCAGAAGAAATAATGAAGATACACCCATTATCATGTCCTATTGTCTTACTGTTTTCTTTCATATTCTTTGAGAACCAAAAAAAATTTAGTTATTCAGTTGTCTATATATTTTCCCAAATTTTCAAAAAGGGGGCAAGTGGGGCGACCCCTAAATATTAACCGAATAACGTGAAACTTTGCACAAATACTGTCCACACCAAGAGGCATAAAACCAACCTTGTGGAGAGAACTTAGTCGATGCTTTAACTTTTTGGACCACCCTAATAGGTATGAGTATATTTAAAAAAGTGTAAACCATTGTAGTGTTATGTTTTGTATTTGGAGATAAAAAACAATAACTTGAATGTTTTGTTTCATTACTTTCTGGTTCCTTATAATATAACACAAAGGGATGCACTGTGCATTGGGTATTTTCCCAATGAAAACCTTGGGCTGCATCCTGTACTACAAATGAGTAGTTTTCTGAAAAGTCACCAAGAACTACAGCTGTATGGCTATTTAAATTATTCTTCAAATTTTTTAGAAATGCACTCTGATTCTTTGCTATAAAGTGATGATGTGTCAATTTGACAATTTTTGTGTTTAATGAATTTATAAAATCATCTACAGATTCTGTTTTTTCAACCATATTGCATCGATCTATAGTAACCCATTGTTTATATTTTATTTCTTCACATTCAGGATTGTTAACACTTTGAAAAGTGAGCAAAAAATTCTTAAACCTTGTTCTTTTGGACAGAGATTACATATTTGCATCATGTAATTCCTGATGTTGACATCACACACTGCTTTCTCCATAAGAGTTGTGTATTCCAACCCTTTGACATCCAAAGCTGAGAATTGTATTTTGGCATTCTGGTGGTATGTACATACACACACACAATGGGTACCAGCAGCTCGAGCTAAAACACAATGTCTGGGGCGAAGGCTGGCAAAACTAGAGAAGCCAATTTGAGGACTATCTGGATTATTTTTATAGAGACTAAAAGCTTCTTTCAGATTCATTAACACCAGTCTTTTCTGCACAGATTCTTTATACCCACTTTCATTTCTGATACTCAGGCAGTCTTTTGTACCTGGGCACAGACGACTAATTTCATCTGATTCAAAAAATTTCTGAACAGAATCTTTAGTACCTTTAGTTATTACTTTTCCTTTTGACATGGGTTCAATTTCAGGAATAATTCCAAGTCTTTGTTTTATATTTCTGCTTTTCTTAACTAAATATTCAGTTGTCTGAAATAGATTTATAGTTTTTGATATGGTAAATGGAGATAATGTCAATATTTTGAGTTTCCTCTCATAACTGTCAGTAGAATGGAAAGCTTCAACCAGTTCATTCATGAGATGAATCATTGACCTGAAACAAATTCATGAATGTATAATAGCTATAAACAAAACATTAGATGTGCATATTAAATTTTTTGGATTATAATATTGATTTCAAGTGTAACAAAATGAGCATTCTTTGAGATAGTCACATTAAACCAAAAATTATTTTGTGGCCAAATGAATTCCAAATGATTTAATGGGCCCATCGGTCTCCAATCTTTAGGGAGTTGTGCTTCTAGTTTCTACTATCAAAGGTGAATACCTACATTTTGTTTTTATGCTTCAGTTTTAGTTAAGGTATATTCCTACTTAATAATAGCGTATCATTTTAAAATTCATACCTTTGAGTTTCATGATCCAACTTTGTAGCTTTGGAATGATTTGGGATCTCAATTTCTAAACTTGTTTCTAGCTTTCGTTTTAAAGAACGACGTGCTTTTTCTATTGTTTGAATAGCTTTTGCTTCTTTTCTTGAGGAACCCAAACCATCTGAAATTTTTGAATTAATAAATATTTGACTCCATTTGATATATATGGACAATACGGTAATAATTAATATCTCAACATATTAATTTCATAAGTTTAATAAATTTAATATGTCAACATATTAATTTCATTAAGTTTTTCAGCAACTGCTGAAAAACTGTCTTGAAAGTAAATGCATTATAAATATATAAATAATATAAATAAAAAAATTATAAATATAAAAAGTACCTATTATTAAATACTTACGCTTCTTCACTGGAGTCACAGCAAGACTTTCTAGAACTTGAGAAACCTCTTCTTTGGCATTACTTGATATACTTGGATCATATTCATCGCTTTCTGAAATAACATGCTCAGAAGACTGATTGTGATCAGATTCTTCACTTTGTGATGTTGATAGCAACTCTGGTCTCTGGGTCAATAATTTTCTACAGTTGCTACATAGTACAGTATTTCTTTGTAGTTTCCATTTACATCGATCATAAAGTGATTGGCTGATGGTTCTTATAGCCTTGTGTATCTTTTTCTTATGTTTTTGTAAAGGATCATTACAGTATCTAACCATTTTTCATTACGGTACTAAAAATACACAATTGTAAATCTCAAAAATAAAATAAGATATGATTTGATTCAAAATAAACACATCTGTAATAAAAATAAGCATAATTAACAAACATTTGAGAGAGAGACTGCATGAATATGAGTTATACATAGGATGTAAATATATCATTTGTAGTTCTCTATTTTACTCTGCGTAAAAACGTCAAAATTACAATGTACAAATGTCAATGTACATATTTTTTCAATAATTTTTTAAATATCCTGCAACTTGATACCCACATTTTTTATTGTTTGTATCTTTTAACAATTAATGGAAGTTTAATAAATGAAAAATTTGTTTTTGGATTTCACTGTCTAGGGGGAGGTGGGGGTAAAAAATAATAATAAAAAAGGGGGAAAATTTTCATTATTGTTCTACACATTTGAATGTGGTATCATTTAATAGATCTCTACATGCTGATTCTAAAAATGTATAGTTTTATAGGTCTATGGTAAGATGTTTGGGAGTTATTGCCCATTAAAGTTAGGTGGGAAAGTGGGGCCCCCAAGATTTTGGGGGTCCATATCTCAAAAATTATGGGTCATACAACTTTTTTATTTGAACCAGTGAAATCAGCACCCGGAAGAACCCCATATGTCGATTTTCATTAAAATCTAGCCTCAGAGTGGTGACAAATTTTTAAATTTTTGGGTGATTTGTGATGGAATGCCCCCATGGGGAAAGTTTGGTTTCTGGTACTCCATGGGCACATCTCTAACTTCACTTATCTAATCAAAATGGCCACTATGTGCAGAAATGGATTTATCCTCCTCTGCACAGCTTGCACCCCCCATGAAGGGGCAAACTCCATCTTAAGAGTACTTGGCCTAACTCGATCGACCATCTCAACCATCATCAAGAAGACTCCTGAGTTGAAGGTCTTGGCAGAAAATGTGACTTCTAGCTGTCCACAAGCACCACATAGGAACATGTCCCCAGTTATTATTGAATGTTTCACCAACAGTGACCTTGAAGGTGTAACCATAATTTCTTAGGGTATTTTACTGTGTTTTGTTCGAATCTGCAATCCGTATTGCTGCGGTGGCTGCATAGGCTGTAGTCCTCAAGTATCTGTATTGTTGAACCACCCAGCTCCTTTTCACGTTTCTGGGTTTGTGATAGTCAAGAGACTGGGCAAAGATGATGTCTCCTCTGGTATCTAGGAAGACCTCTCTTGTCAGTGGTTTATTTCCAGGAGATTATTCAGGTCTGACTCACATGTTAACTGTAAAGGACTTCCCCCAGTTCAGGTGTCTAAATCCAACTCCCCAATGAGTAGGAGAACCAACCACTCAGAGTCCAAGAAAGGACTGGAATTCAAAGGTAGACCTAATAGAAGTAAACTACTCTGTTTGTTTTTCTCTTTATTATATCTGAAATAAACAATTAGTCAGTGTGAAAGTATAAACATAACAAAAACACTGGCAATGAATCACAATTAGCAAAAACCTCTGGAAAACCAATAACACTTAGTGAGATTTGGCAGAAAGGATAGAAAGCAAGTGGGAGACAAGTACCAGAAATGACTTGCACAAAATGTTAACCCCTGTCCCAGCCTAGCTCAAACTGATCAAAAATTACCTTTGCTCCACAATGGGCCAGGAGCGCCTTTTGTCCCTGGCGCTGTTGAGTATAGAGCATGAAGTGTTGCAGTCGGTGAGTTTCGAGGACACAATCACACAGTTTTCCAAACAAAAAGCCAGGAAGCATCCTATGTAATATTCATTACAAATCTACACTCTATCTACAGTACAGTAAGCTGTACAGTTTAGCTGTTTATTAAGTGCATTACAACTGTGTAGCTGTTTATTAAGTGCATTAAATAACTGTGTAGCTGTTTATTAAGTGCATTAAATAACTGTGTAGATGTTTATTAAGTGCATTACAACTGTGTAGCCTACTAGTGTAGCTGTATACACTGTATGTGTACATAGTTAAGTTATAGTCTTTAATATCACATTAATAAGCCGAATGGCTTCTGCATGTGTGTTTTGTGTGTGTTAAAAAAATATATCTGTTATGTGCAGTGGTGGGCACCGTTAACCAAAAAGTTAACTTCATTAACCGCTAATCCGTTAACCAAAAAGTTAACTTCGTTAACCGTTAATCCGTTAATTCATTAAACATGTAACGGAAGTTACCGATAAACCGTTAACGTTAACTTTTATTATAAAAAAAATTAAAAACACAATATATATATAATTTAATTTTCCCTCTTCTTCTCATTCTCCATTTTGTCCATGAGATGCATGTTGCCCTTCATGAAAAAAAGATAAAAAATAAAATAACCCTTACCTTTGTTATTTGGAACAGATATGGCACAGAATATTCAGGAAGTAATTGCACTGAAATTTCTTCGGTCTTCACAGCAGAGATACTAAGGAGTAAACAGCCTCTGGCACCACACACTCACATTTACTTCTCAATGCCATCTATTATCTCATAAAGAAACTAATTCACATTGGGACTTGAAAGTACCGGCAGGATCAACCAGGTAGAAAAATAATTATGGAGATTTTAAAGATGTGGTACCTAGAAGTACCGCCAGGACATAAAGGGTTAAGGTGAAAACGCTCCCATTGTAAGACATCAATTGACTTAATTTATGTCATCAAAGTGACATGAGAATTGAAATCTTACCTGATCAGTTTTATGGTTCTTGAAATGTATCAAGGAGACTACTAATAAGGTACTCACAGACATATTATAAATATACATGACTTACTTGACAACGATTATTTTTAAATATTCACTAGCACAAACATGTTGTGCAAGAGACAGACTGCAAATGAAACGAATGTAGTTATTTGTTGTAATTGTTACGTATATATTATTGAAAGTGCCTTAAAATGCTCGTGATATTTCTTGAAAGAAGTTGAAACATTCAACTCAAATGGCAAATCTTTCCGCCTGATTTTACAGTCGACCATGTTTTGCTCAAACCAATGCCATAAATAACTACCATATTTGGTAAGACACAAATTGTGGCGATGGAAACAAATATATCGCCTTATTTTGCACTGCGGAAATGGAAATTCGTTCATCACTATTAACAGTGGCGGATTAATTGCGCACCTGCTCAGCACTGAAAATAATAGAAACTTTTAAACGTTTATTTATGAATTTTTTGGGTTAACGGACTTGAGTTAACGGAAGTTAAATGTAACGGAAGTTAATTAGTCTGATAATGATTTTCAAAGTTAACTTAAAAGTTAAATCGTTAACGAAAAAGTTAACTTCGTTAAGTAACGGATTAACGGTTTGTGCCCAGCTTTGGTTATGTGCATTACAAAATATTGTCATTCATTAACACACTAAAATAATACATCCCGAGAAATAGTTTGCCCAAGGCCCCGCACACAGTGGTGTAGTGCTGTGGGAACGCGTGGGAACAGCGTTTCCTTACTTTTTTTGGTAGACGGAACGGCATTCCCTCACTATTTCAAATAAATCCAAACTTACAAATCTCTAACGTCATGAAATTTTAATTCCCACCCCTAGAAGAAATATGAGAAAGAATCATTAACTGCTTCATTTCTTTTAGCTTCGACTGAGGCAATGCTAGCCTATAAAGATCTGATGAAACAGTCACCATGGCATACCAGTTGTTAACTTTTTTTTTAGTTAATCATTCCAGTTGTTAGCTATTTTTATTGATCGTACTGGATGTCGTATATCTAATGACACTGGAAATACTGCATCTTCAACCTTGGAATATATCCTAATATCCAGTGCATATGACCTCAAATATCCCTGAAATTGGTCAGATTTCAAAAGATTTCCCGGGGGGCTTACAGTGCCCCCGGACCCCCAGCTGTATGGGCTCACTGCGCTCGCCATTGTCCCCCTCGCATCTGAGTAACACTTTCAAAATGTGTTCCCTCACTTCTTTATTTAGCACTACACCACTGCCCGTACACTATAAATGCGCCTCTGTGTATGGGTATGAAGTAACCAAATATTTTGTGGTTTTGCAGTAGCTAAGTGTTTAGATGAAATTAGGGACATGCTTAAGGCAAGGTTTAAAAATGCTGCTAGTTCAGAGTAATGTGGACCCAAATTAGTTGGCCCTGTGATTGATTGTGTATCTAATGAAATTAAAGCAAAAGTTAGGTCAGAAATGGAGTTAAATACAGGAAATAGTAATGTAAGTTGTAGTGAGGTTGAGCCTAATCCTAGCCCGTGTGTTAGTGACAGGGATGCAGGTCCAAGTAAAGTTGAGCCTAAGCCTAGTCCTAGTGTTAGTGACAGGGTCATCCTCCTTTCAGGATTTTGATGAAACTTTTGCACTTGTGCTAGACATATCAAAAGATTTTGAGAGTCTAACACAAATCTTTAATTTTCAAACTGCCCTCCTTCAGTTTCTATCCTTCTATCTGTGCCTTCCTGTTATCACATGTAATACAGATCTGAAAGCATCCTTCTCAAGTTTTACCAGTGGTCTGGAAAGTTTACTATTCAGCTCTGATAAAAATTATTTGATGTGTCAGTAACTATATAAATTGGCCTATCATGCAGTTTGTTCCCTGATCACCCATTTTTTTCACCCCTGTCTTACAGGTTCATTAAGAGATGGGAATTATTGGGTCAGGTGCTGAGGTTTTTAAAGTAGCCCCAGTACTCATTGACCAAGCTCATATATATATATAGGTATATATATAGCTAATATTAAGTTGTGAGGACACTAAATTTTGGTGATCTGTCCATTTAGGTTAGGTTACACAAAGTTAGGTGGTGGGTCTAGGTTGGTCAGTTATTTCCCATGTGACCAAATTTTGGTCAGTCAGTCAGATTAAAAAAAAAAAATGGTGTCTTTGAAACTTAATATTCTCATTTTAGAGAAAAAGGGTTTTAATAACCACTCAAATTCTCTGAAATATACCACTTTGGTGGGTTGCTTCCTAAATCATGGGTATGCTCTGTGTAGGGTCCTATAATGTTCTTGGATAACTAATGCAGTAATCCCACACTTTACAAAAGGGTTACATTCTGTAAAATCCTTCTGTAAAGCAGTTTTCCATATATTGAATCTTATTTTCCCATAGACTCCCATTATATAGCTATTTGGAGATACTGTGCATTCCTATGGAACAAAATCTTAACTCAATGATGTAACACATAACAACACAAACTTTATTAAAATACTCTGTACATTATTACTATATACATGGATTATATTCACATAGTACTTAATAATAAAGTGAGGAAAAAAGTAGGAATAAGGGTGTGAGGCAATGGGAGGGAAGTTTGTGGTGAGCATGAGCTGCTAGTATGAACAACTGCCTGTGTAAAATTAGAATAGATTAGATATTTTAGTGACTAAGTTAGTGATGTTTTAGACTCAAATTTCCATTATAACAAATCTTACTCTCAATATACTGAATTTTATTCCCTTATTAATCATTTCCATTAAAGCACAATTCTATAAATTGAATTTCTGTAAAGCAAGGGATTACTGAACATGAAATGTAGGTAGTGTTACAACAACCTAACAACAACTTGGATACAGTACCGTAGCTAAGTTCACTATATGGTAAATGTTTATTTTTTTGTGTTGGAAGGAAGGGCCAAGGGTGAATGGCTGCAAAAGTGGCCCCCCTCCTCATAGACTAAGAAAAGGACCAAAATAAAGTTGAAGGTTTTTGAGTTGCCTGAACAGTCTGTGTTTGAAAGATTGGAGGTCATAGACAGGGGGAGAGATGGATTGAGGAAAATTGTTCCAGAGTTGACTGGTTTGAGTAGATGAAAGATTGAAAATACCAATTAGCCCTTGTGTTAGAGAGTTGGACAGAAAAGGAATGAGAATGTGTCAAAAGTCTGGTACTGTATGCTCTCCTTAAAGGAGGAGGCATGCAGTTAGAGAGTTCAGAAGAGCAGTCTCCATTATAATGGCAATGGTAAGGAGGGAGGGATTGAAGACAGTTGGTGAAAGGCAGGGAATTAGGGAGACAAGAAGCCTTTGATTCCATCTGGTCAAGTAGAGCTGTGTGGGTTGAGCAACCCCACACATGAGAAGTGTACTTCATACAGAGGCAGACAAGACCCTTGTACAGAGACAGCAACTGAGTGGGCAGTGAAGAAACTGTGGAACTGATACAACATACCTAACCTCTTAGAATTTGTTTTAGAAGGAGAGTATATATGATCTTTTCATGAAAGATCACAAGAAAAGGAAATGCCAAGAACGTTAAGAGAAGAGGAAGGATTGAGTTGTGTATTGTTGAAGGTAAGGGGATAGTTGTGTGAAAGATTGTGACGAGTAGACAGATGTAGGAACTGAGTGTTTGAGGCATTGAATACCCCAAGTTTTCTATGCCCCAATCAGAGATAGAAAGATCAGAGGTCAGGTGCATCATAGCCATCTCACACAAAGCATGGAGTGACTGTTGAAAGGGATGCTTTGAGAAGTGGGTAGAGAAGTGAAGAATGGAATTATTGGCATAGGAGTGGATAGGACAGGAAATTTGACTTAGTATCAGGTCATCCCATAAGTAATGTCGTTTTTTAGATTGGAATTTGAAAGGCAAAAAAAAACTCGACTGAAACTTTTTAATCTAGTATATATTTTCCATCGGAATCAGTGACACTCTGTCAATGTCCTACAAGCTTTTCAATGCCATGTTTATAAAATTCAGGTGGTTTTGAGGCAAAAAATGTACAAAGACTGGTGTGCAAGTCATCTAAAGAAGTATACTGTTTCTCGTCAAGATAGTTTTGCAGATTCCTGAAGAGATGATAATCTGAAGGCGCAAGGTCTGGAGGATGTGGAAGTTTTTCCCACCCAAGCTCCTCAGTTTTTGCAGAAGTGATCCGAGCAGTATGAGGATGTGCATTGTCGTGGTGGAACACGATTCCTTTCCGATTAACCAAAGAAGGTGTCTTTTCTTTTAGTGCAGTGTTCAATCGATCCCTTTGTTGACAGTAGACTTGAGCGGTGATTGTTTGGTTGTGTGGTAAGGTTTCAAAGTGTATTACACCACCTTTATTCCACCAAACACTAAGCAACACCTTCCAAGGGTGAAGATTTGGTTTTGGCTGTGGTGTTGCTGGTTCTCCGGCACAAACCCACTGTTGATGGCGCTTAACATTCTGGTACAGTATCCACTTTTCATAACCAGTCACTAAATGGTGCAAAAACGGATCTTGGAGTTCACGGGAATGAAGAGCTGTGCTAATGTTTACCTGCACCCTCAGATTGTTGACCGACAATTCATATGGCACCCATTTTCCTAACTTAGGCACTTTCCTGAGTTGTTGCAAATGTTGATGGATGGTGGATGGGGATGAATTGAGTTTCTGGGCCAATTCTTCAACAGTTGTTGAACGGTCTTCTTCAAGTGCAGCTAACAGCAGGTCATCATCAAACTGAGCAGGGTGTCCAGAGTGTGCTGCATCTGTCAAACAGCAGTCACCATTCCTAAACTTTTGAAACCATCTTTGACATTTCCTCACATGCAGAATATCATTGCCATAAACAGGGCCGTAACTACTGTAGGGTTTAGAAATTAGTGAGGTCCAGATTTTTTTCGAGCGCGGCAGGACGAGCAAAATTCAGACCAAAATGACATCTACAAACCAGGGTTGTGGAGTCGGTCCAAAATTTTCCGACTCCCGACTCCACACATTGTAAAAATTCGACTCCGACTCCACACATTGTAAAAAATCTAAAAATCCGACTCCGACTCCTCACATTTTAAATATATGACTCCGACTCCTCTAGTGTTTCACTCTATAATTATCATAATAATAAGACATTTCATCACCACCACACTAAGTGTGAAATTTTATATTTTATATTTAAATAAATATTAATTGTATATTCTGAAAATGTAAAAAAAAAATATTAAAAAAACTTAATCTAGGGGCTATCAATGAATAAGGTTTATTGACCAAAAAAACTAAATAACCTAAATGTTAGTATTTAGGATTTAGAAATTAAGGGTGACACAGGACACAGAAATTGAAGTCGGAGTCGGAAGTTTTTTACTGACTCCGACTCCGCCCTGAAACGTGCGACTCTCCGACTCTCCGACTCCACGACTCCGACTCCACAACCCTGCTACAAACACAACCCAAGCTATACACTAAACACAAAACCCTTGTCTATAATAAAAGCCCTCTAATGTTTAATACACGCTCGACGCTCCCTCTTTTCAAAAGAAAAGCGGTAATATGCGTTTCATACACAGAGAACGGTTCAGTCTCTTTTTTTTTTTTTAGGAAATAATTACCGAGATCCGGACCTCAGTGACCTCATAGGTAGTTACGGCCATGGCCATAAACGTCCTGAATGTTTTGTGTTGCTTCAGTAGCACTATTCCCTTTTTTGAACTCATAAAGCATTATATGCCTGATATGCTCTTCTGATACTGCCATGTTTATGAGGGGTTCACATAAAGCAAAACACACATCTTCACTGGTCAAGGTCTATAAAATATGTAGCAAAACACGATAGATCTCCTTTTAGATATAACCTTCGGAAAATTTACGCTTAAACTGAGTAGGACTAGTTTAAACTTTATCATAAAAACAACATTACTTATGGGATGACCTGATAGATCAATAAATAAAAGGAAAAGAGCAGGAGACAGGACAGAGCCCTGAGGAACACCACTATTAATAACTTTAGAAGAACAATGGCCATCTACAACTGCAGCTGTAAATTGGGCAGAAAGGAAATCAGAGATGCAGGCAAAGATGGAAGGGTAGAAACTGAAGGAGGGCAGTTTGGAAATTAAGGATTTTTGCCAGATTCTGTAAAAAGTTTTTGAAGCAAGAGCAATAGCAAAAGTTTCACCAAAATCCTGAAAGGAGGATGAGAGAGATATGCAAGAAGATTGCCAGTAGAGTGTCCCTTGCAGAACCCATACTGACTGAAAATCTGAAAGAAGATTATGATTAAGAGAGCTGTTTAAGAATTTTCCTGTTAATGATAGATTGAAAAGCTTCAGAAAGGCAAGAAATCAAAGCAATTGGACAATAGTTGGAGGGTTGAGAGGGGTCACCCTTTGGAACATGCTGAATGAAAGCAAACTTCCAGCATGAAGAAAAAGTACCAGATGAAAGACGAAAATTTATGGTGAGCAAAATTCCAGAATCCAGATGCAATTTAGAGAGAGCCTAGTACTGAGCTGCTATAAACTATGTTAGGTTAGGCTTGGTTAAGCTGTGTGTCTGAATTGCATCTGGATTCTGGAATTTTACTGAATAATGTAAATTAAATAGGCCAAGGTGATATGGTAATCAGGTATGGGGCAATTGCAGTTGAAAAATAATTGGTCACAATTACAATTACTTTGCCTATGCTCAATTACAATTACTGCAGTTAGCAATTGTAATTGATTGCAATTATAATTACATTGAAAAATAATTAATTTAAATTAAAATTACTTTTCATAGAAGGACCTAATATAAATGAAGGGAAAGAAAAGAGGTCTACCATTATTAATTTACAACCTTAACTTTTTATTCTGATACCCAATATTATTCTATTTGAACACACATTTAAATCACAGTTCAATTAGTGATCAGTGTAATATCAAGTGAAGTGTCCCGTATTCATGGGGTTCATTCTCATTGTCACTGTGAATGTAATTGATTTCAATTATAATTATATTTTTAGTTACTCGATTACAATTACATAGCAATTACTTTAAAAAATGTAATTAATTGCAATCAATTAAAACTACCCCATGCCTGATGGTAATTACTGTACTGTATTATATTTACAACTTTAAATAAAGCTAACATTAAATTTAGAGAGAAAAGGTTGGAGCCTAATGTAATGTGTGTCTCATTCATACATAAAAATCTGTTTTAAAATAACTGTGACAGTTAGGCCTATGCAAGATTTCTTCTGTCATTCTAACCACTAGTAGAATGTCTTGAGCTTGTGTAATACTTTTGAAGAAGCCATGCAATCTTCTCAGTATCATTCCAATTTTAGTAAAAATGTGGAATGCTTCAAAGAAGATTGGCATAACCCCTGCACAAGGTAGTAAGCTCACTGGCCTAACTTAGGATTATACCTAATTAGCCTTTAGAGGTCTACTGAATAATTTAATTAATTTTTATTTCCAGCCATCAAAAACTTTGAAATGAGGACTAATGCTTTTTAGATACTAATTTAAAGCATTATGCCTTTGAATACCTTATTGAAGAGAGCATCCAGTTTTCTAGGATTTGTTGGAGAAGATCAAACTGAACTCAGTTATGAAGATGGGGATATTGTGTATTGTAAGTTACGATAGGGACAGATTGAGGTATAGAATAGAGAAGAATAGAATAAATAACCTTTATTAATAATAATAAAATAAATAAATTTTTTCAATTTAGAATGACATGAATAATTGTGAAGCTCGACTATTTATTTTATTTTATTTGGCCCTTAAGCTTTAGGCTTTACTGGGCTCTTACTAAAAATAAACAGCTAGTTGTTATTAATTAATAATAATAAATAAATAAGTAAATAAGTATTATTAGTACTTATTTACTTATTTATTTATTATTACACTGGTATGCATATGAAATTTTTTTGTCTGCTGTGAGGGTTTTTTCAACTCATATTATATAATTCGACCATGCTGAATTCGAAAATGACATTGGTTTTCCTCAATCAGGTCAGGTTTTTTCTCTATTGGCCATTTATTATAAGTCCAATTTTATCCCCAAATTTATTGATTTTTTTAGCTTAAACACTGTAGATACGAGTAATATTATAAGAACACTCGTGAAAAATGAAAACATTGTGTGAATAAATACTTTTATTCATACAATGAATATGGAAAAAAGTTTATTGAGGAAGGAATTAAGTTTTTTTTGCTTTCCGTCTGTGTTTTTCTTCGGGCACGTCTCGCTTCAAACACCAGCAATAGTCCACCAGCATATTGATATCCCAGTTTCCCTGGTACCTCTCTTCCATTATTTTGATATCTTGGTGAAGTCGTTCACCCTGTTCCTCAATATAATCCCTGCAATTTTCAGGAAAATAGTCTAAGTAGGACCACAAAAAGTGCATTTTTATGGACATTGCACGACCCATGAGCTTTGAAAGCTTCCATCAAGTTTTTGACAATGGACTCGTATTCTGGACTTCTACGCTTGCCAAGAAAATCAGTGACAACTGATTTGAATGCCTGCCAGGCATTCTTCTCAGTTGGAGTCATTGCGTTTTCGAACTGAGTATCCTTGATCAAAGTTTGAATTTGAGGACCATCAAAAACTCCAGCATTTAGTTTAGCATCAGATATATGAGGAAATTTACTCTCGAGATATCGGAATGCTGAACCCTCCTTATTCATTGATTTGATGAAATTTTCATCAAGCCCAGCTTAATATGAAGTGGTGGGAGCAAAATTTTGTTGGTGGTACAAGGGGCACTGAAACGACATTATGCGACCCAGGTTCAAAATTCTCTCTGGATGCCCATTCACGCTGTGCATAGTGCTTCTCATCCGCTCGGCTATCCCATTTGCAGAGGAAACATGGGTATTTCGTGTATCCCCCTTGCATTCCCAATACAAATGCAACAATCTGAAAAAAAATGAAAATATTTAAAGAATTTAGAGAATTTGTTCTATCAGATAAAAAAATCTATGCATTGGACTGTATCACTTCTGTGGGGAAGTTAAGCGTTCTTATACGCTCTCAAATAACCTTTGGAAAAACAACATAGTCAATAGCAATAGTTTACTTATGATATTAGTATTACCTTCAAATCTCCACGGATCCTCCAGTTATGTTGGTCGTATACGAGAGCATCCAGTAAAATTTTCTTGTTATCGTAGCTCTCAGTAAGTTGTACGGAATGTGCTACAGGGACTGATGCAACCCTATTCCCAATGTTGAGAAGTACTGCTTCAAACTTCGTTTAGACGAGTCTATAAATAGCCTCCATTCTGATGCATTATATGGCAGGCCCAAGGATTCGATTAGCCCCTCAACATTGCAGCAGTACACTAAGGAAGAGGTATTTTCGTGCAATGCAAAAAACTTGCGGAATTCTTCCTCTCATTTCCTATACCAGGAGAATGTTGTTCCCGGAGCCAGCAAGTTGTCCTCTCGAAGTCGTGAGCCCAAGATCTCGGCAGCTAATTTGGAAAGTCCTAAATCCCTGGTAAGATCATTAAGTTTGGCCTGGTTGAGAGGCCTCGGCTCATTTGAAGCGGTATTTTGAGGTATATACGACTGGGACTGGTCATTGGCATTGGTCATTGATTCATCATCAGAATCATCAAAGTCCAGGGTTTGAGGTGGGTCGGGTATTGGAATTCCAGGACCATGGGGTACAGGTCTCATAGCAGAAGGAATGTCAGGGTATACAACAATGTGTTTATTCTTCTTGTTAACTCCTGAAAATAGAAACACAGAAACATGGATATAAAACTTGCATATGAAATAGAAGAAGCATTCAGACAGTGGCGGCTCATGAGGGAAGGCTGCGGTCTGTAAGATATGAAGTAGGTCGATGGAGTCTGTATATTTTCTTTCTTTTTCATTCATATTGTCCCTTCGGGGACAATATGAATGAAAAAGAAAGAAAATATACAATCATTGTATATGTAAATGTAACTTGTATAACAATATGTATGTGTAAATGTATTTTCTATAACAATATGTAATCATACATTTATATATACATATTGTTATAGAAAATACATTTACACATACATATTGTTATACAAGTTACATTTACATATACAATGATTGTATATTTTCTTTCTTTTTCATTCATATTGTCCCTTCGGGGACAATATGAATGAAAAAGAAAGAAAATATACAATCATTGTATATGTAAATGTAACTTGTATAACAATATGTATGTGTAAATGTATTTTCTATAACAATATGTATATATAAATGTATGATTACCATTATGGTGAATATTATGCTATATATGGTGAATATTACATTATGGTGAATATTATGTCAAGTTTCATACGAGGATTTCAAAATGTTTAAGAAAAATAAATTTATAAGCTCACCTTGGAGGTTTGTCATGCAGAAATAGCAATCTGTCACGTGATCCTTTCCTTCTCTCCAAATCATGGGAATTCCAAAAGGCAAAGATTTCGCTCTGCCTTTGCTCCATCTTCTCAAATTTTCAATGCACGTCTTGCAGGACATATGAGGGGCGAAATTTTTGTCCTGGTCCCCTAGCTTAATTCCAAAGTATGCTCTATACATTGTCTTCACAAATTTAGTGATTTGGGACTGGTTATTTGGCATGGTAACTGTCCCACATATGTAGCAGAATCTATTGGGATCATTTTTACACGCTCTATTCATTATGAAATATTTTATCTATATGCCTGAAAAGTAAAAAAAGATATTATACAAGTGAAACAAGTGATGATAGATGTTACTGTTCCAATTCCGCTTTGACAAAATCACGAAAAATTCTATTTTACTTATGAGGCCATAGCCGGATAACCTGAGCTGATTGAGAAAAATGGATTGCAGATTCGAAATCAGCAGGAAAAACTCTATAAGAATCACTTACAAAACCCTTGACAGCAAAATTGATGCATACCAGTGTTATTAATTAATAACAACTAGCTGCTTATGGCCACTGGGACTTATTTCATAAAATTGTCAATTAATTGTTTGAGTTGGGTAGCTGAGTCATTACATTAATGTGGCAGTCTATATAGGTTGCAATTTTTAACAGCTAACCTAATTTTGGCTCATTAATTGTGTATTTAAATAGAACCTAATTCATATATCTGAAAACTTATAGACCTAATCTGTTGTTTCCTATGATTGGCTAGACATAACTTTCTTAAGATAGGTGAGCAATTTCAATAAAGCATTGATTACTTAAATGTTCTATTCCCATATCAGGTAAAAATAATGTTTGTGTTCACACTCCCTCCCAATACCGTGGTGAAGGATCAAGTATTCATCACCCAGGATATATGGTTGTAAGATGCCATTCTGTCATTTCAGACCATAAATCACTAACCCTATCATGGATTCCAAATGAAAGGCTAAAAAGGAATCATGATTTGATCTACAATGGAGTGTAAGTTTACTCGAGCTAAACCTATCTGTAGGGGTGGCAGTACATTTTTATTTCATTGAAACTGTAGCACAGAATGTTTAATTGGATCTGTAAATGATATTTTAATTTAAAATACAATGGTAATGTGAGTGTATGGCTTAAATTTAGTTAACCCTTTCATTCACAAACTTTTTTCTTCAAACAAAAAAGTTTAACCTTTACTGTTATTGAAAACCAAATATTTTAGTAACTATTCATTTAAATTGCAAACATGTTGGTTTCCTTTTCTGACAACAAAACTAAACATATATTAATTAAACATGTAGATATTGTAGAAGCATTTACAAAAAAGTTGCATTTTAGTTATATATATATATATATATATATATATATATATATATATTATATATATATGCAAATGTGCCTCAGTGGTGTAGTGGTTAGTGTCGCTGACTACGAATCCATCAGCCCCGGGTTTGAGACATGGTGACAGCAGCTGGCACGCAGCAAAACCCAGCTGTTCATCCTTCCACACAATAAAGAAAGTGGTTGGTAGATAAATGGGTACCCTGGGTGGCCTAGTGGTTAAGATGCTGGGCTGCTGGAGGGGCGTGGTTCAGATTCCACGTTAAACTGTAGGTCTAAGGTGGAGTGAAAAGCTTGACCTTCGTCAGAATGAACAATTCGGGTGGAAGCTAACCAAAGGTTTATATATACACCGGTATATATACACACACACACACACGCATATATATATATATATATATATAGGGTGTCCATAAATGATTACCCTGATTAAAGCATGCTATAACTTTTAAATAAACACTTGTATTCAAACACAGTTTGAATCATAAGTAGATAAACATACAAAGTTTGGATACATAGTTAATAAACTTAATAAGCTTCCACATGTGCACCCCTAGTGGCATGTAAAATGTCTAAATGGTATTCACACTCACACCACACATTTTCCAACATTTGTGGGTTAACTGTTGCAATTGCATCCATAATGCGTTCTCGCAATGTCCTGATATCTGGAATAACTGTTGCATAAACCAAATCTTTAACATGACCCCAGAGAAAGAAATCCAGTGGGGTAATGTCTAGCGATCTTGGGGGCCATAGGATTGGCCCATCCCTGCCAATCCATCGATTTGGAAATATTGCGTTGAGAGTTTCACGAACAACATGCGCCCAATGAGGGGGTGCCCCATCTTGTTGGAAGATGACAGTTGGCTGCCTGTCCTGCAGCTGGGGGATGGCGTAATTGGTGAGCATATCCAGGTACACAGTTGCGGAAACAGTGTTCTCAGCGAAGAAGAAAGGACCAATTATCTAGTCATGCATTAGTCCACACCAGACATTGATCTTCGGACTGCCCCGAATATGCTCCCTTACGGCACGTGGGTTTTCCGATCCCCAAATACGCACATTGTGTCTGTTGACTCTACCACTAAGATGAAACGTAGCCTTGTCTGAAAAGCAGACCCATAACAAGAAGTCATTATCCTCGTCAATGCTGAACTGAACTGAACAGCTACTACAGCGCTCCTAGCGGCGAATGCGGTAGACGAAACACACCAGCACAGAAACTCTATGCATGTACAAGATCACCTGTAAAAAGGAAACGGATGTAAGATTCATCATTAAAACATGAGAGCATACTGTTTTCAAGGTAAACATTTATGGACACCCTATATATATATATATATGGAACAAGGAACTCTTCTGGGAAAAATAAATCAACTATAGTCTGAATAAGTAATGGTAAATGACAAACACTATAGTTTTTTCTTTTCATGATGTAGTGTTTGTCATTTACCATTACTTATGTGGACTATAGTGGATTTAATTTTCCCAGAAGAGTTCTTGTTCCATGCATGGTCTGTGTGTATCATGAAAAAACCTCAGGGGATCATTCTGAGTTCAATTATATATATATATATATACATACATACACACATACATTCATCCATCCATCCATCGTGTTCTGCCTATCAGGCAGGTCCAACTCATGTGTTCCGCCAAAGTGTTCTATCCTGAGCTATCCTTTTCATCTCATGTTAGCTCCTGCCTGCCTTCAAATCATCCAGCATTGCTTTCCTTTTCCTTCCCCTCAGCCTTCTTCCTTCATATCTACCCTCTATCACCTCCTTCAACAATCTTTCTCCTCTCAACACATGTCCAATCCATTTCTTCTGTCTTTCTCTTATCACCTTAATGAGTCTTCTTTCCTCCCTCACCTGTTGCAGTACTTCCTCATTACTTTGGTATTTCCTCCAGCTCATCTTTAACATTCTTCTTCAAATCCACATTTCAAAACTTTCCAGGAGTTTCTTTTCAGATTTTTCAGTGTCCATGTTTCTGCTCCATACAGTACCACACACCATATCAAGCTTTTTACTAACCTTTTCTTCAGCTTCAAGTTGAGTTTACCTGTAAGTAGTCTTCTCTGTCTCTCAAAAGCTACCTTACCCATACCAATTCTAGATCTTACTTCCTTATTGCAGTCTCCATTGTTGGTTAATAAATTTCCCAGATATTTAAACTGCTCAGCTTCTTTTAAGGTCTGATTTCCTATCATTAGGTTCATTTGTGCTCCTTTCCTTCTTGCAATTTTCATTACCTTTGTCTTGGTCTCATTAATTCTCATTCCAAATTCTTCTGCCATTGTTGTCAAGCTATTGACCATTCTTTGCAGTCCTTCCTCAGTACTACAAACAAATGCCTTGTCATCTGCAAACCTTACAGATGTGACCAATTTATCTCCCACTCTGATTCTCTCTTCTATATCTGAGAGTGCTTCTATTACCATTGCTTCCACATAGATGTTAAATAACACAGGGGATAGGGAGCATCCTTGCCTGACCCCTCTCCTAACCAATCCAGGCTCCGATTCTCCTGCAACTCTAACATTCACAGTCTGGCCAAGATATAGGTTTTTTATCAGACTACGGTCCCTCCAGTCAACATTAATATTCTTCAATATTTCCATTAGTTTCCTCCATTGGACTCTGTCAAAAGCTTTTTCACAGTCAATAAAACAAACAAAAACATTTCCTGATCATGTTCCAGCACTCTCTCTCCCATCATTCTCATAATACCAATAGTTTCTCTTGTTCTGCATTTTGACCTAAATCCAAACTGATCCTCTCCAATGTACTGCTCAGCTCTGTTCGTTAATCTTCTGTTTAGTATCCTTAGCATTATTTTTGATGCATGGCTGATCAAGCTTATGGTTCAAAATTCTGAACACTTGGTGGCTCTCAGTTTCTTGGGGATAGTGATCATAAAGACTCATGAAGTCAGCAGGCCAGTCTCCACTTTCATACATGTTTCTGCACAATACATTCACCTCCTCTCTAGCATCACCTTCAAGACTTTTCAGAAGTTCTGCTGGTACATCATCTGGTCCTGGGGCCTTGCCATTTCTTAGGTCTTTTACAGCCATCTCTATTCTCTACTTCTCTTTCCAATATGTCCGGTCCCATATGATCTACTTCCACCTCATCTGCTTCCTCCATTTCAGTTTTTCTCCATTTCTCCTCTCTATTTCTCGCACTCCCAAGCTACTTCTTTTCCATCTATTTATGTCCTTAACTTTTTGATACATTAAATCAGTTCTTCCTTTCCTTTCTAATTCCTCCATTTCCCTACACTACTCTTCAAGCCACATCTCTCTTGCTTTATCATTTTCTCTTCTCAGTTCATTATTCAACTGTCTGTATCATTGTCTCCCTTCTTCTGTATTTATACTCTCCCATTTTGTCAAGCATCTCTGTAGTGACCCAGGGTTTCCTTGCTTCTCTTTTCACTTAACCGATATTTCCCTCTGCACTCTCCCTTATTGTATCCCTCAGTCTACACCATCTTTCTTCATTTGTTGTATGAATGTGGCTGTCATTTCTTTGCCTCCTTATCTCTTCATTCACCTTTTCAGCAAAAACTATCCTTTGTTCTTCCTTCAGTTTTTCAGTATCCCATTTCTTCCCTACTTTATTCTTTTTCAGTCTTCAACCTCACCATATTTTCTATTACCACCAAGTTATGATCGGAGTCAGCAATTTTCATATATATATGAAAATTATTTCATGAAAGTAACATTTGAATAATATTTATGATGAAGATAACCACGAAGGAAAAAGGAAACACAGAATGGTGCTCAAGTGCTTTTGTCTAATGACATCCTCAGGAACATGAAATAAATAACAAGTTCGAGACTATATACGGTACATAGGTCACAAAAAAAAATTGTAGGAGCAGCATACCAATTTTATAAGGAAATGCTACCAGAGTTTTAGCACTTTGCCCCTCTTGTCTAAATCTGTTCTGAACAAATTCAAAACAGGGTCAAGTGAAAAAAGGCCTTAACTAATGTTGAAATTATTTGTTAGTTGAATAATGGCATAATAGAAATATTCTTGAGTCTGCCATTATTCAACTGACAAATAATTTCAACATTAGCCAGGGCCTCTTTTCACTTGATCCTGTTGTTTTTTAATTTGTTCAGAATGGATTTAGACAAGAGGGGTAAAGTGCTAAAACTCTGGTAGCTTTTCCTTATAAAATTGGTATGCTGCTCCTACAATTTTTTTGGTGACCTATATACAGGGTTGGCACCCAAAAACCCAACCAAAAACCCACTGGAATTTTCAGTGGGTTTTGGGGTTTTGGGGTTTTTGTTCTGAGGTGTTTATTTTAAAATAATTGAAATTTTTCTGATTGCTACATTGTTCAATTGTAGCTAATTAGAATGATTTGGCATGTTGATTATTTCAAGTAAGCTGACTTATAAAACAATTCTTAAATTATGCAATGTGTAAATAAAGATTATGAAAAATTGAAAAGTTATTAAAAAGGATTTGCACCCATTGTGAACATGATGGGCAATTATTGGATCATTTGACACATTGCTCCAACCATCTTGAATTAAAGTTACAGTAGAATTGACTAGTCTTTTTTCATTGAATCCAGTACCTACTTCATTATTCACTTTGATTAGCGAGTCATCAGGTAATTTTTTTCTGCTTGGAGGACAATAGCCTGGTCTTAAATTTTGGACCCATTTAATAAATTCTTTATTCTCTACAACTACAAATGGAATATTTGCTGAAAAGAAAAATCTGGCCATTTGCAAATCTAGTTGTTCTTTTTGATCTACAGTTGTTCTAACCACATATGGCATTATCTGACCTTGCGTTTCCTTGGCTGGAGTAGAATGAAAAAATGGTATGGAAGATTCAGAAGCACTTGAAGTGAATGAAGTCTTTTTTTGTACTTCCAGCATCTACTGCTGAAATCAGATATGGCTTTTTTCCATTATGAATACTGTGTGCAATAATAGGATCATTACCTACTGGACTCCAGCCATCTTGTCTAAGGGTAATGGTGCAATCATCAAGATTAAGGTCATTCTTCATTTCATGGATTACTTCATCATTAACTTTTATTAATAGACCAGATGCCAACCTTTTCCTGTTTGGTGGTTCATATCCTGATCTTAGACCTTTGATTAATTTTATAAATTCTTTATTTTCTAAAACATTGAAGGGTATGTTAGCTGTAAAAAAGAACCTTGCAACTTGTAAATCTAATTCTTCCTTTTGGTCCACAGTCGTTCTTACCACAAATGTTGTAATTGATCTTTGCCTTTTATGCCTTATTGGTGTTGAATGACAGAATGTGGATGATGAAGAACCTGCACTGATGTCACTCATTTCAGGCACATTTTCACTTATAATCTTTGGATCATCTTTGCCAGAAGCAAAAGTTGGAGGAAGTGAATCAGTTTCAACTGATGCTCCAAATTTGAGCCTCGGCATACCTCTTGCCTCATTTTCAAAACATTCCACTTTTCTTTTACTGCATTTCTCTAGATGATGTTTCACTCTCTCAGTTTTTCGAGTGATACTTTCTTTGCAATAATTGCATAGTACTCTAGTAGGCTGATCACTTAATAAAGTCACCTCGTCCCATTCGCTAGCTTTAGATCTTTCACCTCTATAACTCTTTGAGTTTGGCATCTTAAAAATTAAAATTTGAGTTAGGTCTAAATAAAGCTGAAATCTGCTGTTAAGAAATAAAGGAAAGCTCTAAAATTAAAATGAAGAAAATTCTAATATGTCATCATTATCTCTCATATCTGAACTTTGTGAAATAAAGATGTCTTTTTAATATATATTGTAGATTAGATAAATAAATTAATAAAATAATAGATATATTAGGCACTACATAATTATCAAACCTTTCTAAAAAAAATTTCAACCCATCAAAAACCCAAAAACCCAGTTGGGTTGGTTTTTTTATGAAAAACCTGGGTTTTTGCCAACCCTGCCTATATATAGTCTTGAACTTATTTATTTCAGTGTTGCTGAGGATGTCATTAGACGAAAGCACTTGAGCACCATTCTGTGTTTCCTTTTTCTTTCATGGTTGTTTTCATTATATATATATATATATATATATATATATGGTCTGCAAAAGTATTTATGAATTGAGAACTTTATCCAAAAATTTATGGAGTGATGAAAGCAGATTCAAAGTTTTTGGTACCTAGTGATAAAAGGAGGAAAATTATTAATAGACGAATTGGTGAAGAATATAAGAATGAATGCCTTATTCCGATGGTGAAAAAAAGGAGGTGGGGGGAATCAATGTGTGGGGCTGCTTCTCATTAAAGGGAGTTGGAAAATTACACCGCATCACTGGGAATGAAAATGGACACATGGATCAATATGTATTCAAACATCTATTCTCTAATATTGCAATCCCAGCTGCTAAAGAACTATATGGAGATTATGCAAACTTCATATTTCAACAGGATAATGATCCTAAACATAGTGCTAAATCACTAAAACAGCTCTACAGTAAGCTTGAAGAAGAAGGGTTTAAAATGCTAGGATGCCTATCTCAGAGTCCAGATTTAAATCCTATTGAACATCTTTCAGATGAGCTCAATAGAAAACTAAGAACAAGAGAAGATAACGCAAAAAAATAAAGAAGATTTAGGGAGAGTTGTTCAAGAGGGGTGGTATAAAATCAGTCCTGAATCATGCATGAAGTTGGGTGACTCAATGCCTTGGCATCTTGAACTAGTCCGAAAGAACGAGGGTGGCCATACAAGATACTAATTTTCATAAGTTTTTATAAATACATTTTTACAAATAAGTATGGTATTTTTCTTTTATTGACCTGTTTATTGTCAAATATATCAAACATCATTATATTACAATTAAATATCTTATATCTGAGTCTACGGCTGGGTTCTGCTAGAGCCACTTCTTAACCTCCTCAACAACCTCATCATCACTGAAACATTCTTCCACGAATAGCATCCTTCATTGGTCCAAACAAATGGAAGTCTGAAGGTGCCAGATCCGGGCTGTATGGACAGTGGGGTAGCAGTCAAGTGCATTTTTGTGATGGCCTCTCTTGTTTGCAAACTGTTGTGTGGTCTTGCGTTATCATGCAAAAGAAGGACATTTTCCAGTTTTCTCTCTGGTCAAACTTGCTTTATACGTCTTGGAAGTCTCTGTAAGGTAGCAATATGTGCCTCTGAGTTGATTGTTTGTCCTTTCTTCATAATCTCCACCAGAATCACCCCTTTCATGTCCCAGAAGATGGTGGCCATAACCTTTCCTGCAGTGGGAGCCATTTTGAACTTTTTCTTGTGTGGGGAGTGTGTGTAATGCCACTTCATGGATTGGTGTTTTGTTTCAGGTTCAAAGTGGTGTACCCAAGTCTCATCCCCAGTCACAATTCGTGAAAAGAAGTCCATCCCCTTTTGTCTCGTATCGAACCAACGACTCTGAAGTAATTTCTTTTCTTTGGGCTTTGTGATCTTCAGTCAGTTGGTGAGGAACAAACCATGAACACACTTTTGAGTATCCCAGTTGCTGAATTATCGTATTCACACTTCCTTCACTAATTCCTAGCTCCAGTGATAGCTCCTTGTATGTGATGTGCCGATTTGATTGAATGATGCTGTTAGCACATTGCACAGTGTGAGATGTCACAGCTGATGCCTGGCAACTGCTGCATGGCTCATCATTGAGGCTGGCTCTCCCTCACTCTGATGATCTCACACGTTTAGACCAGCATCCAACTGTGCTTTGATCAACAACAGCATCTCCATAAATGTTTTGTAGATGTTTGTGAATATTTCCAACTGTTTCTTTCTCAGATGCCATTTTTGAAACTGCGTTAACCATCGGTTTTATACAAGGAGGGGAGGTTCAAACTGGAAAAATCCAGTTATGTGAAATGCAGAAAGTTCAAACTTATAGCCCAAAAGACATTCCAGCCCCATGGCCTATTATTTAGCTAAGAAAAAAGGGTGGGGCAAAAAATATTGAGTGACCCTAGTACATTCTTATTCCAAATACGTATATTACAACTTACGATTCGTAAATACTTTTGCAGGCCAGTGTATATATATATATATATATATATTGAGGTTAATAATAATAATATGATTTGTAATTATTGTTTTTATTAAAATTATCACACAGCATAGACCTAGACTGTAACTGTTGGTTGCTGAATCTTATTAGTAGAATTTAATGATCATTAATTAACTAGGGCATTCAGTACATGCAAGGTAACAAATTTCATTCTAAATTTTAAAAGTAAGGACCTAGTTTACTAATAACATAGGGTCAGCCATAATAGATACCATATATATATATAAAATACACACTTTGATTTTAGTCTAACTTAAAATTACTGTCAAATTGTGTAGTAAGTGGAATATTTTTCCTATTTAAATTCCTCACACTTGTAACAAAGCTATAACAATAAGAATTTAAGGTTAGTTATGATTGACCCACATACTAAGTCTACCAATAGTAATAACGCATTTAAATTTTGCTCTTGGTCATCAGTAGAAATGAAGATGAAAACCAAAGAAGTTCCTTTCATTCAGAAACAGATTCAGATACATTTAGTGTTTCATCTATCATTGTGCCAGATTCAAGCAAACCAATTGAAGAAGAGAAGGTAAGGAACGCGAGTACTAACTGCTAGTTTATTATTTTAACTTATGGTTTCATGTAAGGTTAGGCTGCATGCATTATAGATACATTTTTGTATTTGCAGCATGACTGTAACTCATCCCTAGCGACCCTAGACAAAAAATGTGTTGAGGATGAAGTGGATTCTTACGATTGCTCTTATGCTAATGGGAAGTTGAGTGAGGTGAATGAAGTTGAAAGTGATAGTGGAGTGGCCACAAAGAGCTCATCCAGCCTGACAGTGACAACCATCAGTGATTTGTCAAATCAGTGTTCACCAGATGGTGATCACGACTTGGAAGAAAAGAGATCGAAAGCTTCTGATGAAGGAAGCAGTTCAGAAGTATGTTTATTCGGGGAAGGAAATGATTTGTCACCTACTGAAGCAAAACCAAACCAACCTTTCGATGACAGTGAGACTCGGAATTCTTTCCCAAAAGAAGAGAACAAAGATGATGATATCGAATTAGTTACAGAAGATAAAAAATTAATTGAAGGCTCGCCTACCAAAAATCGTTACATTTCCTCATCTTCAGATTCCAGTTCTGAAAATGAGAAACATGTTGAAGCAATCATAGGGTTGGAAACATCTGACAGTTCTATTCAAATAGAAACAAACAACAGTGAGGATGAAATCAGCCTTGGCTCTTCCACAGATCTTCAGTCTTCTCCTCCTCCAAGATACTTTTCATCCAAAGCTCGTAAGAAATCATACACTTATTTGATAATCCCTGATTTTGTAATACCTTGTTTATTTTGTTATATCCCTCCAAATATTTGGAGGGGGCCATACCAGATTGCTCTTGTATTGGTTATATAAATGCTGTGAAGCTCTTGCTTCATTTAATTACAATTTTAATCTTATATATTTAGAATGTCCAAAGATATGACGCTGTTAGTTGTTTTCTAAATTAAGCTTCAGCTGATTATAAAAACTAAAACTACCGCAGAATTCTCTGCCTACATCATGCTGCATATTATATATAGTTGCTCTGATATACTGTTGAAATACAAATTGAAGTTAATTGATGCCCATTTACTAAATCCTTTCAATTAGAAGGGTGTCCCCTGGTTGTAATCCCATGTATTGAGTATTGAGAGTACCTCATAAATTAAAATTCACCAACATTTTCAAAATTTAAATTGAATTTGTAATTGGAGTTGTGAATAGAATTAACTCACTGTAAATAACTACCTTTGAGACTTAATTTTTCTTTGTTCAGACAGCTGATATTTGAGAAACAACATACTACGACATAGTGTCGCTTTCATAATGTAATTCGGGCACCTCTTTCAAATCGCTGGAAAACCATAACTTGATAAGCTTTGTTTCAAGTAATATCTTTTGTGGAAGCCTTTCAAGATTTCTTGCCACCCATTTATGAATAATTTTTAAAAACTTTATAAAGGGGATTTGTATCGTGGCATTTTGTTCAGTCAATTAGAACCTTCTCAGCATTTTGTCCGGTCAATTAGAACCTTCTTAGTATTTTGTTGAGTCAGTTGGACCCTCAATTCTTTTGAATTTCATTGAATTTTGAAAGTTCTTTAGTCTAATTTTGAACCCTCGAAGAATTTTCGTTTTTACTATAGTTCTTTATCTTGATCCCATAATTTCTTTAAATCATATGAATGTAATGTAACATCATGAATGTGATGTAACATTTTTTCTGTAGAAAGATAACTTCTTTTGATATTAATCAGTTTAGTTTTCAACATTTTTTTTAAGTTGAAATTTTATTAGAATTTTGGTCTATGAAAAAAAGTTCATAGGACACATTTTACTTAAAAATCTTATTCAGAAAAAGAATATAATTTACATAAAGTGTTCGCAATATTTTTCTCTACAGTTTAGATATTTGATATGGCATTAATATATTCACAGTATTCTAATCTAAATATGCCATTAGAAACATGAAAGCTTTTCAGGCAAAATTAATGGGATTCACTTTATTTATTACATAAGAGAAGTTAAAATGGCAAATAATAGTAGTAATAAATAATGTTGGTTTTAGTAACTGCCACTAGCACAGCCTTTGTATGAAAGATAGATTTATTTATTTTATTTATTTATTTTATTCCCCCTCCAACCTTCACCTCTCACCCCTGGCCAAAAATTTTGGAGGGGCTGTAATGGATTGCACTTATCCATTCATCACACTTTCATGTCCATACTGTAACTTTTGAACAGCTCAACATAAATTGATGGAACTTCACGCACATGTGTATCATCACAAGATGGTAGGGTATGTCATAAACAAGAATTGGGTCCTTGTATCAAAGGTCATTGTCACAAATGGAGGTTCGCGCCATAACTTTTGAACCATTCAACATAAATTCATGATGCTTCAGACATACGTATGATCACGAGACTGTATCACAAGCGAAAATCATGTCCTTGCATCAAAATTAAAGTTCATAAATGTAGGCGGAGACAGTGATGATCTTGTCTCGTATTGATATTTCATTAAATTTGTTTCTCCATTTCAGTCTGATTTTTAATTACTAAGTTTAGAATGCATTGTGGTTCAGTGCTTACTTCATTTGTTAGTTTTGAGTAGAAATTCAAATCTTCCATTCTTAATTTACATCTTGGTGAAATTGTTGGTGGAATATTCTCAATTACAAAAAGTTGAATTAAAAGAGTAAATCCACAGTGAGAAATGGATTTATTGGAATAATCACAAGCTTTCACACATAAAGAATACCTTAGTATAAGTCTAAAGCCTGTGCTTCTATTAAATCCATTTCTTATTGTGGCTCTACTTTCTGGTAGGTGGTATGAGTACGTATATTCTTTTTAAATGTCGAGTAAAACACAAGTTAATGATAATTTTGTCTTTGCTGTTCCTTTACTTGAATGAACTTTTAAGGTGAACAGTGGTATGATCGGAGCGCAGAATCGATGGCATTCTCAGCGAATTTGGCATTCCCAGAATCCCCTTCCGCTTTATCTTCCTTATCCCCAACCCCAGTCGAAGGAAGATCGTCACCCATTCGGCGTCAACACAAATGTGGCATTTTTAGTGTGGATTTAGGTGAGAATCAGGGTTTTATATAAAATTTTCCCTTACTATAATTCCATCAGGGTTCATAATGATTTAATCAACTGAATTCTGTACATTGATTACCGTATTTTACGCCTCATAAGACGCTACTTTTTTCTTGAAAAACGTCTCCAAAAATCCCTTGAGGGCTCATATGTTATTGTTTTGTTTAATGTTCTTTTAATAAAGTTATGGGAATATATTCTTTGTCAGGCTGATAAATCTTCGAAATATTTTTTTCCCTAAATATTCTTTGCTAAATATAGGGTGCGTCTTACCACTTGTAGCGTCTTATGAGGCGTAAAATACGGTATTTTAGATTTTTAAATTTTTTATAGCTTTGCAAAAATTCGTAAGTTGGCAGAATCTGGGGGCTACGTCGTGGCTAGTGTCGTAACACCGCTTCCCGTCGATCAGCGAAGTTAAGCGATATTGGGTCTGGGTAGTAGTTGGATGGGAGACCGTCCTCCGCGTCCAGACTATGTATCGACCCGTGGTTTGGATACCACGTAAAGCTGTAGGTCCCCTCCGTCATATGACCTTAGATGTTGCGAAGGGGATTAAACAGCCCTATCACTACATTGGTAGTGGCAAAATCAGGCAGTTTTTAAACAAAAACATTTGGTATGTATCGTTATGAACAGTGAATATAAAGATACGAGAATTGTAACCTAAAATGCGAGTGAGGAGCTTATTAACCGGGTAGTGCCACTAATGTGGCAAAACTGGGAGCAAAACTTGTGGAAGAGGAAGACAACAGGGATCTGATATTTTACAGATATTATGAAAGTTCTGTAAATCGGAAATATACTGTAAATGAACACATTCATATAGTTAAGTATTTCAGAAACAGTCATACCGCTATGGCTGCATATTAACAAGCAGGCGATTCTGCATTAATAATGCCTGAAGGTGGTCGATGAAACAATGGTTGATTGATTACAATCATATATCAATAAATGGCCCGTGTTAGTTGCCGTTAGTGATGGGGGAAAAGAGGCAGTTAATAGATAGCATCATAACAGGGAAGGTGATGAAAACTAATTAAAACGGTGTTCAGAAGAGATGTTAAAATTTTTAAAACATTTTTGCTGTTGCTGTTGATAAAAAGTTCAAAGAGAAAAACGTGATATAGAAGAAAATATATTACCGTTAATGGTAATGGTTAGAAAAGCAGCTTCTAGGTCAGCAATTTGACAGAATGGCTAAAGACGAATAAAAAAAAATGAGAATACAACTTATGAAAACAGTATACTATTTGCCCAATATTTTGAATTTCCTTTATATAAGAAAGCAATTTGAGCTAAATAGTGAAGAGAACAACTCAACCGTGGAATGAGCAAATGAGAACTGCCCTCCTACAATACCGTACCTACACTACTTGAAAAACATACAGCAAAGTTTACCATTTTTTCAAATATACATTCAATAAAACTGCCACTTCATTTGGTTCTCTTGTATGGTGAAAATACAACTAAATACAACTAATATAAATAATGATACGTACAAATTTACAAAAAGACCGTTTACTTACCGAAGAGAGCCTCATCAGCTGCAGTAAAAAGCGTATTTTCGTCTTTTGGGATGGCACAGTAAGAAGTAAGAAACGGATTGGACGCGGAAGAATGGCAAATTTGTCTTCATACGTAAATGTTTCAGTAAAATGCCATTTACAAAAGATGCATTTTGTATTATTTTTTTTTTCTAGGATTTACAGTTGCGTAAAAAAGTTCGCATAAATTTTTTCCTAAAAGATTATATAAAATTACTAATAGGTAATAGTTTCTATCTGGATGTTTTGTTCGTTTTGGTCACGCCAATAAAATTTTAAAAAGGGAACAGTCTCTACTGATTAGTAATTTTTTGCACTCTTCAGAAATTTAATTTCTTGGCGAATTTTTTTCCGAAACACGCCGTAATTTGTTTTAGTAAGGAAGGTAATTTTAGTAATTTGTACTCGCGCGTTATAGAAGTCTTTACTCGTTTTTTTTAGAAAAGTTACGCGAACTGATTGTAGGGATAACCTATCTTGTTAAAATTGCAAATGGGTAAAATTTTATTTTTGTACATTAATAAAATCTCTAAAAATTTATATTTTATTTTGAAAAGTTTTATTTAATTTTATATCTCTCATTTATATCATCTTGGTTTGAATGTTTTTAAATATTTAACAGTAATTTAAAAGTTACTGGAAAAAAAAATTTTTAAGTAAAAAACTCCAACCCTTCCTTAACGTTTTACCCGAAGAGTAACAGTTTGTTACTAAGTACGCCACGTATTTAGTGCTATAAAAAACTAAGTTGTTTAGAGTAATTAGTATATCCTATACACACGACATTACATTGTGATAATTTGTTTTCGACAGGTAGAATAACACGCAATGGCTAATATGGAAGCGAGTTACACTGTTGAGGAAAAGGCGGAGGCCTTTTCCTCACGAGTGTAACTCGCTTCCATATTAGCCATTGCGTGTTATTCTACCCGCAACAAAAAAAAAGGTCCCAAAACAAGACATCAATTTGAACACTTATTTTATTTTTAATGTATTACTTTTGTAAATTTAATTTAAAATAAATTTTCCTATGAGACCGGATTTATGGGTCATCGTCCCTGTAGATTGAGTTATTAAAATTGCTATTTTCATTTATGGTATTAAAGTCAACATTATTTTCAGGTCAAATGAGGTCCTTACGTTTATTCTTCAGCGACAAAGAAAAGACTTGCGGGCAGCTCGTAATTGCGAGTCAAGAAAGTCAATACAAGATTTTACATTTCCATTATGGCGGACTCGATAAATTGGCGAATGTGTTTGAAGATTGGAACTTCCTAATTACTCCCCAAACGAGAAAAATTTGCGAAGGTGCTGAGTCACCTACGGACGCAACTCTCAAACAATTTTCTGTTTGTAGGTAAGTTTGAGTCCTTTTCCGGAGTTAAATTGGTATTCCATTGAAGGACTTTAGTAGGGTTTTAATACGGAAGGTGATTTGTGATTGTAAAATTTTAACTTTGAGTCGAACAATCTAAATTAATAAATGCATTTTATTATTGCAATTTCGAAATGTTTAACTGACAAACCCTGGGAGTGCCATTATGCTCGGTGTATGAAGCGCCGCAGGTGTGAAATTTAGCTACAGTATGTTGGGGAGCGCTAGTGCATCGGGACACCTGTGTGAATGGATGTGTTCGTTTTAGTTTCTACCTTTTGTCTTTATTATCTTTCGTATTTTACTTCCGGGTTGTTTCTGCCTTCTCACCCAATTCGTTTGGAAATGAGATTTTGATGTATGGATTTTGGTCTGAAAAAATGTTAAGTATAAACTAAATATGACATTTAAGTTTTATTTTCGTTTATAATTTGAAGTTAAGATACGAGATAGTTTTGCGTCTTTTCCCTCCTTATAAGATCTGACACTGGACCTCATTTTATAAGCCTTGTCCTTAACTTCATTCCGAGTGAGTTTTAAAATTGGCAGTTATTAGTGTGGACTTCGTCTTCAAATGATTATAAAATTTATCACGTTTTCAGACCTGAAATAAAGGATTGCGAGCTGCATCCAGAGGAAGGATCCCTCGAGTATTTAGATGCTGATTCTTGGATTACTTATTTCTCAGAGGTGAGCAAAAAAAAGTTGCTCTTAAATAGGAAATTTAGGAACCATATGATGATGATAATGATATTTATATGTAGATTTTCCTTAATTTTAAAAAGTCTGCGTAGTAGTGCAATTTAGTACTTTACAGGGTGTTAAAGGTTCCTATATTTTCCTACATATTCTAGGATATATATTTCTATTTTTCCGGATAAGGGAGTTCTATATTTTCTCTATAGTTTTGGCATGAAAATCCTATATTTACGCTATATTTCTTTTTGAAAATCCTTGCTGGACACCATGTACAGTTGCCCGCATATGTAATGTTCCTCGCCTCACAGGCGACTCCGTACATCTGGCAACGCCGCAGCGATAATCATGGTATCCCAACTCGGGGAAGGTGGGGTGGAGGGGGGACAACCGAGTCCAACAACATTTAACATTGACATACAAGTAAGGCGCCGTTCAAAAATTATGTAACGCTAGTTTTGCTAAAACCTGACGACCCCCCGTCCTGTAACGTTCCGTAACGTGTGGGGTGGGGGAAGTGTTACATAACATCTTAGGGGGTGCCTGGTCTAGCGTTACAGAACGTTCCTGGGTGATCTGGGGTGTCAAGTTTTAGCAAAAATAGCGTTACATAATTTTTGAACCGCCCCTAATTATAATGTAATGTCGTTGTTCATGAAGATAAACGATTAATATGATTGTGAACAGCGTTGAACTCCATATTTACTAGTCTTATACATTAATAGGGTTCCATTATGATTACTGCAAGTCTACATGAACAGATACCACAGTACAACTTTTTATATACTAATAAATTTGAACCAAAAATAGACATTACACAACCATCCTCCACATTCTGTCATTCCTCTTCCCCACCCACCAGTCTCGCGTATATTAAATCATGTAACAATACTAATAAAGATGCTCGTTATATATATATATACACACACACACACACAGTATATACATATATGTATTGACATTGAGCGAGAAAAAGATTGAGACTGTGTGAGAGAGAGCGAGGTAGAGGGGTAGAGTGAGTTAGTGGGAAATGGCTTATCGATTGTTACACAACTTGTTAACAGTTTCGATCTGAATAACAGTAACTGATTATCAAGACCACATAAGAATAATCCACGGTTATACTAGCATAAACAATTTAGGCCGGGTCAAAAATGGGAAATTTTTTTTATTTCCTAAAAAGTACACTATGTGAGAAGTTTCATTTTATCATCATAACAAAATATTAAAAAATCAAGCATGTGCTACCCTACTACCCCTATCACATCCCTCTCCTCCCTTTTTTACCTTCATATTTGAATATGTTTAATGTTGTTATATGTTACATAAGTTGTTTGTTTAATGCTTGATATTTTTGTTTCAGATAAATAGAAATAATTTGCATTTGCTTTAATTATAATTAGAATTATCATAAAGTATAAATTACATATAATTTGATTTTACGTCTGAATATAAACTATGACTACTAGAAGCAAGTCCTCAAATGCAGCCTTTGGATATCCTACGGAATTCCCAGCAGCCATGACTCCTTCAAAAGCAGATGTTGTGGGACACTACCTTTTTGTCCACCGTCGTGAAGAAGCTAAATCAAAAGGATCACCAACTGCTAATGATTGTTACAGGGTGGTTGTAAAAGATATTGAAGACATTTGGATGAAATTTTCTTTTCCTACGATTAACACCAAAGGTGGTATCTATCTTAAAGTCAGTCGACTAATAGAAGAAGCCTCAAAATTGAACAAGGCGTTTCATCGAAGAAATGAAAATTTTGCGTAATTAAAAGTAGCTCAATATGATGAAATGTTTGATATATCTTCTTGTGAATGCTATGATAAGGGAATTGATAGGAAATCTTGTAGGTGTTAAGGATAAAATACCAATGGCAGAATGGGAGTCTTTTGTGGGTCAAAAACAAAGAAAAAATCGCATAGCTAGTTCAACGAAGAGGAGATCTTTAGCAAGAGCCCAAGAAGCACAAAACCATCAATTAAAAGCACAAGAAGAAATGACTGAAGCCACTAATGTTTTACCATCGTAATTTATAGAAAATACCGAAGACATGGATGTAGATTTAGAGAGTCAGGATGTAGATTATGAGGCCGATTTAGAATTGACTGAGAATATTCAGAACAGGCACTCGTATAAAAACCTAGCATTAACAGCAGATCGTTATCGTGTAAGTTGTAGAGCTGCAGCTGCAATAGTCTGCAGCTTTAAAAGATATGGGGATCCTTAACCACACCAACATGCTTGACAGAAAGAAATTAGAAAGAGAAAGAAATCGCATGGGTGAACAAATACTTATAGGTCTAAATCCGAAAATCTGAAGATGGAGTGCCTTGGATTTGATGGAAGGAAAGATAGCACATTAACTAAAAGTGGAAAGATAAAAGAAGAACACTATGTTATTGTGAAAGAACCTGGAAGCATCTATGTAGACCATGTCACACCAGATAATGGAACTGCTCGCTGCATAGCAGAAGAGTTGATAACTATTATTACATACTCGAACAGCACAGATACTATCAAAGCTTTACTGTGTAAGGGTACTCCTGTAAATACAGGAAAAATTGGTGGAGCCAAAAAGCTGGTTGAAATTCATCTTAGACTAGTGCAGTGGTTGGTGTGCCTCTTGCATTTGAATGAGCTGCATTTTATGCACGTCTACAAAGCCATTGATGGTAAAACAACAGGTCCAAATACTTTTGTGGGCTCAATTGGGAATAAACTGAAAACAGATTTAACAAAATTGGAGGTAGTCAAATATTCTCGCGTAAAGGGAAACATTAAAGAAATTCCAGCAAATATTGTGAAAGAGCTAAGCAGTGATCAAAGATATCTCTATGATATGTGTCTGGCAGTGCAAACTGGAGACACTTCTCAAGATCTGTCCACTCGATCCTCAAGTACCCTTCACCATGCTCGCTGGCTAACTCTAGCTAACAGGGTCCTTCGATTATACATATATCTCAACGCCAAATCCCAATAAAAACCTTGAAGATATAGTCAAGATTATTATGCAGTTCTATGCTCCAGGGTGGTTTTGGATAAAATCTCATCCTAATGCAACTGATGGTGCATATAACTTTTGGCATTTAATGTGCTTGCTTCGAAATTTAGATGAACAACATAGATCAATCATAGAACCAGTATTAAAGAATAACGCCTACTTTGCCCACCCAGAAAATATACTCATATCAATGGTAACCGACAAGAGACTAGAAATTAGGAAGTAAGCTATTCAGAAAATCATCCTTTCAAGAACAGGATTTTCAGGTACCAGAAACTTTGAGTTGCCTCGAACCCTCAATTTCCAATCTACTGACTACACAGAGATGATCGATTGGCAAAAAGAGATCATTACTCCTTCACCGCTGCTAAACAGTTTTAGCGACGATGAGCTGCTACAGGCTCGATGTAAGCCACTGGAGATAACTTCTTTTCCATGCCACAGTCAAAGTGTGGAAAGGGCAGTGAACTTAGTAACAAAGGCATGTTAGGAAAGAATAGGATATGACAACCGTCAAAAGTTTATCTTAAACTCATTAGAATCAAGGCGAAAACTGCCCAAGTTCGAATGGAAGGCCCAATGGAATGAGTAAGAAACATATGAAATAAAATTTGCTAATGATATTGAACATTTCTTCCCCTTTTGATGTGATAAAGAACAATGAAAAAGTTAATTGAATTTTAGCACATTTATTATGCCTCTAATTTTTTCTTCTGAATATATTGTTGTACTTAATTAATTTTCCTAACACTGTACATTATTAAATAAAATATTGTACGTTAATAAAGATTTATCATCAAAAAGCCTGAATGTAGAGTAAGTCTCATATAAATGGAATATTCAGTATAGGTCAAAAAGTGAAAAATTGTGCCAGGGGTAGGAGGCTTTAAACAGCGAAAATAATTTATGAGTGGGTTCCTGTGTTCCATTCAAACCCCTCACAATATGTACCTTTTCAATATAAAATTTCGACCCGGCCTAATAAACATATTTATATATACTTATAAATTCATACAATACTATACTAATGTTTGTGAAATGACGTTGATGGGCCAAACTGTGGTGTTGACATGGTTACTTGCTGTCGCCGTACAGAAGAGACTACATATGGGCGTGTCAGTGGAAACCGTAAGCCTCAGGCAGGGTTCCCACAGCCCTGGAAAAGTCCTTGAACAAATTTAGTACTGGAAAAGTCCTTAAACAAATTTAGTTCTGGAAAAGTCCTTAAAAATTGTTATAAATTAGATAGTTCTGGAAAAGTCCTGAATTTTTTTTTTTTTTTTTTTTTTTTTTTAGAAATTACAAACTTGGTGCTTAAAGTTAACATAGCTCAAAATTAAAACCAAACACAGTTTGATACGTGTCAAATTTTTTTTTTAGCATATTTAGGTACACCTGTGTACTCTAATATTATATGTATGTATGTATGTGTTTTCTAAGAAATTCACGGATAGTATAAGGAAGAAACCACAATTACTGAAGCTTGTACTTTGTAACAAGACTAGTTTCTTTTTTTAATTGACCAACTCAGTTTTATAATCAACTGATGAATTGGCCGATTATCCAAAGAAAGTAGTCTTGTTAAAAAATGTAAGCTTTAGTAACTGTGGTTTCTTCCTTTTAATATATGTATGTTGTTATTTTTTTACAGGTATTTGCTATGTGCCTAAATGAGCTTTTATTTTGTTTACATGGATGAGTAGGTACCTAATCTTGAATACCTATATAGCTAATAAGATTAAAGTACTAAAATTGAAGCAAAAAATATTTAAATTTTTCATATTATTAATGTACTTGAAACAAGAATAAGAAATTGGATCATATTACTGAAATTAAAACAAGAAATTATAATAATCTTTAAAGGTACCAAACCTAAAACTAAACCCAATTACCATTCAAACAACACTGGAAAATAGGAAAGGCAGAATGTGTAGTGTTCCCAAATTAAAGGCCCGACAAGGGACCTCCTCAACTCTGAAGGAAAATAGCTTGGTTGTTAGGGGGCCAAGACTTTTCAACCAGCTTCCAAAGGACCTCAGAAACGTAACGGGGTCAAAGTTGAAGTCTTCAAGAGAAGACTGGATGCCTGGCTCAGGACGGTACCAGATGAGCCGGGCGTGCCTGGCTATGTACGGTGGAAAGCGCAAGAAAGCAACTCGCTCCTCCACCAAGCCAGACCTAGAGGCGGGGCCACCAGCTTGACCTCCGTGTGAAGAGAGATCATCGCACGAAACAACATAAGGTTCATAAGGTAAGGTGAGGAATTGTCATTTTCTAACAATCAAATGCCACCCCCTTGGGCTTTGAGTTGGTCAAGCTCGTATTTTGCCACCACCTTGAGTGATTTCTGGTTACGGGCCTGAATCAGCTGCCTATATGAGCAGTAGAGTAGATATGGTTAGGGAACTGTCATACAGTTCGTTCACTTCCAACTAGGCAACATATATCCTGGATACTTATGTTTTATCCCCCTCAACCCCTCAACGCATATTTGCAAAAGATGCTTCAAATTTCTTAAGTAGGTAACTGCAATATCATTACCTTATAGGTACCTAATCTAATTAATAATTTTTTTAGGCATATTTTAGGTCTGCTCAAGTATACCTAATCCTGTTGATGCTAACAGTAGTTAGTGAAAGCTAGGTTTATTTATTGGATACCGTGTTCAAATAAAATATATAATCATTGATTTTATTATTTTTTATATAGGAAAAGTATGTATAATGAAAAATAATACATTCTATTCTAGATTGTTGAATATGGGGCCAAAGAATAAGTGCCGTTTTCAACTTGCGTGGCTGAGGATGCCAGAGTTATATTGGCTGGAAGAGGTCCAAAGAGATGCTCATTCAGCGTCGTGCAACATTTGTAAAACAAACTTTAATATCGGAAACATGGGCTTTTCAGCGGTAAGAAGTCACGCAAATAGTAAAGTCCATAAGAGTTTGTTGCCCCCTATAAATACCCAAATGAGACTGTCAAGTTACTTTACAGTTTCCGAAAGTAGTAGTAATTCACAAGCTGGCCCAAGCACTACCAGTACTGCTTCTAATAGCAATGATATAATGCCTAGCCAAGACCAACAGACGCTTGTAAATACAATGGTAGTTGCTGATGATGTTACTAGAGCAGAAATGCTGTGGGCAATGAAAACGGTAATGTCCCGTTATTCCTATAATTCATGCAAAGATATTGATAAATTATTTGTTAACCTGTTTCCCGATAGTGAAATAGCCAAAAATTTCCAATGTGGTCCGACTAAATGCTCTTATGTTGTATGTTTTGGTTTAGCGTCATATTTTGAAGACATATTGTATGATGAAATTAATTCTACTGATTGTTATGCACTCTCATTTGACGAATGCATGAATAAAGTAACGCAAAATGGACAGATGGATATTTTGGTTCGGTTTTGGAATAATCAGAAAAATCAAGTTTCTGTGCGTTATTTAACATCAGAGTTCATGGGTCACGCTACGGCTAAAGACCTATTAGATCATTTTAGAAATGGAACTAGAAAGTTAAACTCAAATAAATTGCTTCAAATATCTATGGACGGACCTAACATCAACTGGAAATTTTAGGGATTTGATTTAAGAAAGACAGGAAAGCGATTCACAACTACCCGATATTTTAAATATCGGCAGCTGTGGATTACGTGTCATTCATGGGGCTTTGCAAAAGGGCGCTGGAGTCACTGGCTGGCAATTAGACTATATATTAGTCACTTTTTGCTCTAGTCCATGACACTCCTGCCAGACGAGATGATTTTGAAAATATAACAGGGACATCCACTTTCCCACTCAAGTTTTGCTCCCATCGATGGGTTGAAGATATAGAAGTGGCTGAGAGAGCCATTTCTATATGGCCTTTTATAAAACAATATGTATTCACGGTAGAAAAGAGTAAGTAGTATAAAAACCCCACTTCAGATTCTTTTAAAGTAGTGCAAAATGCTCGCAATGATAATTTCATAATTCCAAAATTAGAATTCTTTATATCTACTGCAAAACACTCACGCCCGTTTCTTATTCAATTTCAAACAGATCACCCGGTTACTCCTTTCCTCGGAGATAAGCCCGAGGAGCTGTTAGTAAATCTATTGTCTCGCTTTCTAAAAAAAAAGAAATATTGGAGTCTCTTAATACTTTTCATAAATTAGCGTCTGTCAATGTTTTGGATAAGATCAAATTGATCACTCAGTTGAAACCTAAAAACATTGACTCGGGATTTTGTGCTCGAAAGAGTCTGAGGGTATTAGTAGAGGAAGAAGCAGTTTCAGAGATTTCTTTGGAAGAATTTAGAACTCAGTGTAGAGAAGTTTTAGCTAAAACAACGGACAAAATTATAGAACGGTCTCCACTTAAAGTGGCGTAGCGGTACATTATGCGATCAAATCTTAATAGAATTTAAAAGATTTCTGATAGACATGAAACGGGAAAACCTCGCTGAATTTCGAAGTTTTCGTCCTAATTTGGACACACTTGATACTTTTATGTTTCAATATATGAGCGATGCTAAATATAGAAATTTGCTTAGTATTTTTAAAATGATACGCTGCTTATCGCGTGGACAAGCTTCAGTAGAGAGGGGCTACTCCGTAAACAAATCCGTACTGGTGGAAAACCTCCAAGAAAAATCTTTTGTAGCCCCGAGGATGGTTTATGATGCCGTATCAAATTGGAAGTGTCCTCTTTATGATATTAAGTTAACTCAATCCATGAAGCGTCATATTATGTTTGCCAGGAATAAGTATGATGTTTATTTAGAAGAAGACAATAAGAGAATAGAAAATTAAACTAATAAAGAGAAAAGCTGATCTAGCTGAAATTAATGAATTGCGCAGTAAAGAAAAGAAGATCAAACAAACTGCGCATGACTCGGAGAAGGAAGCTGATCAACTCGCTAAGAAGGCGGAAATAAAACACGATTTCACATTGCTTTCATCATCAAATGCTTTAAGATTGAAAGCATCAGACGAGAAAAAAGAAGCAAAAGAAATTGGAGAAAAAATTCAATCCCTAAAAGAAAAAAAGAATAATCAGTGATTCGTGTTGAACCTACAGTGTGCCAAAAAGAAAATAAAAGAAATTTTAAAATATAAAGAATAATTCACAATAAGATGTCACAAACTAAAAATAAAAATAACCGCACTTATCAATTTTTTTAGAAAAAAGTCGAAACAAATTGCTGAAATAAGAAATCTGGTTAATAATGACGACTTTACATAGGTAGGTAGGTACCTTGTGTACAGTATGTGCAATTTTATTTTTATTTCGGTGTGTGCAATTTTATTTTTATTACAATATATGCAATTTTATTTTAACATAGGTATTTGGTAAAAATAAGGGATTTTGGTGTGCTCACCTATGTATGATTTGGTAAAAATAAGGGATTTTGTGTGCTCACCTATGTATGTGCAATTATTAATGTTAATAAGGTATATAACCATTTTGCTATATACTTTTAATTTGTAACTACATATTCATTTAATTGCTATTTTATTTATTTTTATTCATCATTCAGCGACGAACATAATCTATATTCCTTTACCAGAACTGGGGTGGCCGGAGAGACCACAAAATTGCAAGTTATTTGAAGTATGGAGGAAGATAAGCTCTGTAACAGCAGCCGTTTTCACTCAAGGAAAGGATTTTCTTGCATTATGCATCTATATAAATTATAAATTCATGAATTCTTTAGGAAAATTTTTTAAAAAAAAGTGATAAAAAAAGTCCTGGAAAAGTCCTGAATTTTTTTCTTAAATATCTGTGGAAAC
>JAJOZX010001928.1:322500-370000 GCA_023014485.1 Bathynomus jamesi
ATAAATACTTTTCACGTGTCACTTTCGTGAAATAATTTTTCATATATATATATACAGGGCGTCCCAAAAAAATGTATACACACTTTAACACCTGATAGCTCAATTCATGTTTCTTTCTTTCCAAGTTAAACCCATTAGAATTAATAATGGCAGTCAGACTAAGCTTTGAACAAAGGAAATTCATTCTAAAATGCTACTGGAAGTGTGAAAACGCAGTTGAAGTGCAAAGACAGTTTAGGAGGGAGTTTCAAACAGATCCACCAACGCGACTTACCATCACTCGAATTAGAGATAAGTTTGAAGCCGATGGAACTGTTCAGAATGTCCACAAGAAGCGTTCCGGAAGACCACGGACATCGACAAGCCCCACAAAGCAAGAAAGAGTACTGGAAACGTATCACCAAAGTCCAAGAAAATCTGTGCGGCAAGCGAGTCGTGAGGTAGGAATTTCAGAATCGTCTGTCCAACGCATTTTGAAGCGCTGTCAATGGAAAAGTTACATTCCAAGATTAGTCCATGCTATTAATGATGATGATGATCCGGACCGAAGAGTGGAGTATTGCGAGTGGTACTTGGCACGATGTGGATGTGGATTGGACGAAGGGGTTTCGTAGAATACCCTCCGCGTTCACCAGACCTCACACCACTAGACTTTTTTTTATGGGGATACTTAAAAGACAAAGTCTACGCTATAAAACCTGCAACAGTCGCTGAATTGAGAGCAGCCATTGAACGAGAATGCACACAAATACCAAACGAAATGTTTCGTGATGTTTGCGATTCCATTGCTTCGCGTTATCAGCAGTGCCTGGACCAGAACGGACGTCAGTTTGAAAACAGGCGTTGACAAAACAATTAAATAATGTCTGTAGATTCTATTACATTTTGAAAATGAAATGTATTTTAATAAACACTGTCTTTATAAGTATTTAAAGTGTGTATACATTTTTTTGGGACGCCCTGTATATATATATATATTATATATATATTATATATATATATATATTATATCAGGGTGTCCGAGAATTATCTGTACAAGTTTTGGCTGTTATTAAAAGTCAACCATGAAGTGTAGAAATTCCAGTGTTGTTCCATTTTACAGAGAATCTCATTAAGTTTTTTCTGATACCAAGTTTTGACAAGTTTTTTAGAAATTCCAGTGTGTCCGAAAATTATCTGTACAATTTCATCTTTTAATAAAATTCTTGATAACACACGTAAAATTCTTAAAATTATTTAGAATCTGTATTTTCAAAAGTTTCTTTTATTAAAGTAACGTTGTTACAAACATTCGATATGTGCACCATCAGTGATTCGCAAAACATCCAATCGATAATAATCCAAATGTTGCCATGTACGCTGCAGCATATCCACATCAATTCGCTCAATAGTCGCTGTGATTCTTGCTTTTAAATCATCAGTGTCTGTCACCCGCGTACAAAAAAGAAAAACTTGTCAAAACTTGTTATCAGAAAAAACTTAATGAGTTTCTCTGTAAAATGGGACAACACTGGAATTTCTACACTTCATGGTTGACTTTTAATAACAGCCAAAAATTGTACAGATAATTC
This sequence comes from Bathynomus jamesi, assembly GCA_023014485.1. NCBI lineage: Eukaryota > Metazoa > Arthropoda > Malacostraca > Isopoda > Cirolanidae > Bathynomus > Bathynomus jamesi. Next base: position 324,072 of record JAJOZX010001928.1, read on the forward strand.
TCGGACACCCGGTATATATATATCGGGTGGCCCAAAAAAACGCCTTGAGATTTGAACATAAATAACTTCAAAAATATGCAGTTCACACTTCCAAAATTTACGTAACTTTTACCTCAATCTATTAATAAGCCATCATGAAAATTTCAGACCTCTACATAAAATACTTTTTCTACAGCTGAGGGAACACTGAGGTCTGGTGAAAAAAATGAATATCCTAAATGTGTATAGCTGTACCTGGCAACTATTCTAAGACTTGTAGTAGTTTCCTTAGCCTACGGATAATCTGTTAGTCTCTGAAAAACGTCAGATGATATAGGCTACGCCCATCTTAAATACTGTTTTTTAAACTTACCCTTCAAATTATGGTTCTAACTAACGGTGAAAAAGCGGTGATTGAAAAGTGTTTCTTGGAAAAAAGATAGACTGGGACAAGAATTTTGAGGGAATTTCCAGGAATAACTTGTAATGTTACGTCTGTGAATAGAATAATTAAAAAACTTAAAGCAACCGGTTCGACGGCACGGAAGCGTGGAATTGGTCAGCCTAAAACAGTTTACACTCAAGACAATATAGCAATGATCGAAATGATGAGCCTATCTCAAGAGGATCGACCTGGGCACACTGCTCTCGGAGGAAAATTGCAAGAAATTTAGGTATCAGTCGAAATTCCATACAAAGAATGCACAGAACGGTAGGACTTAAAGCATTTAAAAGGATGTGTGTTTCAAGACGTGACAGCAATGTAAGAGCTAAAAGAAAAATTCGTTGTAGAAAATTGCTTGATAGATTTTCGTCCAATGATGATAAAAAAATAGTTTTTACAGATGAAAAAGATTTCACCATCGAGATTGCTTGAAATTCCCAGAACGATGTTGTTTATGGTCGGCGTATGAAAGACATTCCTCCATCGAGACTTTACCACCAGACAAGTCGGTTTTCCAAAAAAATCATGGTATTAACAGGTGTATCGTGGAATGGAAAGACGAAAATTCATTTCATTTCAGAGAATAAAAAAATTAATTCAGAAACCTATGTAAACCTCTTAGAGGAGAATCTTTTGCCTGATTGTCGGAGTCTGTATTATGGAAACGATTTCATACTCCAAGAAGATGGTGCTACAGCTCATAGTAGCAAGTTCACACAGGATTATCTACAACAGAATGTAGTTAACTTCATTGGAAAAAATGACTGGCCCCCGCAATCACCTGATTGCAATCCCATGGATTATTGCATATGGAACACTCTAGCAGAGAAGATTTATGAAGGCCAAACAGAAAAGTTTACAGAAATACAATTAAAGAAAAAATACTCGAATGTTGGGACAAAATAACATTAACAGAAATCAGAAAATGTATCATGTCGTGGAAGGAAAAGTTAAGATTAGTTTGTAAGCGGGACGGCGGACATATTGATCATATTTGTTTATAAGATGTGAATAATAAAAAATTTTCAGTTTATGATATTTGTTTCTTTTTCACCATACCTCATTGTTCCTTCAGCTGTGGAAAAAGTATTTTATGTAGAGGTCTGAAATTTTTATGATGGTTTATCAGTAGATTGAGGTAAAAGTTATGTAAATTTTGGAAGTGTGAACTGCATAGTTTTTAAGTTATTGATGTTCAAATCTCAAGGCGTTTATTTTGGGCCACCCGATATGTATACAATAAAACACCAATTCTTTATTACAACAAATATGCAATAGTTGAGAATGTTTTACTAAATAGTTTATCATGCAAAATGATAGTCATAGAAAATGCTCACAATTTGCCATAGATTAACATAACATAGATTAACATAACATAGATTAACATAACATAGATTAACATAACATAGATTAACATAACATAGATTAACATAACATAGATTAAATGGCACAGCTATACCCGGTTCATAGTTAGTATTTGGTCCCATCCCCCATTATTGTCTATTACATTTTGTAATCTGTGAGGCATAGATGCAACATGGTTATGTATGATGTGTGGGTTCCTTCGGAACATCTCAGCCAGGAGCTGGCGGCTGGTCCGCTCCTGTCCAGACTCCCACGAGTTCACCACATTCCCCTACACGTTCTTAATGGGGTTGAGGTCATACCCTTTACTAGGCCAGTCCAGTAGTACTAGATTTCGCTGCTCCTCGAACCACCTTCTAACAATCCTGACGGTGTGAATGGGAGAATTGTCCTGCAAATGGATTTTAAATATTAAAAGTAGAATTATATCTCATCCATATGCTTCATCAGCAACCCACTATTCGAGATAGTTTTTAACCTCTATGTATTAGGGGTTTCTTTCAGCTAAATGTAATTGTGCGCCGTTATACAAATAATACAGTCTGCACAGGGCCGGACTTTCACCTGCTGAGGCCCTAAGCTATATGAAATTTGAGGCCCTTCTCTAAAAAAATTCGGGTAAAAAAATTTAAAATAATTATTACTATAATTATTATTTTTTATATTAATGTTAATGATAAAGAAAAAATAATATATATATATATAAATAATTTTTGATGAATTAGTGTTAAAGAATAAAAACTAATGATAAAATAAAAATATATTTAAAAAAATGAGGCCCCCGAGGGTGTGTGGCCCTAAGCTATAGCTTATTTAAGGTAAGTCCAGCACTGAACTGTCTGCAGTTATCCAGAATAAAATCCTAAAGTGTTGTCATAGTACTGAAAGAGTTAAAGAACAATTTTATGACCATTATTCATCCCATGTAAGTGTGGAAACCGGACATACAAATGCGTGTAATACATAAATCTTACTCTAGCAATAGTATAATATTCTATAACACACAAATACAACATACCCGCATAAAGATAATTTGCTCAGGATAGGACAAGGCGTACGCGCGTACAGAAGGCAGCATCACCTCCTCCATGATCTCTATATATTGATCTGCCGTAAACCTCCCGTGGATCTCAGTCAGCTCTCCTATTCCTTGCAGGTGCATCCATCCCGACACATTCGCCGTCACGTGCCCACTCCGTGCCACTTCGTAAATATTTTGGCGGGCATATCTCGTGTTGTTGTCCTGCCGCCAACACCGAAGACGGCCATGAATTGTAAACACAAACGTCTTCTCGTAGATAGATCATGCCAGTAACCATGTCAACACCTCGGTTTGGCCCATCAACGTCATTTCACAAACATTACTATAATACTGTACGAGTTTATAAGGAAAAATACTGTAAACCAGGTTAATTTCGCGGCAGCAAATTTTCACTTTCATATCCTTGGACGAGTTCGCGGCATCATAATTTCGCTGTGAACAGTTGCTCGTTATAATCTTACAGATTAAAGTGACGTCATGAATAACGACATTTATTCTGGACTGTGATTGGTCGAGGTTGAGGTCGTATATCAAGGCAAGTTTTACCTCTTGGTATGCGGATAAAGTTTCAGCAGCACTCAACGTAAATTAATCTCTCGGTAAGATAGATTTGAAGCTCTCCACACTGAAACCTATTCACGTTAAATGGATTGTCTCTGCATGGGATAACCTACACAAAATGAGGGAGACCATTCGGAAGGGTTGGGAAATTAGCGGCATTCATGACATTCTTGTTATACAGTAATAATACAGTATAATTTAAAATGTTTTTACTGCTTTTTACTTTACAATGTTTTATTACAATATATTGAATTTACTTTTCAAATAAAGTATTTTAATGATCTGTTTTATTTTCTTACTATCTTCCAAAGATTAGTTTAAATTGTAAAATTTTCGCATGCTGGATATTTTTGCGTAAACTATAGCCTACGCGAAAAACACGAAAATTTCCTGCAGGCGAACATTTCGCATTCACTAGTACAGGGTGTACATAAAGTCAGGATCTATTTTTGTGAAGCAGTTGGAAATTATATGGAATTCAATCATAAAATGATAAAGTGGTAACATTTATTAAATAATTAAGAGTAGGATTCGACGTGACGCCCATCAGTATCCCTGCACAGCTCAAATCGTTCCGCAGCATTTCTAAACACATTCTGGAGCATTTGCGGGGTTATGTTATCTGCAGCAGTTCGTATACGTGTACGTAAGTTTTCAAGACTCGTAATCTTCGTCTGATAGACGTGCGATTTGATAAAGCCCCATGCAAAGAAATCTAAAGGGGTTAAATCTGGTGATCTCGCTGGCCAAGGTCTGTTGCTTCCGCGTCCGATCCAGCGATTTGGAAAACGTCCAGTTAGATAATCCTGAACAATTTTGGCATAGTGACAAGGAGCACCATCATGTTGATAGACGACGGTACTAACAATCCTATCCCCGTCGTCTATCAACATGATGGTGCTCCTTGTCACTATGCCAAAATTGTTCAGGATTATCTAAATGGACGTTTTCCAAATCGCTGGATCGGACGCGGAAGCAACAGACCTTGTGTCGCGAGATGACCAGATTTAACCCCTTTAGATTTCTTTGCATGGGGCTTTATCGAGTCGCACGTCTATCAGACGAAGATTACGAGTCTTGAAAACTTACGTACACGTATACGAACTGCTGCAGATAACATAACCCCGCAAATGCTCCAGAATGTGTTTAGAAATGCTGCGGAACGATTTGAGCTGTGCAGGGATAGTGATGGGCGTCACGTCGAATCCTACTCTTAATTATTTAATAAATGTTACCACTTTATCATTTTATGATTGAATTCCATATAATTTCCAACTGCTTCACAAAAATAGATCCTGACTTTATGTACACCCTGTATATAAAAAGTTCTATTGTAATAGCTGTTCATATAGACTTGCAGTAGTCATAATGGAACCTTATTATTGTGTCTGTATAAGACTAGTAAACTACACGGAGTTCAACGCTGTTCACGATCATATTAATTGTTTATCTTTATGAACACAGACATTACATTATAATTAGCCGTATGTCAATGACCACATTCAATTGTCCTTTAGATATATATGTCTGTGTTATACGTTGTTGGACTCGGTTGTCTCCCCTCCACCCCACCTTGCCCTAGCTGGGGTACCTTGACTAACATTGCGTCGTTGCTACATGTACGGAGTCGCCTGTCGGGCGAGGAACATTACATATGCGAGTAACTGTATCTATCGTAAAGTAAAACCATTTAGATTATTTTTCTTTTCATGAAATATCCTTGCAAGAAAAGCAAACAACTTTGTGAGAAATGTAAAAAATGTTAAACAGATAACTGAAATTCTAGATTTTAAATCGTGTTAGTTGCTGGATTGTCGGTTTTAGAGCTTCGATTGGAAAATAGAAAAAGTTTTAGATGTTCCTCAGTTTTTATTAACTACGCCGTATTCCTCTTTTTAAAAGGCTACATCATGGCCGCGTTGCTACACCGCTTCCCGTTACATCAGCGAGGTTAAGCGGTGAATTGGGTCTGTTCAGTAGCGGGATGGGTAACCCCGTCTTCCGCGTCCAGATGATGTAACGACCCGTGGTTCGAATACCACTTGAAGCTGTAGGTCTTCGTCACACGCCCTTTGCCGCTAAGGACGTTAAAATAACCCGAAACATTCTTTTCAAACGACTTGGATTTCGGTATGGTTAAAAGCGTTTGCGTTCTGTTAAATGGTAGGGTTGCCGTAGTTTAAATAGTAACTTGTTAATATGCGACTACGTGGTTATTATCACGTTGATAGGATGGAGTGATCGAGGATGACTTGACATTGCGACGAACTATTTTCTTCGGTGGAGTTGAACCTCAGCTACGAACGAACGTGTGGCCCTTCTTGCTTCATTATTATGATTTCAGAACAACTTTTCTCGAGAGACAAGCCATTATGGAAGAGAAACATCAACTTTATTCGAGATTAAAGTAAAGCTTTATTTGGTTTTAGATTAAAGACTAATTTATTAACAATCTTCAAATTGTGGTTGAACGTTACGTTGTTAATCTTGCTTTTTGATAAATCTGTATCAAATCAAAGGTTTGAAAATATTACGTAAACTAAACAAAACTGGACATTAGGGTGGAGCGAAAAATACCTTTTTTCTAGTATGAAGTTCTAATAGTGATTAAAAGTTGCATTTAGTGGACGATATATACCTGCCAAAATATGAGTTCATTTGTTTAATATTTTCAGCTGCCACCAGGGGGCTAAAGTTAACATAATTTTGGGTAAAAAGGAAAAAAATGTTTCTATTTTAGGTTTATCAAACTATTATAAAATTTTACCTTAGAATTATCTAATAGTTTGATTAAGATTCTTAAATGATAAGAATTCGTTTTCTAAAAATGTCTTTTCATATGCTTAATATCTTCAGCTGCCACAAGAGGGCTGAAGTTAACTTAAAAATGACAATTAAGTATGATTCTGTATTTACTTGAAAAAGGGAACAGTAATAAATTAGGATCTCTCTCCTCCTTTATACTGGATTGAGACAGTTAAGAAACGTTATTTCGTGCCTTAGCGGAGTTACCACCCTTTCCCCAACCAACCTCCCTCTAGAAAGGGTTCTTGCTGAAGACTATTTAGTAATTTGCTTTTGTGTCAAATTTTGGCTGTTTTTTCCTTGATTCTAATGTAGCACGAATCCAACCGTCTCTGTTTGTAGGTCCGCAGACTGATCCAGCAGCGTCTGTAACGAGCTTGACGCATCTCTCTACGGCTTGTGTATGACATGGAAACTAAAATAATTCTGAATGAAGAGTAGTACCATGTTTGATGCATGATTCAATATCATCAAGAGAAACTCCTTTGGTTATCGGTGGTTCTGCTATCTGAAAATGTTGCCACATAATGAGATCTGTATAGTCTTTGGCATAAAAATTTATTTCTGGCACCTTAAAATACCTGATAACATCTGTTTCTTGAATGCATGCCCTTGCTTTTATGATACGCCTAAATCCCAACTGACTCACATGCTCCCTTTCATCAGCTATCATTGCAATGAGAATGTTTTCTTGATTTGCGTAATATGCATTTCGCTGAATGACTGAGTCATGTACTCTCCTAAGCTCTTCACGGAGATACCGGCTTCTTGCAATCATATGCCACATATGTTTAGCACCATATTGGCATAATGGTTTACGCTTTATCTGAAACCACATTGGTGCGTATACCCTAACAATGAAAGTAGCTAATTCTTGTAAATTGCCTGAAGGATTCTCTGTGCTTGCATATAACCGCAGAGTCCTGTTTGCTGTGGTGAGCCACCTTGAATGTGATATATTGCCTGGACTCTAATGACTAAGACTCTTTGAGAATGTTCCACTTGATATAGCCTTGTGAATTTCAAGAAGGTATTTCTGGTCAGTACTTATGTCATCTACATCAACTTCACACATGTCCTCTTGAATTTCAATGGGTTTGAAGTTAACTATGGGAAGCTTTTCAGTCTGAAAGTGCTCGGCCAATTTCTCCTGAAAATGCTCTTGGTCCAGTAGTGGTACCATCCAAATGATGAAACAGATGGCGCAATGGAAGTTCATTAAGGTGTAAAAGGCATATCAGCCACTGCAATGGCTTATTAAAGGCTTCTTCCAGTAATCTTATTGTGCCTCCAATACTACCAGTGTTAACCACTGTCGAATCACAGCCAACTGCAACGATGTTCCCTATATCAACATTCCTTTCTTTCAAGCAATTCACTAGCGCTGTGCAAATGTATTTAGCTTTGCCACTGGAAGGTGTCACATGTGCAAAGTACAGAGAGTGTGGTTCAGATATTATGCTGATATGCTCTTCGCGTTTGGTTCTTTGGTGGTTAGAGCCATCACTCTCCTGGACTTGAATCATTGTTTTATCCTTTCTGCCATCAAAGTATAATCCCCGCATGGTTTTTGGCTCTCCTATCTGTTGTACTGTAGTTCCTTTTTCTGTTTTTGTCTTTCACGTCTTAGCTTACTTCTGTCTATAATATTCCCTTTGTCTTCGGGAGTAACAATTTTAAGATCTGCCAATACTGCAGAAGCAATAGCAGCCCCAGCTCTGTCCGACATTTTAAATCTATCACAAGTAATTGCTAATGAAGGCAGTGGCTCACGCATCTGTTGTTCTGATATTACATATTGAGTCGAGGTTGTATCTTCCTCATTATCTTCAGATATCTCTTCTAGTTGTTGAAGTTCACTTGTCTCTGTTTCGATTTGTAAGTTGGACGTATTGGTTATAGCAGCACTAGTTGTTTGTGAGGATTCCAGACGTGCTTTTTCCATTTCCTTTCGATGTTCTCTTGCTTGTAATCGTCTTGTGTGTGCTATGTCAATGCTTCCTATCACCATTATTCTGCGTGTTCGTTGGTCATTTAAAAAATCCTGCTCTTTTGGAGGGACTTTCTTACTCTTTTCACATGAGCATCTCCTAAACTCCTTACATTTGTAGGTGCAGATGTCAAACAAAGTGCATTTTGAAGAGTTTTCAAATTCTTCAAGTTGATTTTTGTACTTAGGCTGATCCTTGCGTGACTTGTATGGCTTTAATAAGGACCTGTATTTATCATGGTACACTTGCATCATCTGTAAAACGCGTGTATGTGAAACTATTGGCAAAGAGGCCTTCTTCCAAATATTTTCTACCTTTTTGGAAACTGCCTCTGCTATTTCAGAAAATGAAGGCTCCTTGTTATTCATCTGCTCCTTCACTAAATGTTTTGTGAACAGGTAATCTTTCATAATGCAGTTATAAGTTGGTAGTTGCATATCACTCATCTCACAAGGTACTTCAAATATGGCACACTTCATATGTTCTCTAGTGAAATGTTTATATTTAGTATTTGATGCCATAATATTTTTAAGAAAAATTCACAATCACAAAATATCCTGTAACATCAAAACATTAATAATTAATATATAATATATTTTATAAGTATATATAATTATTATAAATATATATATTATAAAATAAACTAAAATTATATAATACATTATAACAAGCATTTTATAATAAAATCAATATTATCTCTATATAAATCACTTTAAAATAAAGTTTTATAATATTCCGATCATATAAGAAGACAAGTGTTAACACACTGTTCTAATGACTCACAGAAAGAAATTCCTTCACACCAAAACCCCCCCACAACCCTCCCCCACAACATTCAGTGTAGTCTCAACATGACTCAGTTACTCTAAATTGTGTTAACTTCAGCTCTCTTGTGGCAGCTGAAGATATTAAGCATATGAAAAGGCATTTTTACAAAACGAATTCCTATCATTTAAGAATCTTAATCAAACTATTAGATAATTCTAAGATAAAATTTTATAATAGTTTGACAAACCTAAAATAGAAGCATTTTTTCCTTTTTACACAAAATTGTGTTAACTTTAGCACCCTGGTGGCAGCTGAAAATTTTAAACAAATGAACTCATATTTTGGCAGGCATATTTCGTCCACTACATGCAACTTTTAATCACTATTAGAACCTCATACTAGAAAAAAAGTATTTTTCGCTCCACCCTACTGGACATATATGAGTTTTAATAATTAAAAGTACAATTTTTACTCTTTCATAGAAAATAAGAGAACTTTCATAGCTTTACATGGGGAAAGTCGTGAAGAAATTGCCTCCTTGAAGTTTGCTCCATTATATTTTTTTTGTAATGATAATCCTCTTCATCATCATTGTTTTAATTTCGAGTTGTCGTTAACTACTTCGTCTCTCGAATTCCTCAGCGTTGCTCGACAGAACATGGATGGTGAAGAAAGAGAACGCTTCTGGAAAGCTGTGGAATGCACTGTTGAGAAGGATGTTGTGAGGACGGATAGGTCGAAACCTTGCTTTGCTGGAGCTAACAATCCTAACCTTGAAAAGATGAAAACTATTCTGTTAAACTTCGCTTACTATAACCCGGAAATAGGGTAGGTTAAAAATGTACAATATTTTTGCACTTTAATATACTCTTATCAGAACAAATGGGTAATAAGGATTGAATAATTAAATGTTTATTGTATAAAAATTATTGTTCGTGTAGCATAAATTAACTAATTACAGGTATACTCAAGGAATGTCGGATATTGTGGCCCCAATTTTGGCCGAAGTCAGAAACGAAGCCGATGTGTTTTGGTGTTTCACGGGAATGATGAGCAAAACAATTTTTGTGACATCTCCTAGAGATCGAGACATGGAGAAAAATTTGGTAGGTTAAAAAAGGAGAAAGAAATATTATAGATTACGATATTATATTTTTATTCACATTTATAATTTTTTTACCTTTTTCTGTTTTATTGGACACGACTTTTAAGCTTATATTTCAATCAGTGACCTTTTTTTTTCCTTGATTCCCTTCCGCAGAAATACTTGGGTGAGCTTTTGAAAATGATGGTTCCTTGGTTTTATGATTATGTTAAAATGCAAGATGACGGTTTGAACTTGCTTTTCTGCCATCGGTGGATACTTTTGTAAGTACTAAATTAAATGCAAAAAAAACAACAACAACTTATTTTTAACAACGTGTAGGTGTATTGATTTCAGTTATAAATGAATATCAGAATTTGTTAAAAAAAAAAAAAATTGAAACACGTATCTTTTACTGATAGTATCGGTGAAAACGTGTAGTTTACAAGAAGACTTTTTAAATCGATTGTAGCTTATTATTGTTAGCTTAATGGAATACTTCGACTCTTGGAACAGATGTTTCAAGCGAGAATTTAAAGAAGATGAAGTTCTAGCGATGTGGGAGGCATGTTGGTCCAATTACCAGACGGACTACTTCCACCTTTTCCTTGTCGTCGCCATCATTGCCATTTACGGCAGCGAAGTTACGCAGCAGCAGATGAGACCGGATGAAATGCTTCTTTATTTCACATCTTTAGCCAACCACATGGACGGAAATCTCGTTTTGTTAAAGGTATAAAGCGATGAAAGGTTAATGCGTTGAGTGAATGTTTCGCGAACAACGTTTAATATATTACGAGTTTGTGTGTAATGTGTTAAAAATATTTATTATCAATCTTCGAAAAGTTTAAAAAAAAGCAGCAGCTTTTAGCTTGGATCAGCTGTCCATGTTTCTTCATGGTGGTCACATTGGCGGCTTTTAAAGTTTCGCTGTCCACTCGTACCAAATTTGAAAACAACTACGAGATTTTAATGCTATTATGTGGAAGACCATAATTTTTGCCGTTATATTGTTGTGGTTCGTGGAACGTATTTTAACGTCAACAAACTATTTTGGTCGAGTTTCTCAGAACATTTTGAGGAGTGTTGGAAAGATTTTGCAATTTTAATGGAAAGCTGACCTTTACGATATTAAAATCCCAACAAAATCCTTAAGTAAATGAGTTGAAGTCACTCGGGATGAAATTCAATTGGAACGAGTAAAGACAACCTTTGTATTTGGACTGGATAGATGCAGCTTCGGAAAAAAGTTTACCGAGAAACTCTCTGAAAGGCATAAAAAAATTACTAATTTGTAAAATTCTGTTTATCTTCAGATATTTTATTGTTTTTGGTGGCAGTAATAAGATTTACAAAAACAAAACCCATTCACTTCTAATTAAAAATTTTTTGCTTTTTCAAAAAGTGTCTTTAGACGAACTATTTTTCCCGAAACCGTGCAGTAGTGTTGTCAGGCTGCATCTGACCCGTGAACCGTACTGTTAACATTCCAGATATTAAAATATGACATCTAAACTGTTCTCAACCCGTTAGTAATACTGACAACTTTTTTCCCTCGGGCGATGAAATGTTGCCAGGCTAACTTTTATCATGTTGTAGCCAAATAATTAATGCCCACGTCTCCGAGTCCAATGGTCTGGGATCGAATCCTGGTGAGGAATAAAATTTTTAATATATACAGGGTGTCCCGGTACTTTATCAATATTTCAGATTATTATTTCTGGGGTCATTCCCAGTCAAAAATGTTTTATGAACGGAGCTTTGAGTATTTGAAGTTAAAGAGTGGTTCGCTCATAATAATCTGTTTTATTGAACGAGTGCTAAGTATGTACAGCTCAGTCTACAATAAATGTTCAAAATGGCCGCTTTCAGTTTGAATACACATTCTAACTCGTCGTAAGATTGAATGAGTAATCCTATCAACAACGTCACGGTCCTTCTGTATGCCTTCTACAGTATCCATAATTCGACGAATCATTTCATCTCTTCTGTTCGTGTTTTGCTTGTACACTATGAAAAACTATACACGCCTACAACGTGGTATCGTATATGGTACCTTTTATTTCTTAATTAAATACATATTATTAATTCATTGAATTAAATAACTACAAAATTGCCTCGGGATTGGCGACATACCCTATAGGGAATGGAAATAATTGCCATACAATGGAACCCAATATGTAGGCATTGGGTTCACATAACAAGAAAAACGTATTATTTCGTATCAAAATTTTCCATCGCTGACGCATGAAAATTACTTCGAGAGAAGAAATAATGAAAACGCAAAAATCAGACGTCTGGGGACTTTGTAAAGTCAGCGAAAATTGAAGACAAAAGAAATTTATGTTAGCTCATCTCAGAGCTGTCTAGTTTCGAGCGATGCTTTAGGCAAGGGAGAAGTGCTTAATCTTCCTATAAGGTCTGAGTGAATACCTAACAATATAAAACTAATAATACACAAGGATAGGCCTATTCCTTCAGGTATTTAAGCGTAATGAATGCCTATATTAATTAAATCGAATAAACTCGTTGCGTAACTCCATCGCCTACATCGAAAGAGAGCCGCGCGCCCTACAACCAGAAGCGAGGTCAACCAAATAATAAGGTATGGTAATTTCCTTTTTTACCATTAGGCAGCGTTAAATACCAAAGGCATATAAATTAAACATTAACTAAAAACACGATTTAACAAGGTTTTTTGAAGACCTCCTCAAACACAACTTTTTAACGAAAAAACGTAGGGTTTTTGCCGTTATCTGAGCATCAATATCTGCTGGAAATTTCGAACGATGGCCCAGGGGACAGCAATCAAAACATAACCCTATACAGTTATACACCATCGCCTTCATTTGGCCCCACAGATAAAGATCTAGTGGGGTGAGGTCTGGTGATCTCGGTGGCCAGACTTGTACATACTTAGCACTCGTTCAATAAAACAGGTTATTATGTGTGAACCACTCTTAACTTCAAATACCCATAACTCAACCGTTGAGAATCGGACCCATGTTCATGGGACCTTTTTGACTGGGAATGACCTCAAAAATAACCCTGAAATATTGCCATAAAGTCCTGGGACACCCTGTATATATATATATATATATATATATATATATATATATATATATATATATATATATGGTTGATTGGAGTTTGAAAAGTTGCGAAGGTCTGAGTTCGCTTCCCACCTTGGGTGGGGAATAGGGGTTTCGGATGTGTGTTAACTCTTAATAGAAACATAATAATAGATAATTTTATTTAATTACTGTAGTGGAGTAATAATGAGGCGCCCGCAAAGGATTACACTGGCCAACAAAATGAAACCTTTTTTTCTCATCACAAACATGATCACACTTTTCTTAATGCATTTTTCGCGCTGATTCCGAATCTGGTTTTATTTTTTTTTCTAGCACGTATAGTTATATAGATACACTTGTTTTGATATTTTTAAGTTTTTGATATTGCTATAAGAAAATTTATGGATGTATAGATCACACTTAGGAATGCTAAACAACAAATACATCATATACTTTATTCAATGTACTTATAAATAAAGAATATATACATTATTTTATTAAAAGCGCTGTGAATGTGATTTCCTTTTGTAAATTTGGCCTGGATTGTCACGATACAGCATCCACCAATGGTCCGCCATCATGCTTTCATTCCAATATCCTTGGTAGCGCTTCTCCATCATCTGAATATCTTGATGGAAGCGCTCTCCTTGCTCGTCATTCACTGCACCAAGGTTTTCAGGAAAGAAATCTAAGTGGGAATGCAGGAAGTGAATATTTAACGACATTCGACACTCCATTTCTTTGAAGGCATCAAGGAGGTTCTTGACTCCATCCTTATACGCAGGTGACTTGTTGCTTCCACGAAAGTTTTCACATATCCATTTGTGAATCCTGATTGCATACCCATAAGCATTCCTATAACTTTTAGATCTCCACAAACATTCCATTGATGACTGTCGTATTTGATTGCCTTAAGTAGTATATCCATATCGTCATATGTCTCTTTTAGATGGACGGAATGGGCAATGGGGATGGATGGCATTATATTACCATTATGCAATAAGCGATAAGTCTCTAACAAGATCATTCAACTGTCCTTGGGTTAACTTTTTAGGCTCTAAATGTCTACCTTCAAAAGTATACTCTGGTTCTGTAGATGGTCCGGAAACGCCAGTTGCACCTTCATCACTTTCCATGTCATCTATGATAGAATCTAGCCTATCACTTGGGGGAATTGGAATGGGCAATGTTTCATCATGTTTTACTGGTCTACGTGCTGAATCCAAGTTTGGATATACAATCTGGTGTTTGTTCTTGGCAGAAAACCCCATTAAGTTCACACTACAAAAATAACAGTCTTCTTGATGATCTCTCGGCTCCCTCCATATCATGGGTATGGCAAATGGTATTGAAGCTTTCTTTTTGTTAAGCCAATCACGTAATCCATTTGAACAGCCAGAACAGATTTGATGTGGCGCCCATGGTTTATCTTGGTCACCTAGATGGCAACCAAAGTATAGCCAGTGGTGGGCACCGTTAACCAAAAAGTTAACTTCGTTAACCGCTAATCCGTTAACCAAAAAGTTAACTTCGTTAACCGTTAATCCGTTAATTCGTTGAACATGTAACGGAAGTTACCGATAAACCGTTAACGTTAGCTTTTATTATAAAAAAAATGAAAAACACAATATATATATATAATTTAATTTTCCCTCTTCTTCTTCGTTCTCCATTTTGTCCATGAGATGCATGTTGCCCTTCATGAAAATTAGCATATCAAAGTTTTCATCAGACAGGAATGATCTCTTGGCCCTCAGGATGTCCTTGCCCATAGAGAACAAACGCTCCACTGCAGCACTGGAGGGGATGGCTGTGTTGAACTTGATGAACAAGTCCACCAACACTTGCTCACCCAAGAAGGCAGCATCTTGTGTAAACACATGAGTTCAAGTTCAAATATTTCCACATAAATTAAAATAGTCATCCATAAAATTGAAAGAAAACCAAAAGAAAACGATGTAGACTTATGCCCCTTTTGTCCTGTTGGTACTTAGAAGTTGACTCAATAAATCCTTTATTATTTCACACTTAAAAATAATAAACAAGAACAACAATTGTTTGAAGCATTCTTGAACATTTCAAGAACAAGATAAAAAATAAAATAACCCTTACCTTTGTTATTTGGAACAGATATGGCACAGAATATTCGGGAAGTAATTGCACTGAAATTTCTTCGGTCTTCACACCAGAGATACTAAAGAGTAAACAGCCTCTGGCGCCACACGCTCACATTTACTTCTCAACGCCATCTATTATCTCATAAAGAAACTAATTCACATTGGGACTTGAAAGTACCGGCAGGATCAACCGGGTAGAAAAATAATTATGGAGATTTTAAAGATGTGGTACCTAGAAGTACCGCCAGGACATAAAGGGTTAAGGTGAAAACGCTCCCATTGTAAGACATCAATTGACTTAATTTATGTCATCAAAGTGACATGAGAATTGAAATCTTACCTGATCAGTTTTATGGTTCTTGAAATGTATCAAGGAGACTACTAATAAGGTACTCACATACATATTATAAATATACATGACTTACTTGACAACGATTATTTTTAAATGAAACGAATGTAGTTATTTGTTGTAATTGTTACATATATATTATTGAAAGTGCCTTAAAATGCTCGTGATATTTCTTGAAAGAAGTTGAAACATTCAACTCAAATGACAAATCTTTCCGCCTGATTTTACAGTCGACCATGTTTTGCTCAAACCAATGTCATAAATAACTACCATATTTGGTAAGACACAAATTGTGGCGACGGAAATTCGTTCATCACTATTAACAGTGGCGGATTAATTGCGCACCTGCTCAGCACTGAAAATAATAGAAACTTTTAAACGTTTATTTATGAATTTTTTGAGTTAACGGAAGTTAAATGTAACGGAAGTTAATTAGTCCGATAATGATTTTCAAAGTTAACTTAAAAGTTAAATCGTTAACGAAAAAGTTAACTTCGTTAATTAACGATTAACGGATTAACGGTTTGTGCCCAGCTTTGAGTATAGCTTGTATATTTTCTTAATGTCGGTTGTAATACTTCGTCGCTGTGTTTTAGTTGTGAACTGGCCGCATACGAAACAGAACTTGTCGGGGTCATTCTTACATTGTCGAGGCATGTTCACTGACCTGAGCAAACTATAAATTAAAAAAAAATGTACACCAACTTGACACAACAAGTTCTTGGACTGGACTGATCTTTTGACACACAAAGCACGGCGTTGTTGCCTGAATCACAATGCTGCTAGACGTAAAAGCTCACACCTGAAATACATAAGATGTATAATTAAGATAATTGAAATAAATAAGACGAATAAACTAAAAAAACACAATAAAATAAACACAATCAAATGTTGAAATATTAGTATTTTGCCTATTTAAAATGGTTAAATCTGTGTAGTTATACTATATATGCCTTCATCTTGAAAACTATACGTGCTAGAAAAAATCTGAATGCAGGTTTGGAATCAGCGTGAAAAATGCTCTCCAGCCAACACAAATTTTACTCTGATGAAAAATCTTTGTTGACCAGTGTTATTATATGAATTCCTGCCTTCACTTTGGCCACGTCCAACAACGCTTCCCGTTAGATCAGCGAAGATAAACGACGTTGGATCTGCTCAGTATTTGGATGGGTGGCCATGTTCCACGTTTAGATGATGCGGCGGCCCATAGATGGCTTGGCTCCTACGAAAAGCTGTAGGTCCCCTTTGTCACATGATCCTTACCATTGCGAAGGAGTATAAATAATGTCATTTATCCGTTTGTAATGACATTTGAAACGCCAAACCTTAAAGATGTACGTATGAAGGGTAAAGGAAGGATTTAATTTTACCACTACGTTGAGGGGAGTGTCCCCCAAGGGCTACCTGAGCCAGAGCAGAAACGGGGAAAGTGGCCCGCTCAACCCCACCCAATGCCAGGAGCTGGGAGCGAACCAGAGCTTCACCGCTCCGAGTCCACCACCGTAACCACGGAGATACTGGACACTCGCGTAAGTATAAGCTGTTACTGTTCTTAGAGAAAAGAAAACTATTCATTTCTCTTCGTAGATTATCCCAATTCGAGTTTGTACGACATAATCATTCTTTCCCCAAGGCAAGAGGTCTCCTACACCAATTTCGCAGCAAGGATCGCATCCCTTGTTCCCTAGTGGGTCTTTGCGACCTGTGTGGCCCTGGAATGTGGGATTCTGGACACGCTCCAACGGTAGTTTGCGAAGGACACGTAAATGAACCGATCCCCTGCCAAGTTGCCCAATCAGCTACACCAAATTACTCCTCTAGTTCTCAGAATGGGGGAGACGGTTTGTCCATGTGACAAAATATCCCCAAAACGTTTCTCACTCGAAACGAAGATGCGAAACCCAAGTATTTGTTTTGCATTTAATAGGGTTTTTTTTTAAACTTCCATTCCGTGTACTTTACTTATATCATTTTTGTGATACTGATGCACACTATTAGTTAAAGGTAGACATTTTTAAAAATAAAGTTATTTTTGATTACCTATTTATTATTGCATTATTTATTGTCGTTTTGTTTTATTTATTTATTTTTTAATGGGTGTGAATGCTAATTGATGTTCATTAACCGTTTAAGTTAGGTTGTAATAAATTTTTTTATTTTTTAACGTTTTTAGTTGGTTGTTTAAAGACAATAAGAGATGAGAGTTGATGACGCAGCTGGAAAAACTGATTGGTTTTAAAGGTAAATAAGATTCGCTTTCCGATTTATTTATTAATTTGTTTATCAGTACATTCTCGATATCTCTTACGTTGATGTCAAAGTAAAGAAGGTAGCTTTAAATTTATTGTCAAATAAGTAAAAGTTAAATGCGGAAATTTTACCGAAGAAATGCTTCAAATATGAACTATTCACCAAAGTATCATAATAGCTGACGAATATTTGAGAGACTTTTGAAAACCCTCTTCGTAATATTTCTATATTTTATAGTAGTAACCATCCGCTAGTAGATCTTAGGCATCGTGTAAACTTTTATGTTTTAAGGTTATTATAAGTATTTCCTACTTTCATTAATAGGTCAAATTACTCTTATTGCTCTCATTTAATAAATAGTTTTCCTCTTTCTTTCCATAATAAAAAGTAGGCCTTTCAATGTACAGAGTAATCCAAAAGTCACTTAACACTTTTGGTGTAGAACGATACTAAAAATGTTCAAGTGAAATTTGGTTTGTAAAAAAAGCTCCTCTAGTGGCTCGTTTGATTGTGGATTGAACTCCGGCTGCGAGGGCTTGGGTTCGATTCCCACCTTCGCTTTGACACGCTTGGAGTTGGGTCGGCCATCCACTCCGTGACTGGGAGTTCACCCCCACCCCTTTCGTTTAGTAAACGGGTTCCGATATTACTGGTTATGATCATCAAAGCATTTTATTGGCGATGATGTTTAACCATGTGAGACATTTTGAATATTTTTGGATGATTAGATTGCGAAAACAAGCTGTTAAGTCGCCGAAGATAATCATAGAAGGCTTGAGGTTTCATCCTTTTCTTATGGATGTTTCATTGTAATCTTCCATATCTTTTTGTACATTGTCTTTTTTGTGCGTTGTTTGAAGTGAAAAAAAATTTTTTATACAAAAGGTGAAATTGACATTAAGGAATCCAGAACTAAAAATTAAAAGTGGATAAGGTAAAGACTTTGAAAATAGTTTTAAAGAAATTAAGAAATCGTTGTAGAAATCAAAAACTAAATAGTGTCACAGAAAGTTAACTGGAGTAGTTTGCAAATACATTTCAACAGTCGGACAATTGATACATTCTACATTATTTCCTTTAATAATAATAATAATAATTTTCCAAGTTTCTTGCAACTCTGTTTTTAAAAATATTAGAGAATTTTAGTTTAACGAAGTGAATGTTTGTTTTGCTTCTTTGTTTCCTCGCTTCCTCGTTCTACTTTTGTATATTTAAGTAAATATTAAGCTTTATGTACTGTACTTAAGATGTAGGTTTAATAATGCACTTTCTTCTGTGTCATTGATCTAAACAATAATTTTATTGACGGTCGGTGTGTTAAGATGATTGCTGCTGCTGCTGCTGCTCCGACGATATACAGTGAGTGTACAGTAATTAAAGTTTGTGTACTTATTGTATATTTTTTAAAGGGTCTGTAAAACAGGACCTTGGTAAATTGAATCAGAATTAGTACGGTACGTTCCTGAAATTTATATTATAATACTATTAAGCTTTTAAGTAATTTTCCAAATGAACATTTCCCTATCTTCTTCTGTGAATTCATAAAATGTATGTACATAATAACTAGCAGTCAAATTGTTTGAAAATATAAATTATGCTTTGAACCCTACGTAGAAATGGGAGTAGAATTAGAATATGTTTTAGGAAATACCTTAGAATTCCAAAGAATGATAAATTTTATTTTTGTACTCGTAAAACCTCGCTAAAGAGGGAGGGGTGTTTAGTCCCTGTCTTATCAGTTGGGAAGTACGCAGATTTCTTTATCCAGAGGTTAATTTGGAATTTAAAATGAAAAACACTCGATTTGTTTGGGTTTTAAATTTTGAAGTAATACCATACCTTTATTTTATTAGTGTTTTAATTAACGTTACTCCGTTTGTACACATTTTGATGGTACTGAATGGTATCTGTACGTAATAGGACATTAGGTACCGATAATTTTAATTTTATTTCGTCTTTATAAATTGTGATTTTAATTTAAAATTGATTCGTTCCAGAAAGTTAAACAACAACAATTATTTTTAGTCATTTTAAAACGTAGTCAAATTTAATTTAGCCATTTGTACAGAGAATTTTGTGTACATATTCGTTTAATGTTAGTCATATAGTACATAATGTATGTCGTCATTTATTAAGGTCTATCGAAAAATCTGAGATTTTCTTAAAATTTTGTTGTCAGTTTGAAATGAATTTGTATTTTGAATCTGCAGTACATTTTAATATTAATATAATTGGCGTGAAATTTTTTGTTTTGTCTCGCGAAAGCCTTACTTAACGCGATTAAGAACGGGCAGTTGTTTTAAGGATTTGTTCTTTGAATTTGTTATCAGCATGGTTATTAGAAAGTTGTATTTTAACATTCCAAATCGAGAACACTCGTTATATGCTAATGTACCGTAGTTTATTTGGGTATTTTATTCCGTATTACGACATACCATATCTTTTGTTTCATTATTTCTGTTTGGAGAGTAGCATTATTAGAAGTGTGTATACAGTGTTTAGTCATTAATTTTCAACAGCTTTTGTTTTGTATAGTGCAAATCCCAGTACAAAAATTTTATTTTTTTCGTTATTTCTCAAGGAATTAAAATTTTCGGAGTATTTGATTGACAAAGAAGAGGTACAAGTGCATTGAAAGTTGTGGAAAGTAAAAGGAAGCAGGGAAAGTTATTGGCAAGATAAGAGCCTTGGTAGAAAGTGCTAGTGTTGATTGTACAGGGTGTTTCATTTAAATGGAACCATAGGAAGTAATTAATGATGTCATTTTTTTTTTCCAAATTTGAGGGTAAACGTAATAAAGGTAATAAATGTAAATAAAGGTAATAAAGGTACCGATATCCTTTCCAACCTTTATTACTCCCATTTAAATTGGTACTTTTATTACCTTATTATTACCTTTATTACGTTTACCCTCACAAATCTTGAAAAAAAAAAAAAGACTTACTTACTCCCTATGGTCCCATTTAAATGGAACACCCTGGAGATGCAACAATAGGTTTGCGTGAAAGTAGATTGGTGTTAACACTGATGTATGGATGTTAGACGCTTGTTTGGCGTTATAGTTCAGTGTCAAAAATGAGAACGTATTTGAGATGAATGGTTTGATTTGAGCGTCAAAAGAGCACAGTTGAGACGAATGATTTGAGAAGTATGATTAGTGTAAAACCACCAACGTAAAAGGTGCAGGGATATAAATAGTAAATGTGTGATTAACATAAAGCTAATATAATTCTGGCACAAGAGTGAACGAGAATCAAAGAAATGGAGGTGGTTTGCGAGGTATGTAAATGGAGAAGCTCGTCGCACCTGACGTACCACTGCAGGTGATACGTCACCGAAGGTAACGCTGGATCCCCGAGGTTGGATTGGTACCTTATTTCGCGGTGTGAATGGGTTTTTTTTTCAATCACTAGTTCAAGCGTCGTGTCCATCCTACGGAGAAAGGCAAAAGAGTTTTTTTAGTGTGTGTGTGTGTGTATGAGATTTTGTAAATTTAATTTTTTTTTCACTTTAAAGCAAAAATAGCGCTGCCGAATGACCTATTGCGATTCCATAAAAATACATTGCCACTGTTATATGTAGCGAGTTCTTAATATAATTTCAGTTATTTAAAGTTTATGCATTTTCTTTGTCGTGTTTTGGGTGTGCGAGAATTGTAATAGCGTTTGTACAATATATGTAAATATAAAAGTAGCTTTAAAATTTAGTAGCAATGAAATATGAATTTTTAATCCATTTTTCGTTCATAGTATATGGTTCAGTAATGCTTTAGAGACATTTTAGTCTTCACTGTTCCAGAGTAATATATTTGAGCTTGAAAATGAATTAATTTTTAACATTTTCTAAAGTGAGCGTTACCGCTTAAGTTTGATAAATGTAGTCCCTATTTTTAGATTCAGTATTGAACTTTTAGATGATGACTTATTGTTACTTGTCTTCTCTACTTATAATGTATGCATTCGAAATGTCGCGTCATACAAACGGAGAGATACTGTTGTTGTGAGTAGGTTTAGGCGATTGGTTTTAATTTTAAATATTTGTTTTACAGTTCGATATATATATATATATATATATACACACGAATTGGCGGTTAAGCAACAAGTAAAAAAAAAATATATATATATATATATAGCTTGAAACGTTATTTATTGAGCAAACGTTTCGGGAATTTTTTCTATCATCATTGCTTATAAAATGTACTATTAAGCACAATTAAAAAGTACTTAAGTTATAATTGAACATAATAATTGAGGATGAAGACGAGTTTCATTATAACTGGTGTGAAGAAAAATAGAGACGAGTGTAGATTCTTGATGATTGGATTAAGAATTGAGTCACTGTTAAAAGATTCATTGTGGTGCAATTCACATAGCGAAGGCTAAGTAAAATGGTAATATTGTATTCGTTGAAAGTTTTTGATACTTTGAATATGTAAACGGTCAGTTAGTTGGTTGGTATTGATTGCGTGTATTGTTTTGGAGGATGGGCCAAGCGGATAGGCGGAAGTATAATGGTCTCTGATTGATGAGTTGGAGGTTTATTGAGTAGGCAGGAAGTTTAATATTAAGTTTCATTTTTGTAGTCGTAGTACTGTTGATGGAAAAAAACTTCCGAAAAGTTTGCTCTCCATAAATTACGTTTCAAGCTCTAGTCATCCTGTTTTTACTGAAACTGCGATTTTCGCCAAACAAGCCTCTAATTCAGAACGGGAGAAAAAAAAAATTATATATACAGGGTGAGTCAGAAGTAGCGCCCGATTTCTGTCAGTTGATTGTTTGTTTGCCATTTGTATTACAGTGTACAAGAAGGTAGAAATAAATGAATGACATGTTTATCTAACCATTTATTCGGGGGAAAATTATTACGGAACTGTACCAAGCTGTTTTACTTGCAATTTTCAAAGTGCCCTCCCTCGTGATCGATGCACAATCTGACAGCCGAAAAAACAGAAATCGGGCGCTACTTTTGACTCACCCTGTATATGTATATATATATATATATATATATGGTGTGTCAGAAGTCGCGCACCATAGGCTTTATTCCGATTTACGAGTCGAAATGGTTTACAAGTGATGTTTAATTACAACATATGTTCGAATAATAAAATTAATAGTATGAACAGTTAATCAAGAAGCTATCTTAAAATAATTAAATTGAATGAAGCTACATTAGCCAATGGTGTCTCAGAATTCGCGCACAATTGGCTAATGTAGCTTCATTCAATTTAATTATTTTACGATGGTTTTTTGATTAACTATACATACTATTAACTTTATTAATCAAACATATATTGTAATTAAACATCACTTATAAACCATTTCGACTCGTAAATCGAAATAAAGCCTATGGTGCGCGACTTCTGAGACACCCTGTATATACCTAACCCCCAACGATTTCTTACTGCACGGAGGTCAAGGTATCTTTGACAGTGATGTTTTAGTTTTTCAACTTAAATTTATTACCTAACCAAAGATATTAATGTGGTATATCATCAATGTTACTATTATTTAATTTTTAGCAGATGTTTATTAATAATATTAGAGGTTGATCAGTTTGCGCTGATAACTAGAAATTCAAATTTATTTTAGAATTTGGATGTATTTAAGTAAATATTTCGTAAAGTTATTTACAGAACTAGTCATTTTCTAAATCATGTTCTTACAGTGAAGAATTTTCACCGAAGTACCTTCCATTATATAACCTTGGTACACCTTTAAATATTTTTATTTCACCAAAGCATATTACCAAATTATTATTGATGAAAATGTTCAGTCGTACCGAATAAATAAACAGTAGTAATGAAAGCGGCGACTATTTCTTTATTGAATAAATATTTTAATTTAATTTTGTTATTTTTTTTATTTGCTTTTTTAAGTGATGGAACAGCATCGACGGGCGTTTATTGATAAGATTTATTTATTACTTTTATAGGTGTGACTACGCAGTTTTTTTTTTCGTTCGTATAAAATAAACATTTCGTTAATGAAACGTAACAACGCTTCAATATACTTTCATGTATAGTCTCTTCTGCCTCTTGCTTTTGGACGAGTAAAGCCAAGTAAATTTTATCGTGACTATTTGAGTTGTATTTTTAAAATTGAAATTGATTCCTTAAAATCTTTTTAAATGCGAGATTTCTAAACTTTTTGTTGCCGGTGATGGAGAGATTATGTAAAATATATATAAATTTTGTTTGTTGTGTAACATTTACCCTTCAACTCGAGGAATATATTTCTTTTTTTACATTATTTGTACAAAATTTCCGAGTATTGTAAAAATATCCTCATGGCATACTTCAAACATTACACAGATGCATGAAACTTTATTTAATGTAAGTGTACTAAATTGTATAAAATTCGAAGTATTAACTCGTTTAATTTTATCGTATTTACAGAAATATAATTTGTTCGCATCATATATATATATATAATATATATATATATATATATATATATATATATATAAATAAAGAGTTGGTGCACAAGGAGTGCATAGTTTTCAATATATGCAATAAGGTAAATGGTTCTAATGAAGGACTGTAAATAAAACTATATTTATTTATGTAGTGTTTAATACAAATGTAAAAAATAGCAGAAAATGACATGAGATTGAAATGCCAGCTGAAAAGAAAAAAAATTTCAAGAAATAAAAAATTCCTTGGTCAAAAATTAAAAAAAAAAAAAAAAAATTCCAATTTTGTGGTTACCTGTAAGATGTGCGAGAGAGAAGTTTTTAGTCTGAAAAATAAAAGTTGATATTGAACACGGTAAAAAATCAGTCAAAAGGAATTAGGGTCCAGTTTGAAGTAAATGTTTGATTTGTGAAGATGGTTACAAAAAAAAAAAAAAACTTGAGCAAAACACTGGTGTGAATAGTCCTGCAATTAAATAAAAACTACTTGCAGAAAAATCTTAATAGGAACAAAAAAATCAGAGTGAAATAAATAAGTATGATGTTCGTTTGATGATTCAAGAAAGAAAAAAATGGATTATTCAACTTCCAAAAAGGTCTTAGTTTAGGATGAAGAGCATAACACACTAATCCTAATTATTTACATTTCATACATTTCTACAGCCTCCTTTACGCGCGTGTGTATATTAGGAATACTTACACACCTGGGGTTGCTCGCTCACGCACGCTCAAACATACACATCCACTTAGTGAGAAACACAAATGATATGCTATTATAATAGTTCAACATAGTCTATGAACGCTATTTAAACTTGCTCGTATCTTAATGTAAGACAATTTTCATTACAACACATTGCAATGTATTGAATTTTAAAGGGAGGCAAAGAAATTGAAGCTGAACTTTATATAGAAAATGAGAGAAACTTTAATTATTTAGTATTTATATTCTACTTGTGTCAAATGCAGTTTTTTGTATATCTTTGATTTATCATTTCATGGTTTGAATTTTTTCTACAACTGAAAAAATTTTCCTTAAATTTTACATTCTTTCATGTTAATAAAATAAAAGTAATTTGGAAATTATATTTCTGTAAATTCTAAATCATCCTCAATACTTTACTTGTAGATTCCATACGTTTAACCAGCAATTAAACCACTCTGCCAATTTCTATTTTGTTATATACAGTTTGATATAACCAACACGTACAGTCAGTTAAGAGTGTACTGTCGTGAAACTTCAGTACAGAACTTTCTTAACTGATTGTCTCTAAACGTAAGTTTTAAAATACATAACAACGAAACTTAAGAAAATTTAATATTTTGGAAAGATTTTAAATCAACATAAAGTCATTACTTAAATAATAATAATAATAATAATTAGAACAAATAATAATTAACAATAAAAAATTTATATCCTTTTTAGGAACTTTTTATTTCCCACTCAAAATTTTTTTTGCAATTTTCGTTTATAGCTTTTAAATAAGTTACACCGTAGCATTTATACGTGTAGTATGTGTCTTATTAAAACAAAACAGTCTATCGTTGTTAGTTTTTACACAACAAGAGGTAGATAAATTTATTATAATAAATAAAAAATCTAATCAAATTAGAAATTTTTTTTATAAAAAATAACTAAAGTTCAACTGAAATCACAAAAACAGAAATAAATATTAAAATAACAGTGGAAAATTTGGCTAATGAGATGATTTATGTTTTTGGTTTATAATGCTTGGGAGTTCATGTAATTTGTACTGTCACTGACTATGTCAGGCTCGTGTTTACTTCCAAAAGAAAATAGTTTTAAGAAATTTTTAAAACTAACAGCCATGGTTATTTGCATCAGAAATTATAGAAAATAATTGTACGATAGTTTTTAATATATATTTATAATCTGTTACATTTATTACACACTTCAGTCTCTTAAGACATTATAATTTCGAGTTTTATTAACCCGGAGGCAATTGAAGCGAACCAACAAAAATAACTGCGGGTGGGTAATACCTTAGCATAGTATCACACGAAGTGGATCGATCAAAGCAAGACCCACTTACAAAGTCTGTCTGCATAAAAGGAAAATGCCGGATAATGAGGAACATCATGCATAGCGCTCTCCACTCGCTGTAGCATCTTCAGTCCTCTAATCTTTGGTTTAAATGCACGCATTCATGTCAACGAATAAATACTTCGAGTCAAAACTATTTATGTACATGTAAACGCGACTTGAAATTACAGTTCAATTCGAACACAAATATATTACATTTTTTTTTTAATTTCTTACAACTACTGCGGTCACTATGTACATAATTTTTTTGCATCCACATTTTTTTTCTATAATGTACAAGTATGCACAAAAGCAGTAGTGATAGTACTCACGTCTAGTTAATATACAGGATAAAAGAACAGGCACCTTGGTCAAACCCAACTCTCATGCACAGCATCTAGAATTAGAAATCTCACTCAAGATTTTGCGGTTCAAATTATGCAACCACGACTCGTGACTATTGTTAAAAATAGGAAAACGAGGCTTCGCTATGTATCAGCCAAACCTTTCTCTAACTAAGCACATCAGTTTTTTCTTTCCCTTGTACGCTACTTTCATATTTTCGATCAGTTGAGCAAACTGGAGGTGACCATCATGGGCGAGCATGAATGTTTCATGGGCTTTAGTGAGGAAATCTATGAAGTCCTGATAATGCCTTGGCGAGATGTGCGTCAGCCGTGAATTGGTGGTGTTGATGTATGCGAGAATGGTGGCATCGAGAAGACCTCTCAACGGCGCTTTATCGAAGGCCAAAGGTTTGATTGGGCGTCGTTTAGAGTCGGGACAAGCCATCCCAGGTGCCGATAGAGAGCATCTGCGTAGAACATCGGAAAGAACTGTGGCGCACTGAACATTTTTCACCAGAATAGGAAGCATCTGTGAAAGCTCTGCGCGACCCAGCGAGTGCGCGAGAGCAACTGCCCAATGTATGTCATTGATTGCAGGATGAGTGTCTTGGTTGTACGCGAGGTGAACGCTCTGCATGGCAAGGGTAGCGAGGGTATACGCTCTATGCGGGTACCCTCTGTGCTCCATGTAGCGAGCAATGGTAAACAACTGTGAAGAAGTCATTGTATGCGCTGCTGCGTCAACCACCACTTGATAAGCAGCTTCGAAAGAAGCTGGGTCACTTTCACACAAGGTGAGCGCGTTCAGAGCACAGTTAGGTGGATCCTGAAAATATGAAGTTTATAAATAAAAGATGGATATATGACTTAGGAAGTAATTAAATACTGTCGTAAGAATACTCTTATCGTTACCTTAGTAGCGCATTGCAAAGCGAGAGACCTAGCACAAGCAGCGAGCTCATCTTGTTTAGTTCTATCGAGTTGCAACCTCATAACAGTAGCATGGCTCATAATAGTTGAGGCCACAGCACCAGTTGCCTCCGTCGGTGTAAATAGAGAATACCAATTTTGCATAATAGAAATGAGAGCTGAAACTCCAACTTCTGTCGCGCATGTCACTAACCACCTGACCATTTCTCGTCTTCTCCAATTTAACGAAGTTAGTGTCATTCTCATAACCTTAAAAGGAAAATAATTTGATAAAAACTGAACGGATGTATGGCAATTATTCAACAAGGATTCTAAAGATAAACAGTTTTATATAAATGATGCGATAAAAAGTTTCTCTACCTGTAACCCTAATTCGAGCGCAGCATTTAATAGTAGAGAGTTTCTTTGTCCCTCTGGAGGAAGTCCTAACCTAAACGCATCCTGAGCAAGTTTGAATAGATGAGAACTACTATGGATATTTCTCAATGAAGAATCTAACACGGATCTTAGCCGAAGAACATCGTCTGTTGCCCAAGTAAAGAGTGATTATTAATAAAACAAGAAACTAATTACTAAATCTACTATTTACACCAGTAAGTAAAAATACTAAAAATCTATTCCAGTACTTTTGAGTTAATTGAAAATTTAAAGTAAACTAAAATATTCCGAAGCGTAGTAAAAAGCTTACTTTTAGCAGCATTTATCATTGTACAAGAGAGCGCGCACTGCTCGGTTTCTATGTGTGAAAGAGTGAACCATCTTGGATAACGAGACAACACGAGAGACGAAACGTTTCCACTCACGGGGTCATCTACATCGTCATGGTCTTCCAAAATAGGTAGTCTGAAGAAGAGAGAAAAATACAGTATTGCATCAATCCTGGCTAACGTCAATACCTTGATGTGACGTTTAGTCGACACTATTATGGGTTAGGTTAAATTAGTCTTTGAATGTCTCCATAGGATGTCGTTGAAATGAGTAAAGTCCCATCATTTAAAAAAAATAAAAATCTACCCCATTACTGTTCATTATTATTAATAGTGTATATACTGTATAATACATATCATCCAGGAAAGAGTAACAGCTTTCCATATAATTCTTGTATTTCTATACCTTTTGAATTACAAAAATTGGTAAAAGTAGTTTGAACTCCGATCGTTTTTCAAAGCGGATGCATATTAAGCGTTTGTGATCTTTCTTAACCCTTTAACGCTGAATGTTGTCTTATGGCAACATGAGCTTGACAATCGATCTGGCGTCTTACAATATGAATATTAGAGGTAATTTTGGCTTGAACAGGAAAACACTTAAATAAAAATTTCATATCAAAGGATTAACAGTATATGCAATCTGATCATATTTCAAGAGTTGTTGAATCTTCTTGGTAACAGCAAAGTAGTATTGGAGGAAACTTACGCTTTACGCGGAATTCGAACCATGTAAGAGTAGCTACATCCTCTGCATGCAGAGGACGGTCACTCATCCACCTACTATCCAGACCCAATATCGCTTAACCCCGCTGATCAACGGGAAGTGGTGTGTTGCGACATGGCAACATAAACTACATGTCAAACATTAACCAATAACTATCAAACGCAAACTCCTCTTTCTCGTCCTTCGATCCCATTGAAGTATCAATATTTCGTACCGTATAGCACGGAGTCCAATTTGATAAGCAAGGTCAGGGTCATGAGGTAACAGCGACGTAAAAAGGAACTTTGCAAACGTGTGCATCGGAACACTTTCAGGGTGAATGCCTTCTCCTAAACCGGAGAAGGGTCCTCCTTCGAGCAGAAGCCTGGCCTGCCTCCTTAAGACAGTCAATAAAGGAGAATCGAGTGTTAATTCTTGAAGTTTGAGGATCATTTTTTCTTCTTGTTTACAAGCTTTTTCCTGAGCATACATGCCCGGAGGCATAGCTCGTTGTTGTCCAAGTCCTATGAGAGCAGCTTCCAAGGCCAGAACTAGGTAAGATTCCCACGGATCATTCGCGTCAGGAACTGGAACGTGACGATATCGTAAAGGAGCCAAATTAGTCGTTTCCTCGTTAGACACTCCGAGCCAGTCTAGAAATAAGATATAATCAACTTACTTTCTTTTTACCACATAAGAATATGATAAACTAATTAATCTTAGCCGTGTCCAATTTCAAATCTTTTATTTCCTCACCGCTATGATACTGAAACCGTGGAAGATCTTCTGGCATAAGCGACGCTTCGGCCAAAGTGTCGAAAAGACACGTAATTGGATCCAACGGATGTCCAATCCAGCCACTTCCGCTCCCAAACGAGCGGCAAGCTCCCGATGAGGAGCAACGTGGAAGGACTTCCTCCCTCTTCGAACTCCACCACATATAGGCCTCCTTCTGCGCCTGTTTCATAGTTCTGACTACTGCCACAGCCAACCTCAGACCTTCGGCGGTATACCCGTGCGACCGAAGAGCATCAACCCTCGAACAAGCTACGGTTACACGCTCTGCAAAATGAAGTTCGAAATTAGCGTTCACTTTGATTACTAAATAATGTTCATCACATAAATCAAGATCAATGACGATTAATTCCAATATAATCTTACTCAAAATGTTATAACCCTTCTAACGCACCTTTCCACAGAGGTTGCCCATGTTCGTTAAAATAAGACGAAGGGTGCCTGTTCTTACGCAATGCGGACGTCTCCCCAGAGAGAATGGCTTTGAGGTGCTCGTCGTCCCAGGTCATGCCGCAAGCGTCGATAGCGCGGTGGAATATCGTTCGAGGAGGGGTCATTTTCCTTCGTCTCTTATGTCTTCTGATAAAAATACACCAATAATTACAATTGTTATTCGATGGGGGGGGTTACACAAATACTTAGAACTCTCCTTAAAACTTCTGAAAGTAATTATTTGGATTTTAATTAATTAATTTATCAGGAATAACTAACAAAAATAGATACCAAACAAGGTTTCTTTTCTGTAATAGGTTAACATTCCATACGAGTACAGTACAGACTAGAATAGAATAGAATTACGATATAAAAAAAACCTTTTACACCTTCAAAAACAATAACGCAGCCCGACGAGTCTTTGCCGAATTTTCAGGACTCACTTCCCGGTACGTTTTTAGCACGGAAAGAGTCTATTAAGAAAATGTTTTACCTGTGCGAGGAATTTCGATCTCGATCCCTCTGTTCTCTTAGATTGTTTTGGGGGGCAAGATTATTCTGAAACCGATTCAACGAGTGCTCTTGCGCCATTCGTTCGTTGTTAGACCCTTCCCTCTGTCGTTCTCTGTGTCTTAGTTCTTCCTCGTCACTGGAATCCTCGTCAGACGATCCGTAGTACGCTACTGATCGATTCTGCTAAAGTGAATGAAGTGGAGAATTAATTTGGTTTAAATCTTTTTACGTTTGTTTGCATACTGAATGATCTGTATGAGAGAGGCAATTGCACGCAAGTCGGAGAGAGTGGATTAGTTTTTTATGCTCGCTACACAGGCTTTATAAATTGCAGAAAGCTTTTTTAAGTAGTTTCCAAAAAAAAGTACCCCATCAGTATTTTTTAAGAGGGGGGGGGGGGGGGGGGGGGGGGGGGGGGGGGGGGGGGGGGGGGGGGGGGGGGGGGGGGGGGGGGGGGGGGGGGGGGGGGGGGGGGGGGGGGGGGGGGGGGGGGGGTTATGTTTATAGGCGAACTTTTTTACGAAAGTGCGCAGTTTTGAGTATTGGTTTTTCAATATTTAAATTAGATAAACGTGGAAAAGAGGTCAAATATACGTGCATATATATATATATATATATATACTGTATATATACATATATACATATATATATACATATATATATATATATATATATAATATATATACAGGGTGTTTGAAAACTTTCTGTACAAATTGTAATGGGGGATAGGCAACACCAAGACAAACCCTTTTCGTCTATAAGTGTATGTCCGCTGACGTCACCATTCGGCGCGAGAGGGCGCCGCTGCAATTGGCTAAAAGGTGAAGTGGGCTAGACTCGCGCTTGCCGCGGCCATTCTTAAATCGGACGTAGTACGCGTAACATGGAGCGCTTCACGACTGCTGAGATGGCTGACATGCATATGGTGTATGGGGCTGCCAATGGAAACGGAAGAGCTGCTGTGAGGTTGTACCGACAGCGCTTCCCAAACAGACGTGTGCCAAACCACCAAACGTTTGCGCATTTGCATCAGCGACTGCGAGAAACTGGAACATTCCATGCAAACATGCATGACACTGGTCGGGAGAGAAACGTGCGCACTCCTGACATGGAAGAAGAAATCCTACGGCGATTTGAGGACAATCCAAGCGCAAGCACGCGAGGTGTTGCACGTATCCTCGGTGTGAACCACGACCTGGTCTGGTGTGTGTTCCACGAGCAGCAGTTACATCCGTTTTATCGTCAGAGTGTCCAGGCATTACAAACCCGTGTAGCATGTGGATTTGCGTGCGCCCACACGTGAAAATTGTGCATGTTAAACACACCCTCACGTGTGAAACAGGCCTCACGTGTGAAACAGGCCTCATCTGAGAACAGCACATAAGCCGGAAAATTAGGCTGCACCGCTGTCTGCTGCAGAAACCAGCGTGCGAATTCCACACGAAGAGGGTAATCCCGAGGTTGTAATGCCTGGACTCTCTGACGATGAAACGGATGTAACTGCTGCTCGTGCAACACTCCAGACCAGGTCGTGGTTCACACCGAGGATACGTGCAACACCTCGCGTGCTTGCGCTTGGATTGTCCTCAAATCGCCGTAGGATTTCTTCTTCCATGTCAGGAGTGCGCACGTTTCTCTCCATGTTACGCGTACTACGTCCGATTTAAGAATGCCCGCGGCAAGCGCGAGTCTAGCCCACTTCACCTTTTAGCCAATTGCAGCGGCGCCCTCTCGCGCCGAATGGTGACGTCAGCGGACATACACTTATAGACGAAAAGGGTTTGTCTTGGTGTTGCCTATCCCCCATTACAATTTGTACAGAAAGTTTTCAAACATATATATATATATATATATATATATATATATATATATATATATATATATATATATAGTAAACCTTGAAAAGTCAAGTTTGTTGCCTTATTTTAGACCTACAGTTTAACGTGGAATCGGACTCAACTCGCCAAGAAAGTCAGAAATTACAAAGTTCTCGCCCGGACTCTTACGACCTTCCGATCAGCAGCCCAGCGTCTTAACCACTAGACCACGGGTATAGGGTATCTATCCATTTCTTTACCAACCAATTTTTTTTTTTTTTTTTGTATGGAAGGATGAACAACTGGGTGAGCTGAACGCCACCTACTCTCGCCGGGGATCAAAATCGGGGCCGGTGGATTCGCAGTCAGTGATGCTAACCACTACACTACTAGTATTTCAACACTAAATGAGATCTAAACTATCACCAGACATCAAATACAATAATACAAAAAAGTATGAATTTGGAACAGATATGAATCAAAGGAAAAAGTGGATGATTATCAATTACACAAATATAGAATAATTCTTAAGTCAGATTACCAAACAATTACGAGCACCAAAGAACTCCAAAAGCAAAAAATCGAGACCTAACAGACCTATTTTGAAAGCTCGATTATAGAAATAATACCACTCGTAACCAGTGATATATATTTTTAACGAAATAGTATTTATTAGATTCAAGGTGTAAAAATTTTCCTTTCTCTGACTCAGCCTCTGGAAGAAATGAAACGTGGTTCCTGATTGGACAATTCATAATCTCTCGCCCAACGTTCTGAATACACATTGGTGAGAGATACTAGCCCCACCTCCGTAGGTTGAGAAATATATATATATTATATATATATATATATATATATATATATATATATATATATATATATATATATATATATATATATATATATATAGTAACAAGATAAAAAATTAAAACAACCCGCCATATATTTATTAACCTTGGTTAACCCAAATTGTTCATTCTGACGAAGGTCAAGCTCATTTTTCCACCTTAGACCTACGGCCCAATATGCAATCCGAAGGTCAGAAATGACAAAGTTCTTGCCCGCACTCGATTTCATGACCTCCCGCTCAGCAGCACAGCGTCTCAACCACTAGGCTACCCAGGGTACCCATTTATCAAGTAACCAATTTTACTGTATGGAAGGATGAACAGCTGGGTTTGCTGTGCGCCAACTGCCGTCACCGGGAATCGAACCGGGTCGGTAGATTCGTAGTCAGCGATACTAACTACTACACCATCGAGGCGCATTATATATATATATATATATATATACACAATGCCTTACGCTACTTCAAAAACTACAAAACTGGATGCTTTTCAGTCAAGCTAATCGCAACTTACCCTGTCATTATTTTCCTGGTGTCTGTAATCAGGGTCTTCGAGAGGACAAGCGTCCGTGATCGCCCACTTTTCTAACATTTTCTTCCACGTCGCCTTTTCAGCCGTCGAATGATGAGGGGCCAACACAACACAAACCCAAAGAGCAGCTTCAAATAAATAAATATATATATATATATATATATATATATATATATATATATATATATATATATATATATATATATATACAGGGTGGGCCGTAAGTTTCCATACATAGGAAAATTTAAATTATGGTCTTCACGTGCGTCGGTATTTGGATCAGCAGTTTCCGGATGCTTGGATTGGTCGGCGTGGTCCTGTGGAGTGGCCTCCCAGATCCCCAGATCTCACCCCCTTGATTTCTATCTTTGGGGGCACTTGAAGGCCATGGTGTATCAGGAAAAGATACGAGACATAAATCATCTAAAGGAACGTATCACCAACGCCATTACAAGCATAACGTCAACTGTGCTAATGCGTGTTCATCAACAGTGGGGAACACGTATTGAAATGTGTTTTCAAAACAATGGCAACCATGTAGAGCATATTATATAAATAAAAATGGTTGTCCATAAAAAAATGTTTATTTTTCCTATGTATGGAAACTTACGGCCCACCCTGTATATATAATTACGTTAACAGACAAACACTAAACACTAAAGTGTTCGTTGAACAATCATATTTTAGAAATAGTATGATTGCCAGTTGTTTGTACTGAAGGAAAACGAGTCTATTTAAAACCACTTTCTATAATGTTATTATCTAAGGGTGAAAAAAAAACAACCCTATTTTATTTACCAATTTGGTCCCAATGTTGCCTGTTTTTCTCCGACATTGGATTCCCATTTGTTTTCCAAAGTAAAAGTCGAGGATCATTTAAAAACTGTTCCGTGATCATTGTTAGCATTTTGGCTCCGTTGCTATCTCTCGCTCTCTCCATTTCCCGTACCTGAAAGTCAATATTTTGCTCAGGAAAGGAAGCAACATTTTAATGTTGTCTTTTTTCCATTAAGGATTTATTGATAACTTTGTTCGAGCTGTTTTTAAGAAGTGTGTTCACAAAAAAAAATGCCATAAACAGTAAAAGAAATTCTGACCTTCGAGAACATAAAATACAGTTGTTTGTTAGCATTGAAGTAAACGGGTTGGGTGAGGTACTGCCCCACTTGCTGTTTAACCTGTTCAGCATCTAAGTGCCAACAATGCTCTTCTTCGGCACTCCCCCCAGCTGTTGGGTCGGGAGCCCCTGGAATAAAAAAAAAAACATATCCAGTTATTAAATTCTTATTTCAATTTCGTTTCATCATTCATCCTTCCAACTTTCCTTTCCAACGATTAAGTTTTAAACGCACGGCATCATACATAAACCAAATTAAGAAAATTCTCACAACAAAGCCAATTTTCTGTCTGCCATCCCCCTCCTCCCCACCAAAAGAGGTCCATTTACTAACTTTTTTTATACTTTACAATAATTTCATCCTCCATAAAAACTTAATTTTATTAAATACACGCACTAAATTCCAGTATCATATTTTAAACTAAGGAAAAAAAAGCCTTTTTTTCGCTGCAGAAAAATAGGGTATTAATACAGATAAAAAGCTGGTATAAGAAATAAATTTTAAGCAAAGTATTAAATATATTACTTAAACTGCAAAGCGTCTTTAGAGATGCAGTCGTTAGCATATCTTTACTTATTTAACTTAAAGAAATAGGAAATATCCTCGAAAAACTCAAATCTTTGACCATAAGGTATGGAATAATGGAATTCCCAACGCGTGTGGCTCGCTCGAAAAGCTGTTCCATAAACAGTTTCACATTCTTGCCAGACTTTGATCGACCCATACATAAAACCTTATTGGGAAACTTTGCTCCGAAAGGCTCGGGCTGAGCGGAGAGAAATAATGATGAAAGAAAAACTATATGCGAGGATAAAAGAGGAATACGATTGAAACAATTTTGTACGAAACATCATTTGTGATGTTAAATTTGGGAACGCAGTTAGTTCTCTAGCCGACTGATATTATTTTCAATATCTTTATTTACCTATCAATAATCCCGCGACTCTTCCTGCTACCCTCGCTCGTGTGTGTGTGTGTGTGTGTGGGTTTAGATAATCTAATAATCTCCTCTGATTAATTAAATTCAAGTATGGAGGGGAGGCCCTGCAACGCGCATCATAATTGCATGGCCCCTTACTGCGCATAGGAAAAGGGGGAGGCCCTGGAACGAGCGTTGCAAATCCCGTGGCACACACGTTTGCACAGGAGGGGAGATTATTTTACTGCTGGATTGGAAGGAATGAGGGAGCAAATAGCCCTCGAGAGATGGGGAGAAGTAAGGAGACGGGAAAACACGAACAGAGAACAGCGCGAAGAGGAACACAAACACATATGATCGATTTTTAAATCATAAATTGTTGATCTCTAAAAAGCCGCAGAAAAAGTGCAAATTATTAATCGCTAGTTTTATTTTATGCAGGAAGGAGGGGCCAAGGGCGAATGCCGCAAAAACGCCCACCTCCCTTCTATAGCGGAAGAAGAGAGCCAATTTGTTGTTGTTTTTTTAATTTTGAAAAGATTATTTAGTATGTAAGATGCGTGCGTGTGTAGTGAGGAATAGTGAGGGAAGTGCGTGTTTGAGAGCATGCTGGACGGCTCACAGGATAGATGAGCCAGTAAAAGATCAGCTAAGGAGGACAGTGACAGGAGAAACGGACAGGAGTTCCAGCAATCCCTGTCTCCCACTTAACGTCCCCCCACCCCCTCGGAGTACTTCCCTGGTCGATTGGTATCTACAATAGTTCTTTTCTTATTGTTAGTTACAAAATGAAGGAGAGAAAGAAAGAAGATGAAATAATTAGCAAATTATATATATATATAATATATATATATATATATATATATATATAAAGAAGAAAACACAGGTGTCACTTAAAGATCAATTGGGGAAGTCAAACGCAAACCAAATATCGATTTTAGCTTTCAGATCTTTAACATGAAAATTTTCAACCTTTTAATGATAATTCCGGGTCAACCCAAGAAGCGAAAACATGCACAGTGTATCGATCGATGAGAGAGAGAGAGAGAGAGAGAGAGAGAGAGAGAGAGAGAGAGAGAGAGAGAGAGAGAGAGAGAGAGAGAGAGAGAGAGTGTGTGTGTGTGTGTGTGTGTGTGTAAAAAAGTTATGCATAAAGAAAAGATTTAGAGACCAAGTAAACCTCATCTCTGAAAGGGTAAAATGAAAAGTATATAAAAAGAAAATTTGAAGTAATGTGGAGGAACGATGATGTCTATCAAATCTAGTTCCAACATGGCATAAACCGAAACACTGGCGATGGAAGGATCGAGATAAGGATTTTAAAACTCAATATATTCCCTATACATCAACGTAAAACATTCTGCAAGAGCGTGATCTTAATTTTAAGAGATTCATGTACTTGATTCTAAGTACACGAGCACATGAGCAGAGTATCAGCGCAAAACTTTTTTATTTTTACCAAAACAGAAATTTAATTTTTAAAGTAAGTTTATCAAAATATCTGTTACTCGAAATACTGATATTTGAATCGGTTTACATTAAATCAATTTCACAAAAGCAGTAATGACAAAACTCCAGTTATCGTAAGAATGGAATGTTAACCCTAAAATGGAAATAAATAATAAATTAATTAACATCAACAGGTCCAACGAATTCACATTCAATGAACTAACGTACGTACATACACACACACAAAAACACACACACACACATATATATATGCAGGGTGTTTCATAAGTCCGGTTTCATAGGAAAATTTATTTTAAATTAAATTTACAAAAATAATACATTTGAACTAAAACAAATGCTGAAATTGATGTCTTGTTTTGGGACCTTTTTTTTTTGTTGCGAGTAGAATAACGAGTGTAACTCACTTCCATATTAGCCATTGCGTGTTATTCTACCTGCAACAAAAAAAGGGTCCCAAAACAAGACATCAATTTGAATATTTCCTTTAGTTCTGAGTTACTTTTGTAAATTTTATTTAAAATAAATCTTCCTATGAAACCGGACTTATGGGACACCCTGTATATAAAAAATTCAGAACCG
Source organism: Bathynomus jamesi (assembly GCA_023014485.1). Classification (NCBI taxonomy): domain Eukaryota; kingdom Metazoa; phylum Arthropoda; class Malacostraca; order Isopoda; family Cirolanidae; genus Bathynomus; species Bathynomus jamesi. The sequence goes on from JAJOZX010001928.1 coordinate 362,069, forward strand.
ATCATTTCACACTGAAAAGAATTATAAAAACTTTCGTTCCACTTTCTTTAGAAGCTGCACCACATATCAGCAAATACATTATAACCAGTTCTTGAAAAATTTGCGAAAAATGTTCGTTCTTATAATGAATTCTACGTTAACCCGAATTAAAGGTCAGCGCCCGTAGCTGAGTGGGTAAGTTTCCACATATGCGAAGTGAAGACTCTGAGGTCGGGGGTTCGACTCGCGTTGGTGCTGGTGTAATAATAATAATCCAAGGGTTAACGCAATAAGCCGCATTCGCCAGGCATGAGCATTACGACAATTTCTGGTCATCGTCCATCAGTATTATTAACTTAAATTAACCTACTTTTTATGGTTAAACAAATCTAATACCTTTCGTGTTTCATTAAACCATTCATAAAAATTATTTTATATATACACATTACAAAACATGGTCATGAAAAGGAGTCAAATACACGAAATTAATATATATACACTCACACACACAACTGCGCATTTTCAGCATATGCGAAATTATCTCCTCCCAGGGTTTTATCCTGTTGTGGGCTGATGGTCAACACCCGCGTATCGAAGTCAGAGAACTCGGGTCCAAATCTTGACTGGGGATAAATTTTATATATATATATATATTATATATATATATGTGTGTGTGGTGTTGTGGTGTGTGGTGAAATGTAAACTATATATATATATATATATATATATTATATATATATATATATAAATAATGCATGCAATGCACCGTTGTGAGATTTAGAAAGTAGGATAAGGGATTGCATGAAGTTCTAGTTTTTACATGGTATATTTATGGAGTTTGAGCCTAAGATAAAAAGGATATATATATATATATATATGTGTTGTGTGTGTGTGTTTAAGTGCAACGTATAATAATTAACAGGCAAAATAGAGGATGGCATTTAGAGTTTGAAGAGAAAAAAAAATTTAAATCAATAAGTAACTCAATGTTGATCTTGTTTATATGACATGGCCGTTTTAAATCACAGAATAAAAAAATTACAAGTTTTCAATTAACTTTAGTATATATATATATATATATATATATATGTATATATATATATATATATAATATATAAAGATTTAATCAGGCTAAAAACAGCCAGTTTATTAGGCGCCTATCCAAGGTTTCTATATATACTGTAGCTGCTCCGCGTGAAAACTTGAAAAGTATTTGCAGACTACGTTTTTTGTTCTATTTAACATCAATTCTAAGAAAATTCAGTTTCATCCTTGACTGTAAAATAATAAAGAAAAAGAAGAAGGGTAAGACCGTCACCTATATCGAACCTATCTGAAAACGTGCCAATTCTGGGTTATCAAAACACGTTTTGGAAAAGTTGTTAATTTTTTAGGGTTTGTTAGAAACCGCCTTAAATTTATGGATTTCAAAAAGCAGAAAGGCTATGAAGAGCAAACGCTTTAAATCGCGGAAGGAGAGAAAGCTATATATACAGTATATATATATATATATATATATAATATATATATATATATATATATATAACCCCCTTTATTTGTATTTTGAGTTTAATTGCTATCGGTTCATGGTAGAAATGTTTATAAATCATATATTGAAGTTTATCAAACGGTTTGAGAAATTATGATATATATACTGTATTACCACATACGTACGTGAATCAAAACTATTGAGTCGAACTTTTAAAGTCATGAAATGGAATAATAATAATAATAATAATATAATAATAATAATAATAATAAAAATAATACAGCAACAAAATAGGTTTTAGACGAAACTAAAAACGCGATTGTACAAGGGCTATTTCGGCTATTTTGATAGCGAGTAGAAAATTCTCCATAAAATAACGGGGTCGAAAAGGCCCGTGTAAATATAAATCTAATATTCGATCCATTTCAGCGACACAATGTCACGTCCTGCGTTCTTTCGTCCCAATCAGATAAATACATGCCCCAGGAATAAGACCCGAAAGGAAAATGCGTCTCTAACAACGTAAAACTTGGTGCAAAAATAAATTAAAATTGATTGATCGGGGGATAACGGGAATAAATATGGAATCCTTTTCATGTTGGGACTGGAATTATGTTGTATGGGCCATCTGGAAGTTCAGTCTTCGCATATATATATATACACACAAGAAACTTTAAAATTTTACGAGATGAGTGGATGGAAAATTTTGTTAAAAAAAAAAAGCTCTTGTAACCATATCCATTAGCTAAACCTTAAATCTAATTAAACCATTACGGTCCATACGCAATCAATCGCACGTGTTCTTAAACCGAGTTCCCTACTCGAACGCATACACCAAATACGAGAATCAGGCATACACGCATTGTATACTGTAGGCGTACACGGATGATGCGCGCACACGGATGATGCGCGCACACTAAAAACACTCAGAGATACGTGCATGCGAGAGAAGCTTAGAGGGAACACAGACGTCGGGGCTCCACATTGATTTTCAATTGGTTCTGTTAACGCGAGTTTGAGCGGACCAAATACAGGCGCCCGTGACAGGGACAGGGTGTTGGGGGAAGCCGAAGGAAGGGGGTGGGTGGACTTAAGAAGGGGTGGGTGAAGGAGGGAAGGAACGGCGAGAGGATATTACGAAGGATTGAGAGGAACGTCGACCGGCAGAGGAAGAGAACCAACCGAGAGAAAGAGTAAAAGAGAGTCAGACACTCCGCACGACTGAAGGAAAAATAGTCCCCCTACAGGTAATGTGGATCGACAAATTCTACGTAAAAAAAAGGTTATGTTCGCGTCCGTTCGAGATAAAACCGTGGGAATGAGAGAGAGTGTTTGAGCGGAGATAAAGCGCGCAGCGAAAGGAAGGAGAGAATGTCATCCGAAAGCGAGAATAGGACGCGAAATTGAATTAAATATCAAATAAAAGTAAAACGAGACGAAGGATTAACTTAAACAAAAAAATAGTAAATGATACTACAAAGTCATTGTGGAAGTGATACAAAATATAATCTCGAGAAAAATAGCATCACATTTTATATAGAGGAACAAATGCGAACCCAAATTACTAATATATTGCGAATATGAATGGCTAAAACGTTGTAAGGAAACTATATAAAGATAATGAATGTGGAAAGGAAGAAGGAGAATGAGCGATAAAAGCCTAAAATGTAATAAGAGAGTTTAAAAAAAAAAAAAAAACGCCAGTTTAAGAAGCAATGTTTCATCTTAATTGAAATGAAGAACAGCCATTTCGAATTCAAACGCTCACTAATCACTAAATCCTACGAGCATTAACAATGCAAAGGTTCACAAGGGAGGAGCGGCTTTAAGAAAATAGAAAAATATATGCCATCCAATCTGAAAAACGAAAAAGCCAAATATAAGCTTAGTTCTATGCTGAGGAAGATGCCGCACCAGAAAACTGGTGTTTTAGGGTAGAAGTAAACAATTTGTAAGTATTTGAAAACGCAACACTACGAAAAATAAGTAAAATAGATGATGATAATTTGTGTACAATTATCGTGTGTAAACGAGGAAAAAGGCCAGATCTGGTCGTAGTTACTTAGTTACCTCGTGCAGTACTCGTCTTGCATAGCTCATGGACGCGAAGCTTAGAAAGGAAATACGAACCCGCCTCCGAATCATGTTGGGCCAAAAACTGCATCCCACCCTTCGCGTCCGACACAAAGGACCAAATTTAGGCAAAATTGCTATGAAGAAGCACTTCGCTTACGCCCACTGCGAGGGCAAGGGTCGTCCGCTTACCTTGAATAGAGTTTATCGGGTGTGTCTGCTGCAGAATTTGATCCGCCAATCGCTGCGCCGTCGGTAACACTTCCGTATGGTGCTCGCTGATAAGGTATTGGACTAACTTTTGCAACTGTTGTCTGTCCATCTGCAATAATGTTTCTGCGAGGGAAAAGAAAAAGAATGAAGCTCGGCAGGGTTAAAAACGAAAGTGTGAAGAGAAGAACGTGACTCGAGGTCTTACTACCTCTTCGAATTGAAAGGATTACGCAACGTACATATTGAACATTCCACCCGTTTCCCACCATGACCTCGCAGCAGCAGCAGCAGCAGCATTTCTGACTCCCAAATGGCGAAAGGGCTTACCTGAAATGGGTATCCTGAGTTGGACGGATTCCGCGTGTCGAATGCGGTATAGAGAGAGCGCGACCACGTGTGGGCACCAGAAGATATCCCGAGTGTTACAAGTACACGTTACGGACGTTATTTTGCACCTTCGAATACAAACATTAATGAAATTATAAAAATGAACGACATCAGTCACGCGTAAGACGCAAAAACAGTCATTCCTTAATACGAAATTATACGTACGAGACTAATAAGGTTTATATCGGTAACGATCCTTTCCGGGTAAATCCAAAAAAAACTTTAAAAGCCATACTCGATTTTGGGGGTAATTTAAATAAACCAAAAAAAGGTACATTACTCATACATTACATAATTATGTAATTATAATTTTAATAACTACAATAATTTCCATCTGTATTATTATAAATTTACACAATACATCGTACAAAGCCAAATTACAGTTCCTCACATTCTTTCGTATGTAAGGACATAATCATCATTAATATGTAATATAACACAAGAGTGGAAAATGTCCATTATGTGGAAGTGTTACAAAAAACATCAACACGCTTTTATGCGTGGACTGCATATATATATATATATATATATATATATATATATATATATATATATATATATATATATGTGGGTGTGTGTGTGTGGTGTGTGTGTGTGTGTGTTACGTAGCCAATGTTGTGACACCGCTTCCCGTTGATCAGCGAAGTTAAGCGACATTGGGTCTGGGTAGTAGTTGGATGGGAAACCGTCCTCCGCGTCCAGATTATGTAGCGACCCGTGGTTCGGATCCCACGTAAAGCTGTAAGGTCCCCTCCGTCATATGACCTTAGATGTTGCGAAGGATGTTAAACAACCCCAATCATTATTATATTTATATATATGAATTTCACAATTAAACACGTGAAATGAATGAATGATGTAAACCCACAAAGAAAAAAAATTATTCCAAGGTCTTTCGTGTATTCAGAAGTACACCTCGTCAGGGAACCTGCATTCCCTGACGAGATGTACTTCTGAATACACGAAAGGCCTTGGAATCATTTTTCTTTTTCCTTCTGGGTTTACATCATATATAATATATATATATATATATATATATATATATATATATATATAATATATATATATATATAATATATATATATAATATATATATATATATATATAAATAAAACATTTACAATCGGTTAAAAAACTCGTGTTGTGAAACTCCGACCGTATAGAGGAGTGATTATCATATATGGCGCAAATCTGATCATGTGATATTGTCAACTTTTATATATATATATATATATATATATATATATATATATATATATATAGAAACGACGTAAGTATAGAGGAGTGTTCTGCACACGAGGAAGAGAAATAACGAACAAATGAAAAATGAGGCACCCGCCCGGGAATCCAACCCAGGATCTTCCAATTGCCGGTCAGATATGCTAACCACTACACCACAGAGCCTCGATAGTCAGAAGTCGCAATTCTCCTACATAGGGCAGGAAACAATGCCTTGTGAGGGCACCCTCGCAAATCGTGAATATGTACATTTAACTGCAATGACCACGCAGTATATTAATGTATAGAAACGACGTAAGTATAGAGGAGTGTTCTGTACACGAGGAAGAGAAATAACGAACAAATGAAAAATGAGGCACCCGCCCGGGAATCGAACCCAGGATCTTCCAATTGCCGGTCAGATATGCTAACCACTACCACAGAGCTCTTCCTCGTGTGCAGAACACTCCTCTATACTTACGTCGTTTCTATACATTAATATACTGCGTGGTCATTGCAGTTAAATGTACATATTCACGATTTGCGAGGGTGCCCTCACAAGGCATTGGTTCCTGCCCTATGTAGGAGAATTGCGACTTCTGACTATCGAGGCTCTGTGGTGTAGTGGTTAGCATATCTGACCGGCAATTGGAAGATCCTGGGTTCGATTCCCGTGCGGGTGCCTCATTTTTCATTTGTTCGTTATTTCTCTTCCTCGTGTGCAGAACACTCCTCTATACTTACGTCGTTTCTATACATTAATATACTGCGTGGTCATTGCAGTTAAATGTGTGTGTATATATATATATATATATACACACTTTAGCGTTTTCAGTTCATGCCTCCCCGAGTCAACTTTGTTCAGGACTCAACAAACAGGGCCTAAGCCTCTCCACTAATGAAGGGAGTCAGATTAAAAAAAAAAAAAAAAAAAAAAAAAACCAGACTTAAAATTCTATATGTTTTATCGATATTTGATTTGCCTCGTAAAACTGTAGCAGGATTAATACCGAGTAAAATAATTTTCATAATGGTGTTCCCACGAAACCCTAACGATACTGCATGACGTTACACTTATTTCTCAGAAGGTCGATGACGTCATAGTAGTTCAAGCAACTTATTAAAAATACCTATTCGTTCGCGTCCTCATTTAAATTGCAAAAACTGTGAAAATACTGAAGCTTTAGGTATAAAAGCAACGTGGATTTTCTTAGAAACGAAAAAAAATGAGTGATGACGTCATGTTTGTCCTTAGTTACAAGCGCGTTAGTAACGACTCCGTTTCAAAAGTTTGTGCATTGTACATTCTACCCCGCTACAGTATAGTAGCTTAAGGGTAAATATGTGGTACTCCAAAATTGTATAGTTAACATTAAAATGATTGTACTATTTATTTCATCAATATGTTTTTTCTTATTAGTATTAACCTATTATGCGTAAAACGACGCTTAGAATTTCCAACCTTGTTCAAGTGAAGTTTTCTCAAAAACACAACAGTGCCACTGAACGTAGATAATAATCATAGGCACACATGGTGTCTTTATAAATGCAAAACTATATTATAGACGCGATATTGTAACTAATTCCACTCCACATTTGGAGATCTTACTCATATATACAAAAATTAATAAAAAACCAGATTTCTGCTTTGCACAAATGTAAATTAATGCCAAATATTTATTATTTAGGAAACAAGGCCCTACATTAATTATATATGTATATATATATATACACACACAGGGTGTCCGGGCTTAAGTGGCAATAAAATACATTTATAGTTTTATTTTATTGCCATTTAAGCCCGGACACCCTGTATTTATACAAACAGGGTGATTACAAAGTCCTTGCGCAACTTTATACTTTAATAATAAATTTGGATGTACAGATGACAGAAAAACTAAACGGCATATGAAAGCATATAATAATTATTAAGGTTTTAACACGGTACAGTACACATTTTTAGGCCTCAACATAACCGTCATCTTTCTTAATACATCGTTCAATCCGATTTTCCAGACTTGAAAACATTCTCCAGTTGCTGCGGAGTGATTTCATGAATTGCATTTGTGATCCTGGCCATAAGTTCATCTGAAGAATGTGGTTTTAATGAGTAAACAACACTTTTAACATGACCCCATAAAAAAGTAGTCCAATAGGGACAGTTCAGGTGAATGAGGTGGTCAAACAATTGGTTCACCTCTACCGACCCACTTAGCTGGGAAGACTTCATTCAAGAACTATCGCACATTCAAAGCATAGTGGCAGGGAGCACAGTCTCGCTGAAAAAAGGTGTTGTCTGAAAGATTAATAGTCTTAGTTCAGGGATAAAGAAATTCTGCAACATTTTAAGGTAATGTTCATCAATGACTGTTGGTTCTTCATAAAAAAGGAACAATGATGCGTGACTTTGAGAGCGCACCAGACATTGATTTTTGGTCTCTTTCATGTTGCCAGACTTCGTGAGGTTTCTCTGACCCTCAAATGTGGCAATTATGCGGATGAATTTTGGGCGACAATCACAAATGCAATTCATGAAATCATTCACCAGTACCTGCAAAATGTTTTCGGGTCTG
>JAJOZX010001928.1:375000-377500 GCA_023014485.1 Bathynomus jamesi
CTCACGTATAAATCACGACACATTTAAGTCCATTTTTCATCAATGAGAAAATGTGGATAAAAACAGAGGGAAAAAAACATCAATCGCGAACCAAGAAAAAAAAAAACGAAAAAAAGTCCTTTTTTAATTTGAAGAAAAACTTTACAATTAACAATAGCTAAACATCAACAAAATCTTTAAAAACGATAGACGAACTAATTGTGTAAAATTAGAAAGTTAAAAAAGAAAAAAGAAAAAAATTAAAACGATTCCATACAAATGTATAATTAAAAAAAATAATCCTTACACGCTTAAATGAATAAAACGGAGAGATTTAAGTCCCGAAAGACTAAAAATTTTATATTACATAAAAATCAAATGCTATTTCGAAAAATGAAAAACCAAATTTTGAAAGCCAAACTGCGGAAATAAGAAGTTTCGCTCGTTAGTCAACATCAAAATCAACTTCAATTTTCAGTTTCCTGAACGTAGACAGCATCAGAAGACCCAGGTTCGACTGAATTCGGGAAATGACATTTGAGACAAGAAAATTCCGTCCACAATAACTTGTTGGTGGAAATGTGATTTTTTTTTTTTTTTTTTTCTTCTTCTTCTTTCTTCGTGGCACGAAATTAGCTTTTCATTTACCTAACCGGACGGATTAAAGCCATTTTGTAAATCTGTTACGCGATGGTTTTTACTCAAGCGGTCCAGTAACCTATAGTCGACGCCGCAACTTCAGACTCTCGTACGAGAAGCCAGAGAACAGAACATACATGGACGTACAAATATCGAAATAGATATAAACACGCGCGAGGATACAGCATCTATACATAAACCAAATATAAATGTTTTTATCATTCATCTTTTATTACAAGAACCTCCTCATCCCCCCCCTAGAAAAGAAATAACAAACGGAACGCATTTTCCTCTCAATTCAGTTGACGAAGCATCTCTTCGATTAGTCCAGCGTTGCTCCTTCTCCGCGTTTCAGTCCACTCGTATTAGCGTTTCCGCCTCGTGCGCTGACGAAGGCGTATCGAAAGGAGTTTGAAACTGCGATTCGACTCGGAGGGTGTCGATCATGGAGGGGGCGGGAAAAGGAGAGGCGTCCATCTGACCCTCCTCGAAATGGGATCCGAAAGGGGAAGCCGAACAAGTTTACCGAGTGTTTTCGATGATCATCTTCGGTTGTAGTTCTTAGATAAAACGCGTTACATTACGCCAATAATCTTCAGTCAGTCACGCATCAAAATCAACTTACAGACGCCGACCTTTACGTTAAACGAAAAAAAAAAAGGTTCAAATCTAAACCGTACATAAACAGCCGAACGATTGTACACACACACACACACACACACACACACACACACGAGAATCTATGCGCAAAATAATCAGAGATACTGTATGATAAGTTCAACCCTTTCACTACTGCTGCGTCACTAAATATAATCTGTCCGGAATACGACGTACACGCCTTACGTCAGGATAGTATCGAAAGAGTTTAAATCTACACATTGTCATTGAAGCTTTTGGATCACCTGAAGATGAGGGCCCCCAGCCTTCTTTAGTTAACTAACGAAAATATCACGACCTAACCTAACCAATCGTTAGGTCAACTGTACGCCCTTGACGATTGGTTAGGTTAAGTCGTGATATTTTCGTTAGTTAGCCTTATAAAGCTAACTAAAGAAGGCTAGGGGCCCTGATCTTCGGGTGATCCAAGCTTTTAACTATTTCAAACTCTACAAAGCAACTCTTAAAAATTCACACAAACACCCTCGCAAAATAAAATAAAATAAAATAAAATAAAATAAAATCAGGTCGCCAATTTCATATCACAAAATGTACTTTCTCATTGTCGTGAATGACGCCACGAATAAAAAATTATATATTAAAATTATACAAAGCAATTATAATTATTTTTCACTCCCCTCCACCCCACCGACCACAAAAAAAAACTTTGTGGAAGGCGTGCTTTGGAGAGGAAAAAAAAAAAAAAAAAAAAAAAACCCTTAAGAATTACAATGTTATGTTACAAATTTTTTTTTTATTGATTTTTTTAAGCTATTTCGTTGCAGAAATAGCATAAAAAAAAATTTAAAAACTTTCTCGTGAACGAAAGATACGTTGGAATTCTACTCTTAGCAAATAGGAACAACAAATATATTCACGCACACTTCTTGGGGGGGGAAATTATTATTAATAATAATAATAATAATAATAATAAATTTCCGAGTTTAAAAATTCTGCACGAATCTACCTTCAATGCAATATAAATAGTTTTTACCTAAACTGCTAACAAGGGAATAAAATACACACACACACACACACACACACACAATTCCTTTCTAGTAGCTGGAACCGAGAAATATGAAAACCATAAATAATATATATTATACACATTAAAATACTAAATTAAAAATAAGTAAAATTGACCAAAAGAAAATATATATATACTTCCAATATTCGCTACAATTTTGGCGTAAAACGTATAATTGAATTAAATTTTATTTTCACA
>JAJOZX010001928.1:380000-517500 GCA_023014485.1 Bathynomus jamesi
TTATTTATACTGCGTGTTCTTTGCAGTTGAATGTATATAATGTTACGGCATGCGGGAGGTGCCCCCTTGGGGCATTGGTTTCTGCGAGTATGTAGAAGAATTACGGCATGTGGAAGAGTGAGGTCCATGGTGTAATGGTATCGCGTCTGACCGGCAATCGGAAGATCCCGGGTTCGATTCCCAGGTGGTTACCTCATTTTTTCATTTGTTTCGTTCTCTCTCTCTCGTCTTGCGCGGAATATCTCCTATACAAGCGTCGTTCTTTACGTTATTTATACTGCGTGTTCTTTGCAGTTGAATGTATGTATATATATATATATATATATATATATATATATATATATATATATATATATATATATATATATATATACTGTACATACATACATACATACATACATATATATACTAACATCAAAGACTAACCTTAACGTAAACTAAGCTCAAATCATGGATTCATACTTCTGTCACCATTTTCGCTTTTAGAAAAATGACTTAAGAGACGCCTCAAAAATCTCAATTTTCCCCAAGTCAAACAAGCCATATGTAAAATCATTTATTTCTTCAGCTCTGCACGAGTCTTTGAAAATGCGTTTTCATAAAGTCCACGACTGCTCTATATTACCCGAACACGTAAGATTACTCGAGCATAGCGAGGGTTCTTTCGTGTAGGAGGATGGAGATTGTAGACATCAATCGACCAGGGAAGTACTCCGAGGAGGGGGACACGTTAGACAGGAGACGGAGTGCTGGAACTCCCGTTTCTCTCGTCACTGTCCTCCCTAGCTAATTTTTTTTTCCGTATCTCATCTACCCTATTAGCAGTCCAGCATGCTCTCAAAACACGCTTCTCTCCCTATTCCTCACTACATACATACACATGCATCTTACACACTACACAATCGTCTCTCAATTAATGTACAGGGTGTTTCAGGTCGACCCTAGAAATATGGAAAAGAAACACTTCATATTACTAATAGTTACGGAATTACTCTGACAAACTTCAAATACCAAATACAAATTGGAGGAATTTGTAGTTTGTATTTGAAGTTTGTCATAGTAATTTCGTAACTAATATGAAGCGTTTCTTTTCCATATTTCTAGGGTCGACCTGAAACACCCTGTATATAAAAAATTGCATCGTTGAGTCTTAGAGACCTTGGCTTCGGCTCTCTCCTTCTATGGAGGGGCGTTTTTGTGGACGCTCGACCTTGGCCCCTCCTCCCCACATAAAAAAAAAGAGGATCTTCATTACTCTAACTGAGAACGTACCATAATATCAGCAACTTTTTATACCATAAACATGTATCCATATTATATATATATATATATATATATATATATATATATCAAAATTAGCGTTTATATTTCAATACTTTACATTATATCATCCTATAAAAAGCTGCATTCAAATTTTTATACTTTGTTAGCTCGCCTTAAGACTCGGGACCTATACCAGCTAGATTTATCGTATTTAAGGAGGGTTTAGTGTGCGTTTTGAGGAGGAGGGGGGGGGTCAACCTCCTTCGTAACAGCAAAGGTCATATGACGGAGGGGACGGGCAGCATTACGTAGAATCCGAACCACGGGTCGCTACTTCATCTCGACGCGGAGGACGGTCCCCCATCCAACTACAACACAAAGCCAATGTCGCTTAACTTCGCTGATCCATACTGGGAGCGGTGTTGTAACGTGGACACGACGCGTCTTAGAACTGAACTAGGAGTTTGCATGGGGCCTTCCCGCAACTTTTTATTTACATTATAAAGGATGTGGAGCCTTTTTACATTTTAGCAACCTCGTCCTGATCGACAGAAAGACTCGTGTGGCGTATAGCAGACCCATACAACAATCATCTCTTATCGCAGTTACGCATCTTATAGAGAGGCTCTATACGAAAAAAAAAATGCCGTATCAACGTCTATATAAATATATAATTATCATAATTCGTCATTAATAATACAATATTGTAAAATTTGCGCCACTAACTCGAATCCAATCCCAAGAACGAAATCGATACATAAAAAAAAAAAATTATCCAAGTTTTCAACACATTTCAACTATATGCGAAAAAGAGAATATGGAAAATAGTGTATAGCCTTTTCCAGTGAGAGGGAAAAAGGCACGATGAGAAAAAACCTTCGTTGTGTTGTTGTTGTTGTTGTGTGTTGTTGTCGTCATTCTTGTTGTTGGAATGGAAAAGAAATGGAAGTGAACTGAAGTGAACTGAAGATCTCGGGTCACCAGTCGGGCAAGAATTCGAACCGAGGGGTCAAAATCGAGTGAGTTTTGCGCGTGAGGTCAACAAACCATGCTTCCACCGACCTTACCTTCCTCCAGGCACTTTTTAGCGTTTTTTGGGAAAGAAGAAAGGGAATGTAAAGAATTAATTGAAGCTGCACAAAAATACAGCAGACATTCCCCAAAAGACGACGACGTTTCTATAAAGGAAAAAATTGGTTTCAAAGCAGAAACAAAGACTCATGGCCTCATATATATATATATAATATATTATATATATATATATTATATATACTTTTACGTGCGATTCAAACCACGGGTCGCTATATCATCTGAAAGCGGAGGAAGGTAGTCATCCATCCAACACTACTACTACTACTACTAATACCCAGACGCAATGTCATTCAACTTCGCTAATCGACGGGAAGCGGCGTTGCGACTGGCCACGACGCAACTCATATACAGTATACATACTGTATATATACAGTGTGTCCCATAAGTCCGGTCGCGTAGGAAAATTTATTTTAAATTAAATTTACAAAAGTAATACTTTGGAACTAAAACTAATGTTCAAATTAATGTTTTATTTTGACTTTTTTTTTTGTTGCAGGTAGAATAACACGCAATGGCTAATATGGAAGCGAGTTACATTCGTTACTCTACCCGAAACAAAAAAAAAAAAAGTCCCAAAACAAGACATCATTTTGAACATTTGTTTCAGTTCTAATATATTACTTTCGTACATTTAATTTAAAATAAACTTTCCTACGAGACCGACCTTACGGGACACCCTGTATATGTACATATATCAACAGCCGCCAAACATTATTAAACAAAGGAAAAAACAATATACTGCACGCAACGGAGCAATAAGAGATTCATAATGAAGGAAACGAGTCATTCAAAAATGAAACTAAAATACATCATCAACCCAATTCTCGTCATTATTATTATTATTATAAAGAATAATTATTATGAAAAAAAATAAAGAATAAAGACAAAACTTCATTAAAGGACGAAAAAATATTAATTCCTCTTTGATGATATCTCACTAATGGTAGAAATAGATACAATAGTAGACGAAATAGTAAAATAGTCGCCCGCATCCCTCATCCACGACGTAGAGAACCTATTATCCCATTATCATTATTAGACTTTTCCTCACTAGATTGACTACCGATATATATATATATATATATATATATATATATATATATATATATATATATATAGTTCACGAAAGTAACATTCCGAGAATCCTGGGAGTTGGCATCCCACGGTTGCGGTACGTTGACGATATTTTGCGTATCTGGCCCATTAAGCGTGACCTGGATGACTTCCTCCTTCAGTTAAATAATTCACTGGTCTACAAATTTTGAAAAAGTTTGTGCTTCGGAGATAAAATGTGTTTCTTATTATGGATTTTGGGGTGCTGAAAACGAATATGACCATAAAAACAGTCGATTGGCTACAGTTTCCAAGAAAATTTAAGTTACACATTTTGCGTATATGTATACCATATATTAGTAACATACCTGTATAATGCAGTCACTTATATTGATTCAACCCGTCGCTTCTTTGCTTGTCTCTTGTATTCAACTTCTGGAAAATCTCTCGTTACTGTCCAGCAGTAGTCTGCTAACAATGATGAACTCCATTCCCCCTGGTAGCGTTTCTCCATCGCTGAGATATCCTGGTGGAAACGTTCACCATGTTCATCGCTGACTGCTCCGCAGTTGGCCGGAAAAATTCCAGGTGCGAATGGAGGAAATGTATCTTTAAAGACATATTGCAGCCCATTTTTTGATAGGACAACAGCAGGTTTTCCACCAGCTCCCTGTAATTGTCAGCTTTGGTATTTCCGAGAAAATTGGTTGCTACTAACCGGAAAGCATTCCACGCTGTCTTCTCCTCACCACCTAGGATACGGTCGAACTCCTCATCTCTAAGAAGCTCGCGGATCTGTGGACCAACAAATAGACCCTCCTTGATTTTAGCTTCACTGAGCTTTGGGAATTTACCACCGAGGTATTTAAAAGCTGCCCCCATTTTATCCATAGCCTTAACAAAATTTTTCATGACGCCCAGTTTGATGTGTAAGGGTGGTAACAAAATCTTGCTCGATTCTACAAGTGGGAGATACTGAACATTTTTTGTTCCAAGTTCCAATGAGTGTCGGAGTGGCCAATCCTTCTTATGTAATGAGAAGTCCTAGCCAGACTATCCCATTCACACAGAAGACAGCAATACTTAGTGCAGCCCGGCTGCAGTCCAAGCACGATAGCAACAACTTTCAAGTCACCACAAACCTGCCACTGATGTTTGTCATAGTTTATGCAGTTCAAAAGTTGCTTTATGTGGACTGCATGACCAACTGAAATTGATGGCAATACGTTGCCAACATGCAACAAAACAACTTTTAGACTCAACTTCGATGAATCAATGAACAGTCTCCACTCATCAGGATTGTGAATAATGTTGAGAGCTGCCATCAGACCATCGATGTCGTTGCAAGCTACAAGGTCACCTTCCATGATGAAGAATGGGACAATCTTTTTTTGACGGTCACGAAACTTACACACACTAACATTTTCAGCGAGGAGATTCCACTGCTGCAATCTGAAGCCCAACAGCTCTGCCTTACTCTTCGGCAGTTCTAAATCTCTAAGGTCGTTTAATTCATTCTGAGTTATCATGTGCGGTTTAGAAGATGTCAAGTTATAAACAAATTCAGGGTCTTGTGAAGTTGAAGGCTCAAGTTTCGCAGGTTCCTTCATTCTCCTCGTCCTCTGACTCCAGGGAGAATAAGTGTGGGGGCTCAGGAACGGGTAGTCCTTCGCCGTGAGGTACCGGGCGTATAGCAGAGGGTATATTCGGATATTGTAAAATCCATTTTTTCTTCTTGCAAATACCTTTCTTGACTGGAGGCACCATGCAGAAGTAAATTGCTAACATGATCTGTTGATTCCCTCCACACCATTGGCACTGCAAAAGGCATAGATTTCCTTTTCCGATTCAACCACTGGCGAAGGTTTGTTGCACAAGTATTGCAGCATATGTGTGGGGCCCAGCTCTTGTCCTGATCTCCAATCTTACAGCCAAAATAAAGGTGATAGGCTTCCCTAATCACGGCGGTTATAGCACGCTTTTGTGATGCAAAAGTCAATTCTCCACAAACATAAGTTATCTACACTGTTCACGCAATTACGAGGCATCTTTGTTCAAATTAGGCTGAAAAAAATTAAGTTTCAAAAGCAAACACTAAAAAGAGTTTGACAAGGGTGCACTGTATGACTTCCGCGAATGAACTGATGCTGTGGCGTAATATGTAGACGCCTGTGACACATCGACGCCTTGACTCTACTGCGCATGGGCGTAGTTATATTTTGTTTTATTTTAATAAATTAATGTAATTACATTGCATTTTAATAATTTTAAATTAGGTAAGGTTAAGTTAGTATTCCATTTATATTAATATCAAAAACATTATGGGAAGCAATATGTTAAAATGATCCAATCTATTTTTTAATAAATAATTTACAAATACGTAATGTAATAGATAAATTTAAAATTACATTTTATTGTATATATACAGTATATGTATATATTTACATTAATTTATTAAAATAAAAAATATAACTACGCGCATGCGCAGTAGAGTCAATGCGTCGATGTGTCACAGGCGTCTACATATTACGCGACAGATGCAGTCCAGTTAGGGTGCAGGGTTGCCTGATATCTTTATAAATAGAGCCAATTGGTAATTTTAGGCATCATTTTCGTATTCAGTGACCCAAAATTAGTAAAGATTGACTACTTTTATTTCCGAAGCATTTTGGCTGTAGACCAGTGATATAATCAAGTCCCCTCCATTATGTTTACTTTAGAAGTGGAACAAAACAACTCAATCCCGTTTTTGGATGTGCGTGTACATAGGGAAAGCCCAGGTTTTAAGTTTAGTATTTATCGGAAAAAAAAAAAAAAAACAATTTGTCCTACGTACACTTTTACTCAGGACATGACACCCCCATCAAGAAAGCCATATTTTCTTCAATGTTTCTCCGCACTCTTATGATCGCCAGTCCGGAATACATGGATGCCGAGTTAGAAAAAATCAACGGTATTGGAAGTGATTTGTGTTACCCACCTGCTTTTTTGGAATTTTGTCTTAACAAGGCAAAATAAACTTTCTATCATGTGAATAATAACTCTCGCACTTTGTCGAAGAATATTTTAGGACTTCCATTTTTCCCAGGCTTTTTAGGCATTGCTAATGTACTTAAACTTTTTAATATTAATGTAGTATTTTCATATAATATTGTGAAAAATATAGTAAAAAAAATAGCCCTACCAATAATTCAGGCATTAGCTATACAATTGGTTGTAAACAATGCGATTTCTTTTACATTGGACAGACGGGAAAGTATTTGCACACGCGTGTAAAACAGCATCAATATTCCATTAGAACGGGACAGTCGTCCAGTGCTCTTTTCGTCCATTCGTCAGAGTTATCCCACTGTATTGATTGGAATAATGCTTTAATTTTGTTTCACTCAAGCAACATTGTTAATAGAAATATTCCTGAGTCTGCCATTATTCAACTTACAAATAATTTTAACATTAGCCAGGGCCTTTTTTCGCTTGAGCATGTTCTTTGGAATTTGTTCAGAACGGATTTAGACAAGAGGTGCTTGAGCACCATTCTGTGTTTCCTTTTTCCTTCGTGGTTATTTTCATCATATACACCTTTGGTTAGCTTCCGCCCGAATTGTTCATTCTGACGAAGGTCAAGCTTTTCACTCCACCTTAAACCTACAGTTTAACGTGAAATCCGAACCTCGCCCTATCAGCAACCCAGCCTCTTAACCACTAGGCCACCTAGGGTACCCATTTATCTACGAACCACTTTCTTTATTGTGTGGAAGGATGAACAGCTGGGTTTTGCTGCGCGCCGGCTGCCGTCGGGTCTCGAACCCGGGGCCGATGGATTCGTAGTCAGCGACGCTAACCACTACACCACCGAGGCATATATATATATATATATATGGCGAGTCCAAAGTCCTGCCTGAAAAGTATTTATTGCAGAGTTATTTTTGAGGCAAGACTTTAACTCACCCTGTACGTATATAATGTTTATTTGAGAACAGTCTTTGGCCCAATGAAAACTTGCTCTATTACTTCTCTCATTACAATACAAAATTACATACCTCTCAACTAATTTCTTCTTATTTTTAAAACGCAAACTATTTTAAAGTTAAAAAAAATTTTATATATATATAATTTAAAAATGTAAACAAAAAATCTGAATTTCAAATTTGATTCAATAATTATTTGTAATTTCGCAAAAGAAAACTTTTTTTTAAATAAGAATTTAAAAAAAAAAAAATTTAAGAGAGATGCAATGAATTTTCACTTATTTTAAAGACGTCTTCATTATTTTTTCTTCTTTATAAATCTATTAACAAATTATTTCGTTTTATTGGGTATGAAATTAATAATGCTTCTAATAAATTATAATTGGATACATTAGTTTCAGGTAAATAAGTCCGGTCTAATTATTCTGAAATGTGATTATTATATATATAATATA
This sequence comes from Bathynomus jamesi, assembly GCA_023014485.1. Taxonomy (NCBI): domain Eukaryota; kingdom Metazoa; phylum Arthropoda; class Malacostraca; order Isopoda; family Cirolanidae; genus Bathynomus; species Bathynomus jamesi. The sequence goes on from JAJOZX010001928.1 coordinate 387,832, forward strand.
TATATATATATATATATATATATATATATATTTATATATTTTTTTTTTATTTCGCGCAAGATGAGAGAGAGAGAACGAAACAAATGAAAATGAGGTAACCACCCAGGAATCGAACCCGGGATCTTCCGATTGCCGATCAGATATGAGGCCCATGGTGTAATGGTTATCATATCTGACCGGCAATCGGAAGATCCCGGGTTCGATTCCCGGGTGGTTACCTTTTTTTCATTTGTTTCGTTCTCTCTCTCTCTCATCTTGCGCGGAATATTCTCCTATACAAGCGTCGTTCTTTACGTTAATTATACTGCGTGTTTGCAGTTTATATATATATAAGAAGTTTTATTGTCAGGATATAAATCTCGTAAAATAGTACAATATTGTTGAAGGTAATAAACGATAAGATAAATCAAACAATAATAAATTTAATAAACTAAAAATTATGACAAAGAAATAAAAATAAGACACGAACTCAAACGAGTAATAATTAAAACTACCCAAAGCAATCACCACAAAAATAAGGGGAAAAAAAATAAAAGTAGTGACAATACTAATATATATGTATATGGTAATGATGATGATGATGATAATAATGATAATGATAGTTTTTAATGGCAGGAGACAGATCCCATAAAATAAAAAAGGTACAGTATCCATCAAGGTAATAAATGATAACTAATTATTAAACAATAAATTGAAAAACAAAAAAGGAGAACGGCAATAAAGAAATAACGATAATACACGTAAAAAAACAAAAATAATAAAATTAGTAATAATAGATTCATATAAACAAAAAGTATATTTAATGGAATGGCTATCACGGGAGTTAAGTGGAGTTACAGACAAACACTTTCATACGAAGAAGTTCACAGTCTAGAAGACAAAGTAGGACTGATGAATAAGCTTGGACAAATGGATTGTCTAATTTTTATTCTTCGTGTTACTGTATTGAACGCGTCTCGTTACCTTAGGGAGGTTCGGAAAGTTACGGTTAGCGAACATTTGAGAGGCTGAGCATCTTGGAAGTAACTTATGCGGCAGTCTATAGGATCTGTTGTAAAGCGTATTAATGGTTCTGCAGGAACCCTTTTATAATTAACCCAGAGTCGCTGCTCATAAATATAAGTGCGGAAAGTACGAAAAAATAGTGCTTGTATGGAAATCTGAAGTTCCTTACAATCATGTTTGCCTTAGCACAGCAACTTCGATATTGTTTCCTTATGTCTAAGTCGTCCCTCAAGTAGCTGGTGATAGTTTGATCAAGATTCTTAAATTCTTGTACCTGCTCTATTGGTTCGCCTCTCATTTTGAAAATAATAATAGCTGTTTGGTTTCAGTTTTTAAGGTGGAACTGCATAACCTTAGTTTTAGTAACATTAGATTATATAATTATTATTTTTGTTTTAAAAAAGCAGAGGCGAGAGTAAGGATCCTTGTCTAACTCCGCATGATGAACCAAAGCATTCGGACAATACATTGCCACATCTCGCAGTAAAAGTTTGGTGTACCAAAATTTCAACAAATTTAAAACATATGGTGGAACATTCCCGTCCTCTAATTTTTAAAATAAAATATTGTTATTCATTCTATCATATGAATTACTGACAGTATATCTGAATACAATCTCTTTCAAAACATAAATACACAGGTCAGTTAAGTAGGACCTTTTAAACCAAACTGATGAGGAGACATCCATAAATAGTCAATTTGTCGGCGTAGCAAAAGTTTCTCCAATAATTTTGAGAAGCAGGAAGCAACAGCAATAGGCCTCTAGTTATCGGTGGATAGAATATTCCGTATTTAATTTTGACAAGGGGCGTGACATACACCCTCATAAACTCTGCAGGAATATAACTGCGAGCAAACGTGTCTGAGAACAGTAAATGAGATATGAAGACTGATCGCATCATTAGCATACTTTAAATGCTCATTCGACAAGTCATCTATCCCTGGTGAGGCGCCTGTCTTTAGCTCTTTAATCAGAATCTTAATTTCAGGCACTGAAGTCCCAATATTTTCACTAGCCTCTCCTAATTTCCTTCCATTGCAGCTTACATTAAGATGAACTCTTCCCACGCTGTTAAGGGTGTCTGAGTAGTTCGTTCTCCATATACATATATATCGCGTACTTTATAAACTTATAACATATTACCCAAATATAAAATATATTTTAATAACATAAGAGTTGTAGGGCGATATTACTCATCGTCTTTATACGATACGTTAGTAATCTCATTGAATACAAAACCTAAAAAATCGTAACCAAAAAATGATTAAGCCTCCTTTAATTCAGTTTTAAAAAATGTCGATGACAAACCTTGTTTACCAGAGAAATAATATTATAGGCCCACCTAACAAACAAAAATGCATTGGTATCCATCAATACGCGACAGTCGAAACCAGATACAATACACTGAAAAAGTCAATAATATCGTGCTCTACGCTCAATATACCGTACGATTATATGCGATATCTAGATTAACGTTACCGCTGTCGTAGGGTAAAAGGTATAAAAAAGGAAAATATCCCATTATTTGGATAAATATTTACACGCAAAACAAAATGAAAATACAAAAAAGTAAATCATATTTGGCAACCCCATGCGAATCGCTTTGCCAAATTGACTATTGCTATGGTGGGAATTTATAGATACTGAGCCACATATACTGTATATATATATATATATATATATATATATATATATATTATATATATATATATATACACACACTTTAGATGATAGTAATATGCGCTGATGTATTAGTATATTTATAGTACTTAGTAATAGTACGGTAGTATAGTAATGGTGTATTGTACTTAAATAACAGTAGTATCCTTTGTTACAGGAAATGGCGACATTGCAGTTATCGTTTGAGCAACGTAAGTGGATTCTGAAGCACTACCTGAAGACGGAGAATGTGGCTGAGGTACAGACATTGGAGAAATGAGTTTGGAACATTATCACCATCACGGGTAACAATTACAAGATTACGTGATAAGTTTGAGACTGACGGAACAGTGCAAAACGTCAACAAAGGTCGATCTGGAAGACGTCGCACTTCAACTGACAATGAAAGTGTTGAGACCGTGTTACAGGCCTTCACAAACTCTCCAAATAAGTCTACAAGGCAATGTTCTCGTGAGACTGGTGTTTCTAAATCCAGCGTTCATCGCATTTTGCGACGTGAAAAGTGGAAACCGTACATACCTAGACTGCTCCATGCAATGAATGAGGACGATCCAGATCGTCGAAAAGAATTTTGAGAGTGGTTTTTGCACATGTGTGATGAAAAACAATCTCTTCCTGATTTCATTGTTTGGTCCGATGAAGCCACTTTTAAACTTAACGGTACTATCAATCGACACAACTGTGTGTGTGTACTGGGCCACCGAAAATCCAAACGTAACAGAAGAACGAGCACTTAATCAACCAGGAGTGTCAGTGTGGTGTGGTCTGGTCTGTCTTCCAGAGGACTGATAGGGACATTTTTCTTTGAGGACACTGTCACAGGTGCTGCTTACTTATCAATGCTGCAAGACAACATTGTACCTTCAATCAGAGTTCTTTTTTTGAAAGAAGAGTATTACTTTCAACAGGATGGCGCGCCACCACATTACCACAATGACGTTAGAAATTTTCTCAATGTTTGTTTTCCTAGAAGAGGGATAGGATCATAGGACGTAGGGCAGTGACGGCAAACCTATGACACGCGTGTCAGCAGTGACACGCCGCAGGGTTTCAGGTGACACGCGATGGATGTTGAAAATGTTTGGTATTCTGATGAAAAACTGCAATAAATCGTCTACGCCCTAGTACTTTCAATTAATAAGTCAGCTATCTATGATTTTGTAGTTAAATTTAAAATGCATGTATGCAAGTGACACGCCAACAATATCATTATTTAAAAAACACGAATTTTGGCACACTTGGATAAAAAGGTTCGCCATCACTGACGTAGGGGATGTACGGAGTATCCACCACGATCTCCTGACTTAACACCCTTAGACTTTTACTTGTGGAGCACTCTGAAGAACACTGTGTATGCTGAAAAACCAAGGACACTACAGGTCTTGAGACACGAAATTGAAATAGCCTGTGCCAACATTCCACTCCGAACAATCCGAACAGTATGCCGATCTGTTGCGCGCCGTTATCAAGAATGTATTGATGCTAGTGGCGGACATTTTGAACATTTAAAACATTAAAGTAAGCAGCACAACCATGAAGGTATTGACGCTGCTGGCTGATATTTCGAACATTAAAGAAGCCTATTTGCTATCTATTTACTATCCGCCTATTTTGCTTATTGATATATATATTAATATGATGTGTAAACATTTTTTTGGGACACTGTATGTATGTATGTATGTATGTATGTATATATATATATATATATATATATTTTTTTTTTTTTTTTTTTCATGTTTACTTTTTGGCAATCGTTTCAGTACCAATGCAAAAAGGTAAGTTCTTAACTCGATTCGTAGTAGCTTGAACTGTATTGAATCGTAACTGTATTCTGCTTACAGTTTCCATCACTGTGCGTGCCAAGGACATAACACGCTCACGTGACAGAATCACTGAAATTAAGTGTGGTTCACCCTTGGATTACAGGAGTCCCTTCCCTTCCCGCAGACTAGCAGAAGTAGTCACATATGAGTGAACACCCACAGAACCACCAACCCCATCTGACATTGCAACGACGGCACTCCCGCCCATACACCGCTTATGGATGCATATTGCACACCCGAGGAAGCAACTCTACGAACGGGTGCTCGAAAGCTCTTGCACATGGTGGCTCGCTGTAGCTAATGGATAATGCCAACAGTTGCCACTCTGACAGACTTAATTAAATCATCAGCTCTAAGCTGCCCCACAGAACTAAAGCTAAAATCGATAGAGGCAAATAACTTAAGGGTCCCCTTTTAACCGTGGAGTTGAGAGAGAGTGGGGGAAGGGTAATGTGGCTCTTCATTATATAAGTGTACCCAATTACTGTATCCTCTGTGGATTAAATTCTTGAAACTGGAAAGTAATGATCCCTCAATCAAGTACAGAAACACAATGGGAACTTTTTCTGTTCCCTCTCGTAATTTTGGACAAGTACAGAAAGAACTTAAAGCTGTATAGCGCATGCTTCAAAAACCAGTAATGTATCGATTGCGATCGATATTATATGCGTTACAGTCAATGTGTGAAACTAGTCATTTCACATAATGCCTAAAAACTTCAGGCATTTCGCGTAATTCGATTAAGCGATTAACGACTTCGTGAAGGTTAGGTTAGGTTAGGTTAAGTTGGTTAGGCTAGTAATGCATATTTTCTGTTTAAAGGTCAATCGAATTACGCGAAATGTCTGAATGCTTTAGGCATTACGTGAAATAACTGGTTTCACACATTTACTGCACACACACACACACACACACACACACACACACACACACACACACACACATATATATATATATATATAATATTTAGGAGAAATCCAATGACAAGGAGGAATGTAAATGCCATGAAAAGTCTTCTTTAATGCGCAACGTTTCGAGCAATACGCTCATCATCAGGCTAGATAATAACAATATGAAATTAGAATCAATAAATAAATGTGAACAAGACAAATAATTTCTATAAAAAGACTAAAAGAAGAGGGTTAAATTCAAAGTTATAAAAATTTACATATAAAATTACAAGAAATTTAAAAGCTATTTTTAAATTACATATAGTAAATTTGAAATTAGTACACTGGAATAATTAACACTAATACAATGGAATAATTAACACTAATACAATGGAATAATTAACACTACGAACCTTTCAATGCTGGTTCCGAGGCACGAGTAATTTAAAACAAAACAAAACAGGAAACAAGCTATGGGTTGGGCGGTTGGAGTTATAAGTTAGGGGAGGGGGGATTATAAAAAATTGGGGTGGGGGGAGGGGAGTTGGGGAGGGGGGTTTATAAAAAATTTAGAGGGACAGCTGAGGAATCCACGTTTAGAGAAGGGGTCAATGTTTTAATATAAAGAGATTCCAAAATTCTAAGTGAGTTAGGACAAGAATTACAACCGAGAATTTTAAAATTATCTAAAGTGACATCAGTTTTACATTTTATACTGTGTTCCCGAATACTGGAGGCTTCTATTTTATTTAAAATTTTACCTGTTCGGCAACTTATTCCCATATGCGAATAAAATCTAGTCCTGAGGGAGCGCACGGTGCTGCCAATGTAAGTACCAAGGAGACACCTTGGGCAGGTAAATAAATATACAACACCGCTACGCAACGAATCAGGAGTTCGATCCTTCGCTGAGAAAAAGCTACCTAAAGACATTTTGTTAATAAATATAATGCGAAAATCAGTATGATAAAAAAAATTTCTTAACAACTTTGTAAATTTAAGTTTAAATTCTTTATTCATGGGACCCATTTCAGGTACCAGGAAATATTTTATATCTTTAGGCACTGAAATACAAGAAAGTTGAGGGCTATAAACATTATTTAAGAAAGATCTTATTAGTTTATCTACATATTGAACAGGAAAACTATTATTGGTAAAATATGATCTTAAATTATTAAATTCATCGTTTAGTAATGTAAAACTAGAGGTCAAATTATATCCTCTGAACAAGAGAGTTTTAATACACGACATCTTATAGTTAAAATCAGTAAAACTAAAGAAATTCATGCCCAAACCAGTAAAAGTGGGTTTCCTGTAAACTGATGTAGTAATAGAATCACCTTTTTTCGAAATTAAAAGATCTAAAAAGGGAAGGGAGCCATTTTTCTCAGTTTCCATTGTATAAGTTATATTGGGGTGCAGAGAATTTAAGAAGTTAAAAAATTGTTGCGCTTGTACAGCATTATCAAAAACAGCTATCGAGTCATCAACGAAGCGTCGATAGAAAATTGGTTTACAGTGAGTGGGAGATTGTCTAAAAATTACACTTTCTAAATGAGTCATAAAAAAATCAGCTGATAGAGGTCCGACGGGTGATCCCATCCCAACACCATCAATTTGTTGTAAACCTTATTATTGAAAGTAAAATAACATTGCTTAAAAACCAATTCTAAAAGTTCCTTAAAATAAGAACATGAAAAACCATGAAAACTATCATCAGAGCTAAAAACCCTATCTAAAATAATGGCAATAGTTTCTGATACAGGTACATTCGTGAAAAGCGACTTTACATCAAAACTGACAAAAAACTTTTTTGAATCGAAATTCTTACTAAGAAGATCTTTTTGAAATTCATAAGAGTTATTTATAGTATAAGCATTTTTCGCAAAAGGTGACAGGAGACCAACAACAAATTTTGACAATTGAAAGGTAGGCAAGTTATACGAAGCTAAAATGGGACGGAGAGGTGTTCCAACTTTATGGATTTTAGGCAAACAGTATAATTGAGCAAGATTAGAACCAGATACGAACAACTGAGAGTAAGTATCATTTTTTATTATCTTTAAAGACTTTAATCGTGACAAAAATCTATTAACTTGGTCTTCCAACCTTAAAATGACTTTATTGACGGGTTCAAGAATTTGTTTGAATTTGCTAACATCACTTAGGATTTCATTAGTTTTATTTATGTAATCAGATTTATTCAAAATAACAACTCCGTTGCCCTTGTCCGGTCTAGTCACAACAATCTCCTGGTTCTTTGCCAAATTCTTAATAATCTGCAAGTCACTCTTCTTAAATATGAAAGATTTAAATTTAAGGTTTCTAAGTTTGTGAAAAAATTCATGAGTTAAATTAGCAAACTGACATTTAAAATTATTGAAATCACCGACATGGGGAACATTTTTCAAGCCATTAAAAATTTTTTCAAAGTAAAGAAAAAACGAAGGCTTATATATTTGAAATAACGGAAGCTTAAATTGCAAGCCAAGTGAGAGTAAAAACCTTTCCCGAGGGGATAGGGTGTAACTAGAAAAATTCGAAATTACTTTATCAGAATTGAAAAAATTAGGTGAATTCAGGCCCAGGGCCTTTAACTTACGTTCATGAGTTTCAGAAATGGTAGAATGAAACTTTTCAAGTTCACGCTGTACAAGAGAAATTATTAATAAATAATCCAACAACGAAAGGGTATTTTTAAGGGTAATTATATGAAGCTCAAGCGACTTATTATGCGAGTCTGAAATTTTGATTTTATAATTAATTTCATTATTTAATAAATATTCCAGGGAAGATTGATAAAATTCAGAGTCATATAGATTGTCACGATAAAGTTTGAAGTAAACGAATTTCGGGAAAACCCTGCAGGTACGACACATTTCAAGAAAATAACAATCGAGTTTTGACTTGAGAAGCTTTCGTGAAGTCTTCCAAACATGGCGATAAGCCCTAAGGCCATCTTGTCCATACCTTGAGTATATATAGTCATGCGGTTTGCTTCTACAAAGCTTCAATTTAATATTTAGGAGAAATCCAATGACAAGGAGGAATGTAAATGCCATGAAAAGTCTTCTTTAATGCGCAACGTTTCGAGCAATACGCTCATCATCAGGCTAGATAATAACAATATGAAATTAGAATCAATAAATAAATGTGAACAAGACAAAATAATTTCTATAAAAAGACTAAAAAAGGGTTAAATTCAAAGTTATAAAAATTTACATATAAAATTACAAGAAATTTAAAAGCTATTTTTAAATTACATATAGTAAATTTGAAATTAGTACACTGGAATAATTAACACTAATACAATGGAATAATTAACACTAATACAATGGAATAATTAACACTACGAACCTTTCAATGCTGGTTCCGAGGCACGAGTAATTTAAAACAAAACAAAACAGGAAACAAGCTATGGGTTGGGCGGTGGAGTTATAAGTTAGGGGAGGGGGATTATAAAAAATTGGGGTGGGGGGAGGGGAGTTGGGGAGGGGGTTTATAAAAAATTTAGAGGGACAGCTGAGGAATCCACGTTTAGAGAAGGGGTCAATGTTTTAATATAAAGAGATTCCAAAATTCTAAGTGAGTTAGGACAAGAATTACAACCGAGAATTTTAAAATTATCTAAAGTGACATCAGTTTTACATTTTATACTGTGTTCCCGAATACTGGAGGCTTCTATTTTATTTAAAATTTTACCTGTTCGGCAACTTATTCCCATATGCGAATAAAATCTAGTCCTGAGGGAGCGCACGTGCTGCCAATGTAAGTACCAAGGAGACACCTTGGGCAGGTAAATAAATATACAACACCGCTACGCAACGAATCAGGAGTTCGATCCTTCGCTGAGAAAAAGCTACCTAAAGACATTTTGTTAATAAATATAATGCGAAAATCAGTATGATAAAAAAAAATTTCTTAACAACTTTGTAAATTTAAGTTTAAATTCTTTATTCATGGGACCCATTTCAGGTACGCTGATGATGAGCGTATTGCTCGAAACGTTGCGCATTAAAGAAGACTTTTCATGGCATTTACATTCCTCCTTGTCATTGGATTTCTCCTAAATATTAAATTGAAGCTTTGTAGAAGCAAACCGCATGACTATATATACTCAAGGTATGGACAAGATGGCCTTAGGGCTTATCGCCATGTTTGGAAGACTTCACGAAAGCTTCTCAAGTCAAAACTCGATTGTTATTTTCTTGAAATGTGTCGTACCTGCAGGGTTTTCCCGAAATTCGTTTACTTCAAACTTTATCGTGACAATCTATATGACTCTGAATTTTATCAATCTTCCCTGGAATATTTATTAAATAATGAAATTAATTATAAAATCAAAATTTCAGACTCGCATAATAAGTCGCTTGAGCTTCATATAATTACCCTTAAAAACCCTTTCGTTGTTGGATTATTTATTAATAATTTCTCTTGTACAGCGTGAACTTGAAAAGTTTCATTCTACCATTTCTGAAACTCATGAACGTAAGTTAAAGGCCCTGGGCCTGAATTCACCTAATTTTTCAATTCTGATAAGTAATTTCGAATTTTTCTAGTTACACCCTATCCCCTCGGGAAAGGTTTTTACTCTCACTTGGCTTGCAATTTAAGCTTCCGTTATTTCAAATATATAAGCCTTCGTTTTTTCTTTACTTTGAAAATTTTTTAATGGCTTGAAAAATGTTCCCCATGTCGGTGATTTCAATAATTTTAAATGTCAGTTTGCTAATTTAACTCATGAATTTTTTCACAAACTTAGAAACCTTAAATTTAAATCTTTCATATTTAAGAAGAGTGACTTGCAGATTATTAAGAATTTGGCAAAGAACAGGAGATTGTTGTGACTAGACCGGACAAGGGCAACGGAGTTGTTATTTTGAATAAATCTGATTACATAAATAAAACTAATGAAATCCTAAGTGATGTTAGCAAATTCAAACAAATTCTTGAACCCGTCAATAAAGTCATTTTAAGGTTGGAAGACCAAGTTAATAGATTTTTGTCACGATTAAAGTCTTTAAAGATAATAAAAAATGATACTTACTCTCAGTTGTTCGTATCTGGTTCTAATCTTGCTCAATTATACTGTTTGCCTAAAATCCATAAAGTTGGAACACCTCTCCGTCCCATTTTAGCTCGTATAACTTGCCTACCTTTCAATTGTCAAAATTTGTTGTTGGTCTCCTGTCACCTTTTGCGAAAAATGCTTATACTATAAATAACTCTTATGAATTTCAAAAAGATCTTCTTAGTAAGAATTTCGATTCAAAAAAGTTTTTGTCAGTTTTGATGTAAAGTCGCTTTTCACGAATGTACCTGTATCAGAAACTATTGCCATTATTTTAGATAGGGTTTTTAGCTCTGATGATAGTTTTCATGGTTTTTCATGTTCTTATTTTAAGGAACTTTAGAATTGGTTTTTTAAGCAATGTTATTTTACTTTCAATAATAAGGTTTTACCAACAAATTGATGGTGTTGGGATGGGATCACCCGTCGGACCTCTATCAGCTGATTTTTTTATGACTCATTTAGAAAGTGTAATTTTTAGACAATCTCCCACTCACTGTAAACCAATTTTCTATCGACGCTTCGTTGATGACTCGATAGCTGTTTTTGATAATGCTGTACAAGCGCAACAATTTTTAACTTCTTAAATTCTCTGCACCCCAATATAACTTATACAATGGAAACTGAGAAAATGGCTCCCTTCCCTTTTTAGATCTTTTAATTTCGAAAAAAGGTGATTCTATTACTACATCAGTTTACAGGAAACCCACTTTTACTGGTTTGGGCATGAATTTCTTTAGTTTTACTGATTTTAACTATAAGATGTCGTGTATTAAAACTCTCTTGTTCAGAGGATATAATTTGACCTCTAGTTTTACATTACTAAACGATGAATTTAATAATTTAAGATCATATTTTACCAATAATAGTTTTCCTGTTCAATATGTAGATAAACTAATAAGATCTTTCTTAAATAATGTTTATAGCCCTCAACTTTCTTGTATTTCAGTGCCTAAAGATATAAAATATTTCCTGGTACCTGAAATGGGTCCCATGAATAAAGAATTTAAACTTAAATTTACAAAGTTGTTAAGAAATTTTTTTTTATCATACTGATTTTCGCATTATATTTATTAACAAAATGTCTTTAGGTAGCTTTTTCTCAGCGAAGGATCGAACTCCTGATTCGTTGCGTAGCGGTGTTGTATATTTATTTACCCCTGCAAGGTGTCTCCTTGGTACTTACATTGGCAGCACCGTGCGCTCCCTCAGGACTAGATTTTATTCGCATATGGAATAAGTTGCCGAACAGGTAAAATTTTAAATAAAATAGAAGTCTCCAGTATTCGGGAACACAGTATAAAATGTAAAACTGATGTCACTTTAGATAATTTTAAAATTCTCGGTTGTAATTCTTGTCCTAACTCACTTAGAATTTTGGAATCTCTTTATATTAAAACATTGACCCCTTCTCTAAACGTGGATTCCTCAGCTGTCCCTCTAAATTTTTTATAAACCCCCCTCCCCAACTCCCCTCCCCCCACCCCAATTTTTTATAATCCCCCCTCCCCTAACTTATAACTCCAACCGCCCAACCCATAGCTTGTTTCCTGTTTTGTTTTGTTTTAAATTACTCGTGCCTCGGAACCAGCATTGAAAGGTTCGTAGTGTTAATTATTCCATTGTATTAGTGTTAATTATTCCAGTGTACTAATTTCAAATTTACTATATGTAATTTAAAAATAGCTTTTAAATTTCTTGTAATTTTATATGTAAATTTTTATAACTTTGAATTTAACCCTCTTCTTTTAGTCTTTTTATAGAAATTATTTTGTCTTGTTCACATTTATTTATTGATTCTAATTTCATATTGTTATTATCTAGCCTGATGATGAGCGTATTGCTCGAAACGTTGCGCATTAAAGAAGACTTTTCATGGCATTTACATTCCTCCTTGTCATTGGATTTCTCCTAAATATTAAATTGAAGCTTTGTAGAAGCAAACCGCATGACTATATATATATATATATATATATATATATATATAAAGCCTCAAAATACACTGCTATTTCGTCAGCAATTCTATACGTCAATAGTGAATGAATGCAAGACCAAACTAGTTTGAATTCGCCTCATTGGAGTCATTAGACAAAGATCTTAAGCTAAGGTCTTCCAAAATATTAAGCAATTTTAAATAATTACAAATGCGAGTGAAATTTTACTCTGAATTTAATATTTCCTTATTGTGGTCCCATTTCTCTCTTGAAAACAACTGCGGTTGATGCAAATTAGCGTCGATATAAATTAAAAATTGGTGTGGTGTAAGCCATAGTTTCACAACACGACTGAAGTACATAAAAAATAGTATTATTTAAAAGTTCAGTAGGACTCAAAGGGAGAAGCGTACGGCCACGAGTGCGTTTATATTCAAAGTAACCCTACGGGTTATTTATACACTCGTCTAACTCCAACTTCCAGACTGCCCGAAGAATCGAGGTACGATGCGACGAAAAGGCACTAAGAGCTTGAAACGTCAAACCGAAATTAATTCGGAGACGTCTCGCTTCCCGAAACAAACCACGAGGCCGTTACTGCGTTGCTCGAATTTATTTCCATCGTCCGTATAGAGGGCGTAAAGAAACGCGGACACGGTAATTTCACCTTTGTGTGCTCAACTCTGCCCACGGGATAACTAAAGGCCCTTTTTCATGAACATTGTTACCCAGGGAAAAAATCCTTTTCGTAACCTCTCGGAAAAATAAGATATTTTTTCCCTTTTGTCAATAATCATTGTTCGACATATACACTTTAGAAAAAAGTGACGCATGGCTTTTGTGAACGGTATGTCCACGAGGGACCATCTATCGAAGTGAGAGACGTATGTTGCAAAATGATACAAGTTATAGTAACTCCCAAGTTTTTACATACATACATACATAAGCCTTACCGACGAGGCTTTACTAAAACTTCCTATAAGCTTTGGAGGGCTCGTTTTAGGAGTCTTTTTGGAGTAGGACCTAAGAGGCTATTATTCTCCATCCAGTGATTAGCGACAAGTGTAACGACAAGAGGCCTTAAGAGATTTCCGCATACGGTTGGTTTCTGCCTGCGACCGCGGAGTGGACTGATAGACCAAGTTCAACAATGCTATTGTAAATTGAAAACGAAGACTCTCTTCGCTAGTCACCGTTTCAACACTACATTTGCGGAGGTGCATTTCGGGGAGTCGTTCTTATACGGACGATATTTATCATTACGGAAATTTTCTCGGACAGTCACGAAGATATTATTTTACTTCCTTCCTTCCTTCCTTTCGTTGTTGTTGTTGTTGTTGTTGTTAGTTCCTTTTCAATTTATGTTCCAAAAAATACAAACCTTTTACAACGGTCACTTTCCATTTACGAGACACGATTCCTGACAATTCATTCGCTATCAAAGGACGCTTTTAATTAAGACATTTTGTAATCTCCTTTCCCAATTAATAAATGCAAGGTTAATGAACCCCCTTTTTGTGGCCTCGAGTTAAGTAATTAAGAAAGTTAGTAGCTTTGGGTGGCTAATTTGACAGTATGTATAGAGCATCTGGTGTTATGGGACTCACCGGACTTTTCATCCTACGAGAGAGAGAGAGAGAGAGAGAGAGAGAGAGAGAGAGAAGAGAGAGAGAGAGAGAGAGAGAGACACTTTATATATTGTATATACATGACAAAGTATACTGCTGAATAAATGAAAAGCTTTGGAATCTCCTTTTTTTTTTCTTGCGGGTTTGCATCATTTTCTATTTTGTTTAATAATTGTGAAAATTCATGTTTTATTATATATATATATATATATATATATTATATATATATATATATATATATATAAAGACAGTTACATAAAACCTGAAGTGGCACAAACCCCTTCTTCGTAAAAAACAAATTGAAACAAAGATATTATTAAGTGTTAGTATAAATTATGAACAATTAATAATAAGGAAATAAAATGAACAAATCTCGAAACAAAACCAAAATTTTTAAAGACATCAAATAATGTTACTTTCGTCGTATGAATACAAAATGGAGATAAAACAGAGCGAAGTGTCGCAAAGACGCGTCAAATATTACTTTTTCTTAAAACAAAATCGAACACTCGAGTAATTTATGTAGAAAGACTGAAAATGTTCAAATTCTTCACATACGGACCGCAAATCTCCATACGACACGGTTAAGGCATAAGAAAAGTGTCTTTTATTAAGTTACGATAAATTATCGAGAGTAGCCCCAATTCCTGAACGATTTCGAGCCCCTAAAAGCATTAAGGATGATTACTTCTCCCTAACTCGATTAATATGAGGCATTTTTTTACGACTTTCAATTATTATTTGCAGTGCTTTAAGGCGTCAGAAAGGCGCTTTCAAAATTAAGTCATAATAATTAGCTTAATGTACGTGGACTTTTTTTACCCTTTATATGATGCTTAAAATATTTAATTTTATATATATATATATATATAATATATATATATATATATATATATATATATATATATATATATATATATATATATATATATATTTTAGTGGTGGACCGGATGTCAGTTTTTCAACATCTGTGGATGCGGGTCTTTAATTTCAATATCCGCGGATGCGGATATTTAATCTATCAATATAATATAGAATTATGAATATATGACAATTTTTCAAATTTCGTGATATTACTATTATGGCAGGCAATGCATAAGAATTAAAATTAATATTAATGTTTTCATTATGATAAAAATAATAACTTTCTCGAGAGTTTCAGCCACAGAAAATTCAATGAAAAAAGTTTCATTCAATTTTCTGTGTTACCACCTATTTATATTTTGACGTTTATATATTTGTTCATTAATAAATAACTAGTACAATACCCGTCGCTTCGCTGACGGTTAGCTAAAGACCCGCCCTACGTGCGGGTAGTAAAACATATCCAAGTAGAGGGCCGGAATATTTTTTGTAGTTCGAAGGCTGTTATTAGCTAGGTTAATTGAATGGTTAGGTTAGGTTAGGTTAGTTAGGTTAGGTTAGTTAGGTTAGGTTAGGTTAGGTTAGGTTAGGTTAGTTAGGTTAGTTAGGTTAGTTTGAGTCGTGATATTTTCGTTAAAGCCTAACCTAACCTAGCCTAACCAATCGTCAAGGGCGTACAGTTGACCTAACCGGGCATTCAACACCCAGGTGCACAACCTCGGGACCTAATCAATATGTTTGTAACTTTCATTTTGGAGCTATGGCTGGAACAGACAGAGAGACACACACACACACACACGCACGCACACACGCTGAAACACACGCACGCACGCTGAAAGTGTGACGGACAGACAGACGGACAGCTCTTTTATATTATAGTAGAGATTAATACTTTACATGAAATGTGCATGACTGGGCCTTATAAGCTACTTTATAAGCTAATTTAATTGTAAATTGCATAATTTACTAGAGGTAATATCCGCATAACATCTGCAGTCAGAAGTGCGGATGCGGATGCTAAAAATGACGCGGACCACTAATATATATATATATATATATATATATATATATATATATATATATAGTGATGTAGCGGATGTCATTTTTTTCACATCCGCCGGATGCGGATGCAGATGAGGAGGTTTGATTTCAACATCCGCGGATGCGGATGTCTACATTTTCGTTATTTTTTAGGATATATTCGAGATTTGTTGTGTTTAACGTATATAATAAGTTATTATATAGAGAGAGCTGTAGCTATAATGTAGTATAATTGATTAATTGTACAATAATTGCTGTACTTTTCTCTGAACATATAAAATAATATCAAGCATCTAACTAATATAGAAATCAATTAGTGAATTCGTCTGCAAATAAATTCGTTATATTTTGTTGAGTTTCAGCCACAATTAGAAACCATAATTGTGTTACCAGGATGCGGGACGTGAACCCAACTCAAATGCACCCCACCGACCTCTTTCCCCAACCTCCACCCTCATAGAAAGAGATCTTTAATTAGCTTGATAACTATTTATATTAAGTTTAAAGTTTTATTAGGCATATTTATAAATGAGTAATTAAAATAAAGTAAACTAAGATGTTCATCGTTTAATGTTCAAACTTAATTATAGGAAGGTTATGCTTAAAGAACATTAATTTTTCTGCCTTTTCTGCTGCCAGTCTGTTTCTCTTTTCATCATATATTAATCCAGCACTGCTAAATAATCTCTCGCTTGGTACGTTTGTTGGAGGACAGGCTAAATGTTTCCTTGCAAGTTTACTCAAGTATGGATAGATATTCTGCGTATTTTTCCACCAACTAATAGGATTGTCACATGCAGCCAGGCGTTTTTCTTGGTGATAGCTCTCGATCATTTTTACTACATCTTTTGACATCGCGTAGGTCTCGTCATTGCTGCTTGACTCAAGAAACTGAGAGGGATATTCTGTGATAGATTTGCTTGTTGAAGGTGTTGGTTCTGTCACTGAAACTTTTATTCTTTTGGTGGGTGGCGAAGCGACAGATTCAAGAGATTGAAGCTCTTCAACTGCTTTGCCAAGTGATGATTTAACTCGTTCTAATGTACTAGGTGAAAATAACTTAGCTTTGTAACGTGGATCTAAGTAGGTTGCAAGAGAGTAACTTCATACAAGAACAGCCTCTCGTCTTGTCGCTTGCATCACTTTTGCGCACAATGAACTAGTTCTATTAATATAGTAGAATTTGATAATTTCCGCTTATTAATTACATTTTATCTCAACGGTCCACATCCGCACGACATCCGCAGTCCAAAGTGCGGATGCGAGCGAGAAAATGTGCGGATGTTCCGCGGATGCGGATGTGACCTACATCACTAATATATATATATATTAGTGCCATGCGAAACTATTTATATCCGTAACTTTGTCAGGTATTTTAAGCGTATATGTTTAGAAACGAGGCTCTTTACAAATAGGTTACGTATAAAAACAAACATGTTGCGATATTGTATGGTATATTTGAACGAGTACAAAGATATTACGAAAATAATTAGCTGTAATTAGCATCACTAAAATATCGTATTGCAAATATATTCATACTCTTGTATTAGTACTTCGGAGAGTTCCCTTTAGCCGAAATAACATCTTAAAAGCGATTTCTATACGTGTTTATAAGGTTTCTGCATCTTCGTTCAGGAATCCTCAGTAGCGGATTATAATGGGGGCAAAGGGGGCATTTGCCCCCGGCCCCAAGATGCTGACCGACCCCAAGAAACTATGTAAACGCTATAATCTACCGTTGAAATAATTGGTCGACCGTGAGGAAGAAAAAAAATTCTAGATTCCGCTTCTACAAAACCTAGTTTAGTATCCCATTTATGTGAACAAAGTATACATTTTCTGTAATCACATCTTTGTTTTTGTTTCGTTTTCTGTTGATCGATCCCAGTCAGCTGATCACATCACTCATGTATGATGTATCAGGTAAAGAATTGTGTTTTTCTAGTGACACCGGCCCGAAAATATTCATTGCCCCCGGCCCTGGGAATCCTATCCCATTCTTCTTGACAGAAAGTTATCAATTCATCAAGGTTGGAAGGATTCTGTTTGTAGACGGAAATCTTTCATTCCTGGCAGAAATGCTCAATGTGATTTAAATCTGGTGTGTGATTTAAGCCATTCCAGAACGTTTATATTATAGCCTTTTTCTCCAAACCATTCCAATGTTTTCTTAGTTATGCGCGTTGGATCTTTGTCCTATTCGAAAATAAATCCACGTTCAAAGCCGAGATATCTTGCAGAAGGAATAATAAAATTAACCCCCAAAATAGATATCTTTGGCTGCGTCCATCCTTCATTCAGTACGAACAAGGTGTCCAGTTCTTGCTAATGAATAACAACCCAGGAACATGACACTTCCACCTCCATGCTTCACCGTCGGTATGGTGTTCTTCGACTCTTGCCCAATATTTGGTCTTCTCCAAACAAAGCCTCGCTGACTGCACCAAAAAAACTCAATTTTTGGCTTCGTCCAACCAAATGCCTTTTTCCACATTTGTTGAGTGTCATCGAGATGTTTCTTAGCAAAGTTTAGCCGGTCTTTTGTGTTTCGTCTTCAGAAATGGCTTTCTTCTCGCAACTCGACCATAAAAGCCTTTCTTGTGCGAGGATCTAGAGATGGTAGACTGATGAACCATGGTCCCAGCATCACTCAGAGATATTTTCAGTTCACTTTAGGTCAATTCGCAATCTTTTCGGCTGCTCAAGACGTGATCTTTCGAGGCATGCCTAGGGTGACCAGATTTTTGCGATCCCAATGCGGGACGGATCCATTGGTACACTAATATATTCGTAAGATATCTCGATAACACTCCACAGGTCAACCAATACCTTTTAAAAGCATTTTGCAGCACTCTATATGCATTTTACTTTATCTTTCAAAGGTATATAACGGCAAATAATTGTACTACCAAAGAGTAATTTTATATAGTTTACTTACCTAATTTATTGAATTTTTTTTATTTAATTGTACTTGACACTGGAATGTATTTTCTTAAGGAGAGGCATTTCTTTGTTCAGATATTCACAAAATTCAAGGCAACTCATCTCGTAATTGTATATCGTTAATGCTGCTGCTTTTAGAGTATTTATATTTAACCGACTTTTTTCTTCCGTCCAAAAGTTATTCATTATGGAAAATATCCTCTCTGTTGGAGCATTTGATCCAGGTAAACTCAAAGAGAATTCTATTACCTTGGAAATGTTTTCAAAGGGAATTTTCTGACTCTTGAAATGTGTAAATATTTCTACCCACCTATTGTCAACTTCCAGTTCCATGTCATTCCATTCTTTAATTCTTTCTGATGTTACAAAATTGTTTACACAAGTTACTTCATCAAATAGTTCACTGTCATTTAAAGGGAAATCGGACTTCCTTTCAAGAATGAATTCGATGCTTTCTTTAACTTCACTCCAGGAGATTAAGTTGCGAAGAAGAATCCAATTAAAAATTTTTACTTCTTCAAAATGCTGACACCACTCATTCAAATATTCTACACACATAGCATAGAATGAAGAAGCTGTATTTTTGAAACTTTCTATATCCTTTCCTTGTCTCTCTAAATCCTTTAACATTTTATCCACAGTTAAGGGTAAAAATGACTCCTGTTTTCTTTCAGTTAATTTTAGCTTTAAGTCCTTAAGAATACAGGCTATTTCTGGCAAGGAAGCTTTTTGAGATTCAACTTTTAAGATGCAATCATGGAATAATGAACTCTGATTGTGTACAAAATACAGAAATGCCTCAGCATAAGGGTTCTCAAAAAAACAGAATAGTAGGACATTTTTCATGAGACTGAAAATACACTTTCAAAGGTTTGAATAGCCGAAGAACCCTTTCGATGGCTGTCCTCAAAGCCAACCACCTAGTTTTACTGTATCCTAATATATTTTGAAACTCCACGCCAACAAAATCACATATATCTTTCAGTTCTTCCACTCTGACTGCATAAATGTAAAAGAATGAGTAGATTTTCACAACTATCACTTCCACATCAATAGGCAGACAGTTACATGAACTTTTCATGCAGTTATTCAAAATATGGGCTGACAATTGACACCAATTAATTTTCTACCCAAACTTTGCTGTAGCCTGAAGAAAACATTATTTTTGCCACCTCTTGATGACCCCCCAAAGTTAGTGTTTGTATTGTCAGCACATAATGCCAATATTTTATTTGTCAGCACATAATGCCAGTATTTTATTTGTCAGCACATAATGCCAGTATTTTATTTGTCAGCACATAATGCCAGTATTTTATTTGTCAGCACATAATGCCAGTATTTTATTTGTCAGCACATAATGCCAGTATTTTATTTGTCAGCACATAATGCCAGTATTTTATTTGTCAGCACATAATGCCAGTATTTTATTTGTCAGCACATAATGCCAGTATTTTATTGTCAGCACATAATGCCAGTATTTTATTTGTCAGCACATAATGCCAGTATTTTATTTGTCAGCACATAATGCCAGTATTTTATTTGTCAGCACATAATGCCAGTATTTTATTTGTCAGCACATAATGCCAGTATTTTATTTGTCAGCACATAATGCCAGTATTTTATTTGTCAGCACATAATGCCAGTATTTTATTTGTCAGCACATAATGCCAGTATTTTATTTGTCAGCACATAATGCCAGTATTTTATTTGTCAGCACATAATGCCAGTATTTTATTTGTCAGCACATAATGCCAGTATTTTATTTGTCAGCACATAATGCCAGTATTTTATTTGTCAGCACATAATGCCAGTATTTTATTTGTCAGCACATAATGCCAGTATTTTATTTGTCAGCACATAATGCCAGTATTTTATTTGTCAGCACATAATGCCAGTATTTTATTTGTCAGCACATAATGCCAGTATTTTATTTGTCAGCACATAATGCCAGTATTTTATTTGTCAGCACATAATGCCAGTATTTTATTTGTCAGCACATAATGCCAGTATTTTATTTGTCAGCTGATGAGAATCTAAAGTTCTGCGTATGAAATTGAATATTATTTCAGATGTCGGTAAAAAATACCTAACCAATAAAAGGCATACTTTGACATTTCCATGGTTCGTACAATCACTGTAAATTGTTATGCAGTTGGAAAGTGAAAGGTCGTCTTTTAATGATTGCAGAACATCAGGTTGAAAGACATTAGTTAAAATTGCCTCTGTTTTAGTACGAGCGCAAGAAAATGTCTTATTGAAGCATCTTCTGATTAGTTTTGAAGTGCAGTCTGTAGATCGAAAAGATAGGTTGTGTTTGATTGAATGGTAAGTCCAAGTTCCTTCAGCTACTACTACACTTTTTTTCTCTTCATCAAAATCTTTACTCTGTAAAAAAAACGTTGTCAAAGGCCTACTTGATGAAGCGCAGGCATCAGCTTGTTTATGCTTAGTAGAGTTTAAATGACGTTTAATGTCACATTTCCCATCACTTGCAATTGAAAAAGTAGAAAAACATTTAATACATTTCACCATGCTCTCACTCTTTGCTTTTTTAATAAAAGGATATTCTTTTTCTAAATCTTCATTGAAAGTGCACTTTCTTTTTGAAGTCATTTTTAAAATGTATGGGTACTCTGACAATTAAATAACACCTTAACACCATTATAATTCAAAATTTTAACTGACGAGCGTCGGCCGTCGAGGTCTGTCGTACTGGAGGTTTCAAAAACGTTTTAACAACGTTTATGAGGGGATGCGCGGATGCCAGATCTATGATAATGAATACAAATTACATTTCATTTGTACGAAAATTGCATAAATACAAGAATGCGGGACATTGCATTGTCCCGCATTGGTCAATGTTTTTTGCGGGACAGAAACTCTAAATGCAGGACGTCTGGTCACCCTAGGCATGCCGGACGAGGGGAGAAATGACACGGTACCAAACTTCTTCCATTTTTGGACTATGAACTTAATGGTTGCAACAGATACCAAAAATGTTTTGAAACCTTCCTATATTCATCGCTGGACTCGGAGGACCTAATAATCTTTGAACGAAAACGTTCGGACTACTCCTTTGCTTTTGTCATGACGAATAATGGAACTAACCGAACTCTGTGAAACGTGTCTACCAAACGTAACCTCTGATAACCTGAAACATTTACTTCAGGAAATATAAACTAGCGGAAAGACATCCATTCTCAATGACGTCACGAAAGGGACTTTTATTTAGTACTAATATTGAGGTACGCAAACAATCAATTGCAATATGGATATATATTACGTTCAAGCTAATTATTTTTGTAATCTCTGTTCACTCTTTCAAATATACCATACAGTATCACGACACGGTTGTTTTTATACGTAACCTATTTATAAGGAGTCTCATTTTAATACCAAACAAACTTAGGGGTATGAATAGTTTCACAAGCCAAGAGAGTCGCGGGACAGGTACTGAGAACGTTCAAAAGGAGGGACAAGACAGTAATGATTCCTCTACCGAGAATACTGATCATACCAAAACTTGAATACTGCTCAGTTTTGACGTACCCATATAAAAAGAAAATAATAAACTAGAAGAAACGCAGAGGCATTTCACAGCCAAGATTGACGACTGCAAAGAACTCAACTACTGGGAAAGACTACGTAAACTAACTCTGTACACCCTGGAAAGAAGGAGAGAGGTACACCATAATCTACATATGGAAAATGATCGAAAAACTGGTACCAAACATCAAACTAAACCCAATTACCATTCAAACAACGCTGGAAAATAGGAAAGGCAGAATGTGTAGTGTTCCCAAATTAAAGGCCCGACAAGGGAACTCCTCAACACTGAAGGAAAATAGCTTGGCTGTCAAGGGGCCAAGACTTTTTAACCAGCTTCCAAAGGACCTCAGAAACGTTACAGGGGTCAAAATTGAAGTCTTCAAAAGAAGACTAGGTGCCTGGATCAGGAAGGTACCAGATGAGCCGGGTGTGCCTGGCTATGTGCGCAAGAGAGAAACTCGCTCCTCCACCGAGCCAGGCATAAGGCGGGGCCACCAGCTTGACCTTCTGTGAAGAGAGCCCAACACGAAACCTGAACGTTTATATATATATTATATATATATATTATATATATATATATATATATATATATATATATATATATCAGGGCTGTGGAGTCGGAAAAAATGTACCGACTCCGACCTCAATATAAATTTTAATAAAATATGTTTTTGTGTGTGATATCACTGGCAGCTATGGTGGTTAAACCACTTAAATAATAAACAATGTTTTCCATTTCAGACACTAATGCCATTAATTCATTTTTTCTTTTCAGATAATATTTTTTATTTTTAATGCTTATTTAATTTTGAGTTCTTTCTAAATTTCATAAGTTTTTAACTTTCAAGTCTAAAACCCCTTTCACAATGGCAAAGACACTTCCAACAAAGTCTGCAGTTTTTGAATATTTTACAATAACCACAGATGGGAAACATTTCGTGTGTCAGTGTATGATAGAAGATGAAGATGATGATGATGATGATGATGATGATGAAAAATTATGTGAAGCAAAAATCAGTGGTTTTACTGGCTCTGATAAAATGCACCAACCAGCATCAAATTTGAAAAGACATTTGCAGTGTTTCCACCCCAAAATTTTAGAAGTTGTCATTGAGAAAGATAGTAATAAAAACCTTCCAACTACTTCAAAGTTAACAAAAGATCAGAAATCTACTGAACGACAAGCACCACTTACAAGATTCTTTACTACAGAAAAAGTTACCGTAACAATGACCACAGATGATGATGCTTCACGTGGTGGTGATGAAATGCCTCTTGTGTAATTATCATCATAGCAGATTTAGAATTAATATACCTTCGGAGTCGGATAGACAAAAAATTGAGGAGTCGGAGTCGGTTTTTTATGTGCCGACTCCACAGCCCTGATATATATATATTATATATATTATATATATTATATATATATACATGACTCCAGATTTGAAAAAATTTACTGGAGCACAGCTCTGAATTTACTTTTTTTCCCCTTACACCACTAGATAGGTTAATGATAGTAAACTCTTGAATTGACGACATACCAATTACAAATTGTTTTAGCTAAACATAATAATACAATAATGTACAGTTTATAACTCACCTTAAGTTTATTTATTCATTGCAGCAGCAACAGTGGACGATGTTAGACCTTGCATGTAGGCATTTGTTGTGAATTTACCGCCATGTATGCTTGGCCACTGATCAATGGCTTTCTGTGTGATCATTACAGCAGATCTAGTGCCTGGAGCTGGACCCTCCTTCACAATTCTGCACAGCTTAGTCAAATGAGATGGCTTAATGGATCCTTTGTGTTCAACAATGTAACCAAGAATGGAGAATGTCCCTTCAGCTGGTGCTTCACTCCAGGCAGTTGATCCATCTTTATCAAAATGCTTTAATCTCTCTGTGATTCCTTTCCACAGCTGTTCTATATATTCTGTCAGCCAATTTATCACTGAGTCTTTTGTAAAACTACTTTCAGATCTGGTTCTGGATGGTCTAGCAACTTCAGCAACCTGGTAGTAATCAGAACGTTTCTTGATGTATTTGTAAACTTCATTTAGGATGTAATCCTCAGCTGTTAGTTCCTTTTGCTGCCCTGTGGTATCGTGCTTAAATTCAGAAACTACATCATTTGCATTTCCTCCATTAGCTAATTTGGAAATTGTTTCCATCACTCTTAACATAACAGTTTTCCCTCCTTCTTTATAAAATATATTTTCTACAAATTCTGCACTAACTGTGGTTTTTTGAGCTACTTGCAACATAATCTTTGTTACATAGGAAATCAATACATAGAACTTGGCACTAATTTCTTTCTCTTGTGGATGATCAAAAAAACACAATTTTCCACAAATCTGTCAAATTGATCAAATTCGTAATTAACCATGCGAGTATCAGATTTTTTTGGTCTCTTAAAACCAATGATATTGTCAAGAACCATATTGGTATAGTCAAGGCCTGATCTCAGATTTGAAGTGATTCTGAATAAAGTCTAAAAGCTCACTTAGTTTACAAATTTTCTTCAATGCATCAACGTGGGCTCTGTTCACAAGATGCATTAAGTCCCATCGAAATTTGAAATTTTCTCCAAACAACTTTTTCATTTCGTTTTTAAATGGCTCGTTGTCCTTACAAAAAGCCCCATCTCCAACCATTCCAGATACCTTGGATTTAATTGCTTCTTCAGATAGTTTAAAGTGATTAGGAGGACTTCAACACATCAAAAATTTCATTGGCCAAATAAACTCCTGATTTGCTGCGTACTAAATTTATCCCAGCAAGTTTTACAGTCTTATCTTCTTCACTCATAACTAATACAACTAGCATGCTTAATCCCAAAATTGTTCCAATGTCAGCTGTTATTGTTACTGAAGTTTGTTCTAAGAACCACTTTACCTGAGTTTGTTCTTTAAGTTTATTATCTAATAGCTCACAAATTGTCTCGCACGCATGTGTGCTACGATTCAAACTTCCAACCTCACAACCTGACCTATGTAATACAGCTAGAATTACTGGATATAGAGCCCATGCAGTGTTTGTTTTCATTATGTAGTATAAGATGTTGCCACATAAGTCTTCTATGCGTTTAGTAGTGTTCCGAGATGATGTTTTCATCACTTCATAAAACAGCAGCTCTTTGATGATGCTGAAGTTTAATTAAATGTCTCTTCAGGTGGGTTTTCAGATTTCTAAACCATCTCTCTTGATTTTCTTGTTTGCATACATAGGTTAAATCTTTAACATTGAAGTAACCTTTTATGTTAGAATGTTTGTCTGAAGCACATGCTTTGGGGTCTGTGCAAGCTATGCAATATGTAAACATTTATCATCAGAAGCATCATCAATATCTTCTTGATTATCATCATCTTCATCCTCAACAGCTATATCTACATCAGGCATATTAGTGTCACTATTTGCAATGTTTTCCATTATATCACTTGGTAAAAATGAATCATCAGCATGCCCTAGATCCTTCTTTTCCACCAATTTGAATGTAGATTTGATCAAATCATTGTTCAGGATTTCTTGTATTGATTTACACTTGCTTAAATGGGCTATGGAAATGTTAAATTTGTTGCTTTTTGCTTTATTAGATTTGGATGCAACACTTGAACTTGAAGGCATATTTTGACTCTTCTCTTTATTAACCACAACAGCTTGGTGAGTTTCTTTTGTTAGGCGCAAAATTGCATTCAATGTCTTCTGGATTTGGGAATTTTCAAATTCCTCTAAAGCAGTTTTGTTAGTCTGATGCGCAGATTCCTCACTTACCTTTTGTTTCTTAGGTGGAGGAGAACACTTTCTTCAGTCTGTGAAACATCTAGTGAAAAAGTTTCATTTTCTAGATTAGCAGTTGATGAAGTTGGTTCATTTTTCTGAGGTCTAGCACTAGCACATTTTGTGAACAAGCTAAATGACTGCTTTGCCGTATCTCTTTGCTGCACTTCATCCTGGTATTTCTTTACTGCAATATCTAAGCTGTGGGCCCAAACTCTGGGACCTCTTGTATTGTAACAAATATTTTTTTGGAATTAAAATGTTCCTCCCAGTTTTGCTTCTTTGAATATTTGTTCTTGCATTGACCACAAAAGTAACCCCTTTTAACACCCTCACTTTTCTCTCCAACTTCAATATTAGGATCCATTATTGATTATTGACTACCTGAAAAAATACAAAATAAGTAAAAGTTAGTAAATATAGTATGGTAAAAGTGAGTAAAAGTAAGTAAATATAGTACAATGAAAGTAAGTAAAAGTAAGTGCTTTAAACTTAGTAAAAGTAAGGAAGAGTAAGTAAAAGTAGGTAAGTTAAAGTAAGTAAAAGTAAGTTTAAACTTAACTAAACTTTTCAATTCTAGAGTCATGGTGGATTACTTAAAACCGCACAAGTAATTATCTGGCCAATTTATCAAACCTGGCCGAGATCAATGGAACATAGTCCAATCCTGATAATTTTATATTAAAAAAATATACGTTTTAATAAAATTTTAATTATCAAAACATTGAAGCTTAACAAAAATAAAAATAATTGTTAAATATGGAATTACCAACTAAACTTAAAATAACTAAATTTGTAATTTAAAAAAATTGGTTTGTACAAGAACGTATACGCAAAAAAAATTGCATAACGTCTAGCGGATGAACAAAACCCAAACCCAAATTTACTTTTTCTCATGGTCAAATTTACTGGAGCAATGCTCCCAAGATCCCAGGAATCTGGAGTCATGTATATATATATATATAAAGATTTACACAAAAATTACTGTACAGGATGTCCACAAGGTCTTGTCACCCCAGTGAAATAGTAACTAGTTTCGTTTTTCTTTCAGACCCATTTGAATTTTGTGATAGCAGCAACTATACGATTGAGCAACGAATATTGGCTTGTACCTGGCTGGATCCACGAGCGACCACGTAATGGCAAAACCATTGAAAATATTCGTGCAGACTTCAAGGACCAATTCAATCGCGCAGCTCCTCCAAAAAGGAGCTGCGCGATTCAATCGGTTCTGGAAGTCCGCGCGAATATTTTCAATGGTTTTGCCATTACGTTGTCCCTCGTGGACCCGGGTACTAGCCAATACGCGTTGTCCAATCGTATACTCGCTGCCATAGCGCATTTCAAATGGGTCCGAAAGAAAAACGAAAATCAGTTGGTATTTTACTAGGGTGACGAGACATTGTGGACACCCTGTAGTTTCATGAGGGAAATTTCTCTTAAGCCACGACATTAAATAATTGCGTATCTGCCTGAGAATGATCGCAGTTTTAGTTTTATTAAAGTACTTCCTCGAACCCGCTCCGAGTGATTTTACACGTAATTCAAATTAGCATTTTCTGCTGATTTCTGTGGAAATTTTGCTCCACCGAATATGATGTTAAACTTAAGCAAAATAATGGTAAAGTCTACCTTAATTCATGAGTAATCCTTTTAGTTTTAGGCTATAATTTACTCTTTAAAGCAAACTCTATTTCACTTTTCTAATACATTTGCTAGCAGTATAATTAACGTAAAGAACGACGCTTGTATAGGAGAATATTCCGCGCTAGATGAGGAGGGAGAACGAAACAAATGAAAAAAATGAGGTAACCACCCGGGAATCGAACCCGGGATCTTCCGATTGCCGGTCAGATATGATAACCATTACACCATGGGCCTCACTCGATCAAATGCCGTAATTCTCCTACATACGCGCAGAACCCAATGCCCCAAGGGGGCACCTCCCGCATGCCATACATTATATACATTTGGTTTCTGCGCGTATGTAGGAGAATTACGGCATTTGATCGAGTGAGGCCCATGGTGTAATGGTTATCATATCTGACCGGCAATCGGAAGATCCCGGGTTCGATTCCCGGGTGGTTACCTCATTTTTTTCGTTCTCCCTCCTCATCTTGCGCGGAATATTCTCCTATACAAGCGTCGTTCTTTACGTTATATATATATATATATATATATATATATATGTAGAGGAAAGGGTGTTCTTGAGAAACCTGCATTTAAGAATAAAAACGATGATCATCGACTACGTCAACATTATAAAGATTTAATATCAGACGTTTCGGAAGTCAAACTCTTTCATTTTGCAAGGTGGTTTTAACCACCTTGCAAAATGAAACAGACCTGAGAATTATGGAGTTTTTATACATAAGTTCGACTTCCGAAACGTCTGATATTTAATATTCATAATGTTGACGTGGGCGTTGATCATCTTTTTTTATTCTTATATACATATATATATATATATATATATACACATGTGTGTGTGTGTCTCTTTCTTGCTACCTTACAGAACCTCCAGTCCTTAAAATATATACAGCGCCCATCGCGACACGAACGTGCGTATAGCGACATTAGCAGTGCTACCATGGTTTCAGATTTTTTGTAAAAAATTAGGAGACGCTAGGTTAGATTAGGTTAGGTTATTTAGATAAGGTAAAATCAATTGAAAATGTCGCGATTTTGTAAAGCAGCCAAACATGTAGTATAAAAATTCCTTATCTTCAATATTTAATTATGAAATGCACATAAATTAACAAAAATATATTAAACTGTTGCATATTTTAGTATGCAAAACATATGTTAAAACAATTGTTAAAAAATATATAACCTCTTCTATTGGCAAAAAAATATATTTATAAAATGTGCAACCTAACAAAATGGCAGTGAAATAAAGTCTGTGTAAAGCGCGCGCGCGCGCACACATACACACAAGTCTTTGAAATGAATTATCGAGAATTAAAAAGTCACTTGATAGGTTTTCCCCTCACGAAATGTTCATGAACATTTCGTGAGGGGAATACGTAAAGAAATACAATACCGTTTTTAATTCTTAAAGTTATTGTTTAGTACTCTTGAGAATCACACACACACACACACACACACAGATGGTAAATACAAACAATAATTGAGGGAACACTTGTATTCTGAACACAGTCATTCACTCAATACGTAGTGTGTGTGTGTGTGTGTGTGTGTGTGTGTGTGTGTGTGTGTGTATCTTTTAAAGGTGTCTCCAGACTACTGAAGGAAGAACCGTCATTGTTGAAAAATCACGAAGGCTTTCCTTCCGTTTCGAGACCTTAAACCTTACCGTATCACGTCCTCATTTGAGAATAAAGATAATTTCATTTAAATAAGGAATGAACAGGCATGAATTATAGCTGTCGTTTCCCGCGTTTGAGTGGAAGGGTCTCCACCCCTTGTTTTATGACACGAGACACGTTCCAATTCACGTCCACGAAGCATGAAAGACATCTTGCGGGAGTCTGTCCTTGTCTATCCTTCGATTTTCTTCCTTCGTTTAGCAGTTTGTAGGAGATTTAAAGGACTTTAGGGACTTTTCGTGCGCACGCAATTTGCGATGCAATTTCTCGATATGTAAACACCTGATATATATATATATATATATATATATATATACACGCAAGAAAATGAGGGAGCCACACCACCTTCACAGACAACTCTAGGTGGCACCCGTAAATTTCGTTCAAACGCAGACAACTCACGGTGAGAAGAGTTAGCACAGAAAAGCAAGAAGGCTCTCCCCTCTTACTCATTCCCCCACCACGAACGTTACAACCGTCAGAGAGAAATGTGTTCAAATGTGGCTGGTTCGTTGGTCGACGATAAGCGTCACGTGAAAGGAAAATGTATTTAAAAAAAATAAAAGGCTTTTGGAAAGCATCCGAAACCCTAAAAAAATAAGAAAGAGTACGCAACCAAAGGAAAATATTTCAAAGCCCTGCTTCAATTAAGAGTTGAGAGAATTTTTTCTAACGGAGTTTTGTCCATGCAAATATGGGGACCTAGGCCTTCAAGTAAGGAAACGGTTAGGTTAGGATATAGGCCCTTTACAGCAACAGAGCAAAAAAGACACCACCTTTAACAAATGGCCGTGCATACATATACATAAAACTACCATATCCAATGCTAAAGCAAAAATAATACGTGATACAGAAAGCTTAGTCGTAGATACGGTCGTGAAAAAATTATATTTAGAGTGACGTCTCATATGAATAAGAAAAGGACGAGAGGGCCACCTAGCGGCGGCGAAGAGAAACAGCCAGCCACTTGTACGTTAATTATGGACGTTGGGGTTAAAGGGGGGGGGGGGGGTTCATCTCCATGATTTATGCATCTTCTCGTTCGTTTTTGGAGTAGAAATAAGCGAGGACCGAAGGGAAAGGGAAGCCGTTGGATAAATCCATTCAAATACGTGTATGTCAATTAATCAATTTGACAATAATTCAAAATCATGCTTCCAGATAACTATAATTGATGAGTTACCGTCGATAAGAATGGGTTTTATCTTAAAAAAAACCCAACTTATTATATATTTCCTATATTCCGCACATTAAACATGAAGGCAATTCAGGTTTTTCATACGTGGCTTCAATGCAATCGATGCTATAATTAAACCACGGAACTTTTTTAACCATTATTTTGCGCGTAAAATGGAGATCCAGTCGCTATTTGCGCAACTTTGTTATCATTTCTATGCAAATTTAATCGTATTTCTGACAAGGGTTAAGGCACACTCGCTTTAATCAATATATTTACATAATTGTCTTTGGCAGATTCGAAGCCGCGTAACCCTTACCAATCCCTTTTCTATAAAATGCATCAACACTACAAAGCCTAAAGGTCCAAACTAAAAGGGTCCAAAATGAATAAGTTGGAATTCTTGGATTAGAAACTATATAAAATTCACTCAATTCTGTTATAAACTGAATATTTAATGACGGTACATTTCTAATATATCAAAAAATCGCGTGTTTCGCGTATTAGAACATTCACTAATGACAAAAGGCAACTTCGGGGGGCGTACAAATAAGCGAAAATAAATAGTACAAAACTAATTAAATATTTAATTTTTGGAACCAACACAAAAATCAAGCAATATACCTATTTTCAGTCCAAAATATCTCTAAATAACTCTCCCTCACAGACATTATATATATATATATATATATATAACTGCAAACACGCAGTATAATTAACGTAAAGAACGACGCTTGTATAGGAGAATATTCGCGCAAGATGAGAGCGCGAGAACGAAACAAATGAAAAAATGAGGTAACCACCCGGGAATCGAACCATGGATCTTCCGATTGCCGGTCAGATATGATAACCATTACACCACGGGCCTCACTCAATCAAATGCCGTAATTCCTGTACATACGCGCAGAAACCAATGCCCCAAGGGGGCACCTCCCGCATGCCGTACATTATATACCGTACATTTAAACTGCAAACACGCAGTATAATTAACGTAAAGAACGACGCTTGTATAGGAGAATATTCCGCGCATTTGATTGAGTGAGGCCCGTGGTGTAATGGTTATCATATCTGACCGGCAATCGGAAGATCCCGGGTTCGATTCCCGGGTGGTTACCTCATTTTTCATTTTTTCTCTCGCTCTCATCTTGCGCGGAATATTCTCCTATACAAGCGTCGTTCTTTACATATATACATATATATATATATATATATATATATATATATATGAGTAGACTTGTTTCTTTTGTATAAACAGTTGTTATAATAAGGATAGAAACTGGAGAAAATTAAAAAATTACAATGTTTGGTTTGGCTTCCGAGCGAGAGAGAAACGTGGTACCGAATTAATTAGTTTTGACAAGGAGATTCCTTGGGGGGGGGGGGGGGGGGGGGGGAGCGACTTCGACAATTGAAATTTTTACTGCATCTCCTCAATTATAAATACAAACAAAAAAAAACAACCACAAAATACGCAACAGTTACGAATACTTCTTTCCCGATGACAATGACGAAAACATGGAAAAAAAAACCGTATAAGAAATATTACGGAGTTGTGACTGCACTGACTGCACTGTTCCTCAGCGAACTTTTAAAAAGGAGGGAACAGAAAAACTGTAAAATGATGCGAATCTTCTGAACAAACAGAGGTGTGACTTCGAACGGTGTTAAAATTCATGAAAAATCTATCACTATGAAATTTACTCGCTCACAGATATTGAATTTCTTATCAACTTTGGTGAATTTTATTCCTGAGACGTCGGTAATGTTATGTTAGTTACCGAAAAAAGTTACAGAAAAAGTTTACCTAAAAAAAAAAAGTATAAAAAATTACTAATTGGTCGTAGTTTTTCTTTGGATATTTAATTTTTTGGTGACTAATAAAGTTTCAAAAACAAAAACCAGTTATCATTAATCGGTAACTTTTTATGTTTTAGAAAGTTTTGAGGCGAACGTTTTTGCGCTAAACTGTACGTCCTCGAAGTTCACTTGATTCAAATGCAGCAGTCCTGAAACTCAATATTTTTGACCGAAGGGCCTAATATCGATAAAAAAAAAACAGTTTCAAGACAGGATTTTTTGAACAGACTGTATATAGTAGTAATTAATATTGAAAGACGAGTTTTCTCGTTCGCAAAACTTTTGAAAGAGCTTACAACGAGGGCAAAAGGAAGAAAGTGCCAAGTCACAAGGCGCCAATTACAATTCTTAATTTTTGCATGTTTATAAATGACAACAGATTAAAAAGTCAAAATTTACGCAGAACAGACACATGTTAATGAAATAATAGTGAAAACAAGCGTAGAAGGGGAATTTTTTCTTTATTATTATACTCGTATATAAGTATGTACATATACTCGTCAATGATGCTGCGAGAAGCTCGTACCCTGAATGGGTGCATGGGCAGATCGGCAGTGGCGTTTTGTAAAAACGGTGAAGCCTTTAATTTCTATCTATGAACAATCCATGCCTCCCCCCCCTCAAATATATGAGAGAGAGAGAATCGTCACAGTAATATATACAACTGTCATGGCTTAAGGTGTCTCCCCTTGTGTTATGCTGTGAAACCTTCCTCAATGCCCGAAATTAAACCTTTAAAACAAAGGAAAAATAATTTTATGCCTTAATTATGGGTTTATTTTGTTTGCTTTCTTTAATTAATGAACATCATGTTTGGTTTTACGAAAATTGTCTATAATTCAAAACAATTATTTAGTTACTATAAACACACACACACACACACCTCTCTCTCTCTCTCTATCTATCTCTCTCTATCTATCTATCTCTATCTATCTATCTATCTATCTATCTATCTATCTCTCTCTCTATCTCTCTCCTCTCTATCTCTCCTCTCTCTATCTCTCTCTCTCTATCTCCTCTCTCTCTCTATCTATCTATCTATCTCTCTCTCTATCTATCTCTCTCTCATTTTACAACCAGGTTTGAATGTGGATTTCGTTTCTGACGAAGGTCAAGCTCGTTGTCCAACCTTAGACCTACAGCTTAATGTGGAACCTGAACCACAACCCACCAAAGTAGTCTGGAAATCACAAAGTCCAAGATCGGCCTCGATTCCGCGACCTCCCGTTTTAACCACTAGGTTACCCAGGCGTGTGTGTGTGTGTGTGTGTGTGTGTGTAAACCCTTTGTATTTATTAGGTGAACTACAACGGAATGTATGTTGGAGATATAAGTCCCCTGCAGTCAATTTGAGTCAGGATTTTCCCGAGGGAAAATGCCTCCACAAACCCACCTCGGTACAACTAGTTTTGTACTGCATAAATATAATGAGAAAAACGTGCAGAAATTTTGCATACAAAAATGTGTACTTTTCAGCCGATTTTAGAACTTATTTAATGTGGAAACGTGACATTTTTTCGGTACTTTCACTGCAATTAATGATCACTTTTCCAAATTTTCTTCACGCCTAAAAGTACTTTACGACTCTTCTAATCGGCAGTTCTCCTCAAAAATAATAATTAAAAACTAACACGTACATTTTATAAGTATTCTAACCATGCGTACGGAGAGAAATTTTTAAACAACGCTTGCTAAAGGCCGTACATATATATATATATACACACACACGTGAATGAAATAATTTTGCGTAAATATATGTGTATATACATAAATTAGGTTTTGGCATATGTATACGCATATTTAGAAACTATATATATATATATATATATATATATATATATATATATATATATATATATATATATATATGTGGGAGAAAAGTCTAAGGATTTTATACATACGACGGATAAGTGTTCAAATGATTAAATTAATCAAACAAAAAGTTTGTAAGAATTTTATTCATGCAAATATTTTGTTAAATTGTAATTTAATCTTCAGATTCTCCATCCGCTGTGATACATTTGTGGATTCTCTGCGAAACTCTTCACTGTTCTTCTGAACATGTCGAGTGGAATCTTTTCATTTCTTCATCTATTCTGCGGCCAAGGGCATTCACATTTGGATAGATGAAACGAGGAGTGTAAAGTTTGTCACGCGAATAAACCAAAAGCCAAAAATCACACGGGGTTAAATCGGGTGATCTGGCTGCACTCGATGGGACCTCGATCCCCAAACCATCTTCCTTCAAAGTTGGTATCCAGAATCTCACGGGCAGCTGCAGCCAATGTTCCCTCTAATTTTTTTTAGTCCGTGTGCGCAAAAAATTTTCGTTGTGCATACATTTAGATTCATGATGAAAAATTGTGCAAACTTTTCTGAGCGCTATTATCTTCAAAATTAAATATATATAAATATTAAATACTTAATAAATATTATTTTCATGAGGTGATAGCTTGATCATTACGGTACTATTAAATGGATATTAAAAAACTGTTTACAATATTATATATTCTTAAAAAAGAAAACATTTTATCCATTCTAAAAATATGAATAAAAAAAAAAAGTAAAATAAAATTCAACAAAATAAAGAAATAAAATAAAAATAACATTAATTGAAAATGACTATTTTAGTTATCATTTCTCAACAATTTTTAGCATTTTAGCAATTTAAAATAGACTATCAAGATTAATACAGGATTTTATCCATTCACAAAATAGGAATAAAATGAAAAATAATAAAATTCAATAAAATGAAATATAAGCAAAATAACATTAAATGAAAGTGCCTTTCATTTAAGTATGATTATGATTTCTCCCTACGATCTTTAGCATTTTCCCATTCCAAATAAACTCTATGAAGGTTAATACATCCGTCATCATTCAGGTAACTTTTAGTTCGCATGAGCATGTCCAAATGATTTTCTTTCAAGCGGTTTCTTAATTTGTTCTTTATAGAATTCATTAAACTGAAGTCACGCTCACAGTCCACACTAGATGCTAGGAAAGTTCCCCCAATATATACAAGGGGGAGTCAAAAAGTACGCGGAAAAAACAAAGAATCCTTTATTAAGCGAAAACATATGAACGTAAAGCAATTATTTTTCAACATAGTTCCCCTCTAAGTTCATGCACTTTTGAAGGCGGTGTTTCCATCCATTTAACCCCTCCCTGAAGAACCCTTCACCTCTCGTTTTGAACCAATCTGAAACGGCTATTTTTGCTTCGTCCATACTTCTAAATCGGGCTCCTTTGAGATGGTTTTTCAGTTTTGGGAACAAAAAGAAGTCAGATGGGGCGAGATCAGGGCTGTAGGGTGGATGTGGTAAGATTTCCCATCGAAATTCTCGTAGGACAGCCCTGACAACCTTCGAAGAATGCGCTGGAGCGTTGTCGTGATGAAAAAGGACCCCTCGGTGCAACTTTCCAGGTCGTTTTTTCACCAATGCTTCTTTCAATTTTGTTAAAACTCCTACGTAGTATGCTCCCGTGATAGTCCTTTGTCCTTCAAGATAGTCTACCAAAATCACCCCTTTCGAGTCCCAAAAAACTGTGGCCATCACCTTTTGCGCCGACCTCTCCGATTTGAATTTGACTGGTCCAGAAGATCCGCGGGGAAGCCACTGCTTGGACTGTACCTTACTTTCAGGATCGTATTGGTAGATCCACGTCTCATCGCCGGTTATGAGTCGATCCATAAATTCGTCTTCGTTAGCTTCGATCTTATTTAAAGAAGCCATCGAAAGATCAGCTCTTTGAACCAGCTGGTCTGGGCGCAACGCTTTTGGGACCCATCGCGCCGAAAGCTTGCTGAGGCCGAGATGTTCGCTTAAAATCGAAGATGCCGAGCCATGTGAGATGCCCATTGCAGTAGCTACCTGATCAGTTGTAACTCTATGGTCTTCTTCCACGAATTTCTGCACTTTGGCTACCATTTCTTCATTTGTCGAGGTTGACGGTCTTCCCTCCCTTGGATCATCTTGCAGGTCTTCTCTACCATTTCGAAAACGGTTAATCCATTTATAAACTGCTGTTTTCTTTGGGGCAGCATCTCCATAAACCCTTTGCGAAGCTGTCCACTCGAGTTTAAACAAGAATTTGATGATGGCCCTCAACTCAAAATCGCTGGTTTCCATGGGGTGAAAAATGACGTTCTTTTTAAAGGCACCCTCAATACACAATGACAAGTGAATTAATGAAATAACCTGTCAGATATCATCATCAACTTCCGAAGACATGATTAATCTCGTTTTGTTTTGAAAAAAAAACGTGTTTGCACAGGAACATTTTTCCGCGTACTTTTTGGCTCGCCACGTATATACAGTATATTTTTTAAATTACGTCATTTACTGTCGTGACTCATGATACGCTTGAGCCTGTGCGCATTTTATTTTGCTGTGTGCGCGGGTTTCGCAACGCGTGTGCGCGCGCACACGCGCACACCTTAGAGGGAACATTGGCTGCAGCGTAATGTGGCGGCGCCCTACCATGTTGATAAAGCCAATTCCTGCCAACGCCATTAAGTAAACTGTGGCGAAACTTTGTCTCTCAGTACCTGGCAATAACATTTTCTATCCATCGTATCTCTCGATATGTCAAAGGAAACGAGTCCTGAATAACGAATGCACGCCCAAACGTTAGTGTAGTCGTTTTAACGGGTTTATCCAATCGTATTTTGGGATTTTTTTTTTTCGCCCAGTAGTGAACGCTGTGTTTGTTTCATTTAGTCGTTAAACCAAATACACATTCACCTGAAAATTTGATCTTTCGAAGGAAATCTGGATCCCTGTTGAACTTTTGTCTCATTGATTCAGCAAACTGCAGCCGTATATTAAAATCATCGTCGTATATGAGCTGAGAGTAAATGGTTTTGTAATCGTGGTACCCCTCTCATTTCAATATTTTTGTTACTGAAAATTTGGAAATACCCAATTCCTGCGCGACTTTTCTCGTTAAGTCGTTGGATCGACTTGAAAAGTGGCGAGGACATTTTTTTGGTTGTCGTCTCCTGTCGCCGCCGTTACTGGACTTCCGCTTATTTGGCGATCTTTTACCAGGTGCCTCGTTTCCAAAAGTTTGAGCTTCCAGTATCGGAGAGTGGTTGCATTTGGGTGGTAGTTTATTATATTTTTCTTGAAATAAACGCAAACTTTTTTCACAATTACTATAAGAAATAACTCACGATATACTTTTTCTTCATATTCCATCTTTACTGACATGGCGCTGACTGGGGTTAGGGCCTTCCTGTTCTAGCATAGGGTCATTCCTGGCCTTGTATAATTGCTCGGAAAAGTATCGCATACACTGCAGTGATATTATTGGAATTTATAATTAACAAATTATTTGCGTGTATAAAAACCTTAAAAACTTCTCTCCCACCCTGTATATATAGGGTGACCGAGAAGTCCTGCCCCAAAGGTTAATATTTTGTACATTATGGGGCAGGACTTTTGGGATACCATATATATATATATTATATATATATATATATATATATATATATATATAAATGGTGATCCAGAGAAATGGGACCCAAAAGAACCTTGTAACTCTTAAAGTATAAGTCCTTTTATAAAATCATACGCATCATTCGAAAGAGGATAGTTACAAGTTTGTACAGGATTGTATAGGTTTTGACAGTACAAGACAAGATACAAAACAAAATAAAAGTGTTAGTTAAAACTAACCCTTCAAGATGACTGCATGGACTGTGGAACAGCTGCGTTTCATAACTGAGCAATATTATGAGCATGGAAGAAGTGTAGTTTCAGCTCAAAGATCTTTCAAGACAAATTTTCAGATGTCAAAATCACCTTCTAAGAGCTGAAACTACACTTCTTCCATGATCATAATATTGCTCAGTTATGAAACGCAGCTGTTCCACAGTCCATGCAGTCATCTTGAAGGGTTAGTTTTAACTAACACTTTTATTTTGTTTTGTATCTTATCTTGTCTTGTACTGTCAAAACCTATACAATCCTGTACAAACTTGTAACTATCCTCTTTCGAATGATGCGTATGATTTTATAAAAGGACTTATACTTTAAGAGTTACAGGGGTTTCTTTTGGGTCCCATTTCTCTGGATCACCCTTTATATATATATACACACACACAGACCGTGCATGGAACAAGGAACTCTTCTAGGAAAATTAAATCCACTGTAGTCCGAATAAGTAATGGTAAATGACAAATACTATAGTTTTGGGACCTCTCTGCGAGTGACCCGTTGCCCACGTCGGGCTAGCATCATGAAAAAGAAAAAACTATAGTATTTGTCATTTACCATTACTTATTCGGACTATAGTGGATTTAATTTTCCTAGAAGAGTTCTTTGTTCCATGCACGGTCTGTGTGTATCATAAAAAACCTCAGGGAACCATTCTGAGTTGATTCCCATCATGAAACGGACATGTTATGTTCCTTGAAAAGTGGACGCTCAATTCTGCCAGTTGAGGTTTAAGTTTTGGTTTTCGGCTAAAAATATAATAGTTACCCATTTTTCTTTGATGTATTCAATCTGACGTGAAGGCAGCAAGTCTTTTGCTTATATTGAGGTTGTAAATGTAGCTGGGCTAGGCTGCTTTAAACCCTAGATCCTGTCCCAAAGCTGGATCCTATCTGCTTTGCAGATAGCTGGTGGGGGAAACTATATTTTTGGGACCTCTTTGCGAGTGACCGACCCGCTGCACACGTCGGGCTAGCATCATGAAAGAAAAAAAACCATAGTATTTGTCATTTACCATTACTTATTCGGACTATAGTGGATTTAATTTTCTTAGAAGAGTTCCTTGTTCCATGCACGGTCTGTGTGTATCATAAAAAACCTCAGGGAACCATTCTCAGTTCATTCCCATATATATATACAGGGTGAGTCAAAAGTAGCGCCCGATTTCTGTCAGTTGATTGTTTGTTTGCCATTTGTATTACAGTGTACAAGAAGGTAGAAATAAATGAATGACATGTTTATCTAACCATTTATTCGGGGGAAAATTATTACGGAACTGTACCAAGCTGTTTTACTTGCAATTTTCAAAGTGCCCTCCCTCGTGATCGATGCACAATTGCAATCAACTGACAGAAATCGGGCGCTACTTTTGACTCACCCTGTATATATATATAATATATATATATATATATATATATATATTAATGCATTTCACAATTAAACACGTGAAATGAATGAATGCTGCAAACCCACAAGGAAAAAGTAAAACGATTCCATAGCCTTTCGTGTATTCAGAGCTACACCTCGTCAGGGAATGAAGAGAGAAGGCAAGATGCCGCTACGTTGTATATATTTATGGACATCTTGCTTTCTCTCTTCATTTCCTGACGAGGTGTAGCTCTGAATACACGAAAGGCCTTGGAATCATTTTTCTTTTTTCTTGTGGGTTTGCAGCATATACAGGGTGTCCCAAAAAACTATATACTCTTTATAGCATCATATATTTTATAATTTAAAAAAAAATATATATATTCTTATAGCAATTGCCAATGAAAGGTAAATTAGTAATCTAAGTGATCAAAATGTTATAGCGAGTTGTTTGCATATAAAATTTAATTAACTACGCCAAGTGCTCAAAATGTTCTCCGGCGGCATGAATGCACTTTCAAAACAACAAAATCGTGTGGTCTGATGAAGCTACCTTCAAGCTGAATGGCACAGTAAATCGACACAACTGCAGGTACTGGTCACTTGATAATCCACACGTTCATGTGGATAAACATGTTAATTTACCAGGATTAACAGCATGGTGTGGTTTATCATCCAGGGGTTTGGTTGGACCATTTTTCTTTAATGGGACAGTTACCGGTGCCGCATATCTCGACATGCTGCGGACAGAAATTATACCTGCAGTTCGGAAGTTGTTTGGAAACGACGACTTTTACTTTCAACAAGATGGAGCCCCCCCTCATTATCATTGTGATGTCAGAAGGTACCTCGATGAAACGTTGCCTAACCGTTGGATAGGACGAAGAGGAAGCGTTGAGTATCCTCTACGTTCACCGGACTTGACTCCTTGATTTTTACTTGTGGGGCTACGTGAAGGAAGCAGTTTATGATACAAGACCCGCAACACTCGGACACCTTAAGGATGCACTTAGGGAAAAGTGAGGGACCATCACAGCATCCACATTAGTCCATGTCTGCGAATCAGTTAGTCGACGCATTTAAAAGTGCATTCATGCCGCCGGAGAACATTTTGAGCACTTGGCGTAGTTAATTAAATTTTATATGCAAACAACTCTCTATAACATTTTGATCACTTAGATTACTAATTTACCTTTCATTGGCAATTGCTATAACAATATATTGTTTGGGTTTTTTTTTAATTATAAAATATATGATTCTATAAAGAGTATATAGTTTTTTTTGGGACACCCTGTATAATATTATATATATATATATATATATAATATATACTATATATATATTCAGTGTAGAGGCGCCTCGGTGGTGTAGTGGTTAGCGTCGCTGACTACGAATCCATCGGCCCCGGGTTCGAGACCCGACGGCAGCCGGCGCGCAGCAAAACCCAGCTGTTCATCCTTCCATACAATAAAAAAAGTGGTTGGTAGATAAATGGGTACCCCTAGGTGGCCTAGTGGTTAAGAAGCTGGGCTGTTGATGGGGCGTGGTTCGGATTCCACGTTAAACCGTAGGTCTAAGGTGGAGTGAAAAGCTTGACCTTCGTCAGAATGAACAATTCGGGCGGAAGCTAACCAAAG
Source organism: Bathynomus jamesi (assembly GCA_023014485.1). NCBI lineage: Eukaryota > Metazoa > Arthropoda > Malacostraca > Isopoda > Cirolanidae > Bathynomus > Bathynomus jamesi. The sequence continues at coordinate 429,129 of JAJOZX010001928.1, forward strand.
TTTAACTAAAGGTACTGCTATCATTATTACATGGAAAATCTACCAATATTTAGTCACAAAAGGAAGGAAGTAAATTCTTTATTAACTTCTACTGACGTATGCTGAGAGTTCGCTACTGCCACTTTTACCACAGTAATGTAGTTCGCATTTTGTAATCAACTATTTAAAATATGCTGATTTCATTAAGCTCTTAATTTCGTAATTTACTCTTTTTTATATATTTTTATTAAGCATCATTTATTTTCTATTAAATATACAATGAATCATTGAATTTAAAATTACGTAACATTTTGTAAACTTTATATTGTATTTTATTTATTATTATGTTATTATTATTATTATTATTTGTTATCACTTTTACTTGCCATTTTCACTTTACGTAATAAGTAGACTAAATGCCATTAACTTTGCCTAAATATTCTCCATGCTTCCAACGGCATATTCAGATTAAAGTACCGTGAATAAATTAACGTCATATCAAATACCTAAAAATTGCAAACTCCGTCCCTCGTATTATTTTCTGAATAAAGATTTTTTAATTTTAAATAGAATCTACGCATATTCCGCCATTTACTGAACCAAGTTTGAAACCTTTTCCACAATTCTGCGCAAATTGTAGATGGGCTGAAAACCACAAAACGGTTTCGAGTTTAAGAAGGCACCTCACGCATTTAGAGCTATGGAAAAGCCTATACACGAAAGACAAGGAGGGGGAAAAAGTGGGAAGAACTCGGTTCCGAGTACATTTTTGCGAGGAAAATCCCCTGAACGTGTTGGGAGAAAGTTCTATCTATAAATATAATAATGAGCATTTAACTTGACAGACAGACTGAAAAATTTTAATACGAAAGTGAAATAATCATTCATTAAACTATATGTAGAAACCCCAAAATGTAATTTTTTACATAATCAAGAACAAGGACTCTAGAAGACACGCACGCACACACTATATATATATATATATATATATATATATATTATATATATATATATATATATATATATATAGTGTGTGTGTGTGTGTGTGTGTGTGGCAACTGGCCAACCATAAATGTCATTATATAGCTTATCACTTAAGTAATGTTTGACAAATCAAATACTCTCTCTCTCTCTCTCTCTCAAAAAAAAAAAAAAATCTCAGTAATATTAACAATGCCACACGAAACTCGCTCAGAATGAATTAATTAAAGGCAATATTTAAAATTTCTAGTGTGTGAGCCTACTGTTCTCTCATAAATATTTAAATATTTAGAATTCCTAGAACGAAAAACAACGTAGATAGTACAAACAGAAATGAACGAGTTATAACTACCAACTAAACGGCTTATAGTTCCGACTAAGTTTTTATACCTATGCCAGTATATTGAATTCATTCTATCCGCTTAGAGCAGAGACTTCAGGAGCAAAAGGCACCAGATAAGAATTCTATGAAAGAGTCTTATTTCGTATCATGTCTGTGGTTTAATGAACTGTCTACCTGAGGAAGGCGGGGTCGTCGTTGTCAGACCTAAAAATAACTGAAATCGAATAATGTTAACGCCGTATAACGAATGTAATGTAATGTAATGTAAAAATTCATACGATTGCAAAATTAACGAATACACTGTCAAATTCATACGCCCTAATATAATAACTATTACTGCGAATGATATACGCGTGTGAGCAATTATTTAGAGCACTTCCAATACAGGTTTCTATTCAAATTGTAGTTCAAATAATTTGATGAAATTTACAATGTCGTGATTGTAGAAAATTTTAAAAGTTGTCACGCGCACGCGCAATGCTCATCACAAAACCACAATTGTACTACAATCATAGACTGAGAGTTCCCATTTGCGCATTCCGTCCAGGGTCAACGATGGCCATGGCTAAGATTCAGTTTCATTTCGACACAGGAAGGAATCCGCCTCTGGTGTTTAAGAGGCTTATCATGACGAAGGGCTTAAAAAATTAAGAACGCCATTCCTGCGAGGCTCTTGTTAAAAGACGGGCAATAAACGCGCGCGTGTTTATAAATAATCATAAATATATTAACCATCTCGTATGACCGAGTAAAATAACATTCTTGGCGTACGTAAAGGCGCGCCGGTTGAAAGGTATAAAATACTAGGAACGAAGGAGAGTTTTGAGATGTTTAAGGTTGGATTGACCAAAGGCGTCTTCGGAATGTCTCGAACGAGGCCTCAAGAGCGAACCTGATACCTGGCAAACCTTTGTTTTGCGGCGTCCACCGAAACGGAGCGATAAATAAGTGGACAACCTTCGACAGTTAACTCCTTCGACCGACAACGAGTACGAGAGGACGAAGAGTAGAAGCAGAAGAAAGAATCGGATCGAGTTGGGGTAAAAAATTATCCTAAAATCCCCTCGAGAGACTGAAGCCTTAAATATCCTGGCCAAAGTATGATCTCCTCCAAAAGAATTTCTAAACTAGTTTTGTTACATTCCGTAACTGTCTTCATTCTGCTCTATTTGGCTCCGCTCGGTTCTAACGAGAAACTAGTAATGATTATAACTAATAATAATAACTAGTAGTATCCCCGAGACATCGAGGGGGAATTATGCGTGTAATTACAGCTATTTATGAGTAAGTTTCGGAACAATAATAATTAAATAGAACCGCGCATCTTACCCACGACGCCAGACGAAGACGAGGTTCAAATAAATGTATCCTTTAATTAACTTCATAGAGAGATTTTTTTTTAATGTTTTTTTTAAATAATCTAACCAAGTCGAAATTTAAGTAATAACTTAAACAAATAAAAGACGCTCCAAATGCGCGTAAAAAAAGAGTAAACTCAATAATATTAATGAACAATTTTGCCCAATAAATTCCGCCGTTCGACATCTCAATAATAAGATTACGACAATATAAACCTCATTAGCAACATCCCAAAAATTTCTTACTTACAGAAACAGCTGAGCCCCAACCAATCTTACCCCTTCCCCCGACTCTCCCACAGCAATTTCTTTACTGTGACGTCACGAGACATAACCGCCCCTCCCCCATATGACGTCAGGAAAGTGTAACCATTTCCCCCCTTCCCTCTTCTCACCCCAAAGACATAACACTCCGGCTCTTCTCCCCCCAAGGAAACAATTGACGGTGACCCTTTCCCGCCAGCTTCCGAGCCCCAGGGGAAGTATGTTGACATTGCAAAGGGAGAGGGGGAAGGTTAATAACAAGAAATAAAGAAAAAGGACTTCTTTTTTAAAGAAAAATTATGCAATTGCGAACTTCCTCCAGCTCTGTTTTGTCGAATCTCCATTTAATTTTTATTTTAACACAACATAACTAATATATATATATATATATATATATATATATATGATAGCTGAAAATAAAAGTAGCTTCATTATTTCTTTTAACAAAACTTTTAATGGGGTTACTTTATCTTGGGTCACCCAACATATAAAACCTTTGGTTAGCTTCCGCCCGAATTGTTCATTCTGACGAAGGTCAAGCTTTTCACTCCACCTTAGACCTACAGTTTAACGTGGAATCCGAACCACGCCCCATCAGTAGCCCAGCGTCTTAACCACTAGGCTACCTAGGGTACCCATTTACCTACGAACCACTTTCTTTATTGTGTGGAAGGATGAACAGCTGGGTTTTGCTGCGCGCCGGCTGCCGTCGGGTCTCGAACCCGGGGCCGATGGATTCGTAGTTAGCGACGTTAACCACTACACGACCGAGGCGCATTTAAATATAAAATATATATTATATAATCAAAACATTGTTAATTGTTAGAAACTTTAGTTCCCACAGAAAAATAGCTTGAGGAAACGCTTAATAGTGAAACAAAAAAATATTGCTAAACATGAAAAGCAACTTATAACATATCTTCAAGCTTGAATCCTGAAACTTTCAGGACGTGCACTGAAAAATACAAGGCAATGTGACGTTAGTTAGAACGTACAATCATATATAATAAATATCATTATTAATAATAATGATAATAAATAAAACCGGTAAAGTATTATATGTGAAAAGGTGATTCGTGGCAAAGTTCATTCAAAAAGGTGAAGCGGGTCGTGAGTGCGTTGTGCGTGCGTGCGTGCGTGTGTATGTATGTATGTATGTTAGCTTCTTCCTCCATCCTTCCTTGAGGCGCCGCCCCTGGCCCGGAACTTCGAGAGAGAGTTGCCTAACGCCGCTTACGAAAGGGCCAACCTAGTGAATCATGCATTTGGTAACAGATTCGAGGAAGTCAATGGTAAAACCCGGTTCGAACCTACTTCGGAAAAACCAATTACTTGCTAGAAAGTAGAAACGATCATGGGAACCGCCAACTTGACCATTAGTTACGACTAAACATAATTAAACTTTAAATTCATTAAATTTTAATTAACACATCTTATATATATATATATATATATATATTATATATATATATATATACAGGGTGTCCCATAAGTTCAGTCTCGTAGGAAAATTTATTTTAAATTAATTTTACAAAAGTAGCCTAACACATCAGAACTAATACAACTGTTCAAATTGATGTCTTGTTTTGGGACCTTTTCTTCAGTTGCAGGTACAATAACACGCAATGGCTAATATGGAAGCGAGTTACACTCGTTAATTATTAGCCACTGCGTGTTATTCTTCCTGCAACAAAAAAGGTTCCGAAACAAGACCTCATTTGAACATTTTTCTTTTTTTTTTCTTCCAATGTATTACCGTACTTTTGTAAATTTAATTTAAAATAAATTTTCCTAAGAGACCGGACTTATGGGATACCCTGTGTATATAACCCTGGTTTTGCTTCCGCCCGAATTGTTCATTCTGCCGAAGGTCAAGCTTGTCACTCCACCTTAGACCTACAGTTTAACGTAGAATCCGAACCAGACCCCACCAGTAGCCCAGCGTCTTAACCACTAGGCCACCCAGGGTACCCACTTATCAATTTTTTTTTAATTGTGTGGAAGGATGAACAGCTGGGTTTTGCTGCGCGCCGCCTACCATCACCGGGTCTCGAGCCCGGGGCCGATGGATTCGTAGACAACGACGCTAACCACTACACCACCGAGGTGTATATATATATATATATATATATATATATATATTGTGTGTGTGTGTGTTTTCTGTCAACAATTTCGCCTGAATCGTTCATTCCCGACGAAGGTCAATTGAACCAACAAGACCCAGACAAAACACTTCAGTCGTTCAAATCTAAAACAAATCACAAAATCAGACCCGAATACTCGAACCCGGGACCTTCAAATGTTCGGATAAGCGCTTTAACCACTGTAAAGTTTGTTGATTTACGAACGAGTGACTAATAAATTTCTTTTAATTTCAAATTTGTACTAATTAATAATAGAGTTTATTCTTTATTATAGTTAACCAAATAATGAGGAATTTTTCATTACCCCCCCCCCCCCCAACACGCACTCCCCAAAAAAGGTCAGTAAAAATTATTTTATTAATTTTCTTACAAGGACAAATTTCAAATAATTTCATAACTACTCCACTCTTATTATTTCAAATATGAAAATAAACAAAATTGCTTGAACAAGGGTATGACGTCACAAGTTACAAAAATGCTATGGTAAAGTGGCTCCCTATATATATATATATATATATAAGGCGCCTCGGTGGTGTAGTGGTTAGCGTCGCTGACTACGAAACTATCGGCCCCGGGTTCGAGACCCGACGGCAGCCGGCGCGCAGCAAAACCCAGCTGTTCATCCTTCCACACAATAAAGAAAGTGGTTGGTAGATAAATGGGTACCCTAGGTGGCCTAGTGGTTAAGACGCTGGGCTGCTGATGGGGCGTGGTTCGGATTCCACGTTAAACTGTAGGTCTAAGGTGGAGTGAAAAGCTTGACCTTCGTCAGAATGAACAATTCGGGCGGAAGCTAACCAAAGGTGTATATATATATATATATGTGTGTGTGTGTGTGTTTTATCAAAAATAAGCCAAAACAATCCAACTATAAGCCTAACCCATTATACCCCACCCCCCTAAGGGCAACATTATCCCCTAAGGAGTACATATACACAATGATTCGATCGAAACGTTGGTTCGAAGGCCATTACATAGTTCCTCTATCTCTTACACACACACACACACACACACATCTTATTTATAGCCGTAGACAACGAGACAAACTATCTTTATAATTTACAAATATGGAATTTGGAACTCGAACCTGTGAATGATTTGTTATCGAAGAAAAGGTTTCGCCAAGAAACAAATCCACGACATTAAACATAATGTTTATAATTCTGTAAAAATGCTCCAAACAAGTTTTTGCGTTGTTCACTCGTTTGACCGTTCACAAAACTTCAACTATTTGAATTAACAAAACCCAAACAATTTTCATCCTCTTTTTAATTTTTAACTTATTCAAGCATTGAAATGAGTGGCCTAAAAATACTTTTATATGCAGTTTATAGTTTCTGGGTAAGATGATAACACGATAGTGTGTTTTTTACATTTTATATATATATATATATATATATATATATATATTATATATATATATATATTAATATATATATATTATATATACATACACTCACACTTAATACAATAAAAAACCAAAATATAAAACGGGAATGAAAACCTTTTGCTCGCAATTCTAATTCGTGGCGTAAAATGAAAATATAAATTTTTCCTCAATGTTTGTCCTTTTGTTTCGCGAAACGCGTCGAAATTTCAACGAAAACCTTTTGAACTGTTATGCATAATTAAATTTAATATGTAAAAAGTCTCGGTCAGCGAACTTCTCATGCTTCGAAGGGTTTATTTAAGTATCTACTACAAAAAGTAGCCGTGCGTGCTTTGCAATGGATCAGGCGTCACTTGGTGATAGAGAGGGAGGGAGGGAGGGTGAGAGAGAGAGAGAAAATGGGCATACTGGGTAAATGTCGAGAGGATAACATTAGTTTTTCCCAGAGTATACAGTACCTACAGTGATTTCTGCGAACTACTCCTTCGACAACCACTGTAAAATATTGACTTAAGTACCCATTTCATCGACAAAACCAACCCACACGCTTAAAAAAAAAAAAAAAAAAAAAAAAAAATTCTAAACTTTACTTTACCTAATAACAACTTGTCGATAGAATGCCAAGTCGATCAGATGTCATAAGTCCGGCTAAATTATTTATGCTGTTTGTACGACGGGTTTAATGAATTTTCTTAAACAATTTGTGGATCACTTGAAGATCAGGGCCCCCGTTAGTTAGCTTTATAAGGCTAACTAACGAAAATATCACGACTTAACCTAACCAATCGTTAGGGGCGTACAGTTGACCTACGATTGGTTAGGTTAAGTCGTGATATTTTCGTTAGTTAACCTTATAAGGCTAACTAAAGAAGGCTGGGAGCCCTGATCTCCAGGTGATCCCAATTTCTTAAATATCTTAAATTTCTATTTGATACATCGAGTACATTTCTTGAATAGGTTCCTAAAACTTCAAAATTATTCTTTCGAGGTATACATATACTATAGGGGACCTACAGTAGATGACAAAATTTTTGTTAAATATCTGCGCAGTCAAACAGCCATCCCAAAGGAACGGATAATAATTTTTCCACTTACAAATTAGTTTATATATATATATTACTGTATATAAACACTTTTGTGACAAGAAAGTAATCTACCATTCGACCTATTATATAGTATAGGTTTGAAAACCCGCTTGTCTCTATGCAATTAGTTTAAATCATAAACATAGATGGTTATCTTAACGCTTTGTACCACAAATCAGCGTTAATATAATTGATATAACGCCCATGTTAATGGCTGAAGGACAATGTACCTAAGGTTGTAGATAACATTCTTTTCAAAATGTTAAACGTGGGTTAGTCTTACCAACTTTCGAAAATTTGTACTGGAGGCACATAATACCAGTTCGCCATAAAATTCGACAAAATTTACTGCAGAAGTTTCTCAAGGCAAATCAGAGCGATTTCGGACGTCCATTGAGGCGTCATAAACATTTTTAATTATATATTAAGCAAAATAATGGAAATAAATTACTTATAATTCATCCATATTATGTGTCAGGAAACATTTACATAGCTTAACCATCTGCTGAAGGGGTTTGAGGTACTCCTTCGTTGCTGCAAATTTCAACATCGTTTACGATATGGCTTGCATAAAATTATACGCGAGATAAGGCCACTAACACGATTTATTCATACTCATTATTCAAAATATCCCTCCCTCTCTCTCTCTCTCTCATACACACACACACACAGTGCGTACTAGAGTTTCTCGTTTTCACATCCCAGTTTTCCGGGACAAAATCGGCTATCGTCCCGGGATCGCGGGATTTCCCGGTTTATAAAAAATAATAAAGTCTTGAAATGTTTAAGCATTAGATAAATCTAGATTAGTTAGTTAATATTAAATATAAATATATAAATATTTTAACACATAATGGTAAATATAATAAAGGATGGAGCCTAAGCCAAGTTTCAAACACTGCAGAAACATAAATACGATGTGTGTGTATATATAGCCTAGGCGGCTATGCCTACAATGCTAATTTGCAGCTTTGCACTTCAGCAAAAATAAATTATAGTGTGATTTATACGAACACAACACCTTTTATATACTTTTAAACAAATGTTAAAAAAAAAAAAAATAAACAGCAAAAGGTGTGCCACTGAATTGAAGATAATAACGAAATTAAAATCCACTAAAACACAAAATGTTCGATTCAGGGAAATCAAATGACTGGTTTTCAAGTCCGAGTCAATCATCAAAAATACCAATCATATTACACACGCACAAAGTCATACAAGGCATACTACAGGCGCTATTCGAGTTGTACAACGCAACGTGATTCGTGCTATTATAAATTTGTCAGCATAGTCTATGTTTGTATTTCTTAGATACAGTAGTAAATTAACGTAAAACTATTTGAAATAACGTTTTTAGAATATTTTGTAAAATCCGGGAAATCCCGAATTTGCTGCCCTTGTCCCAGGATTTAAGGTTGTCATTTTCCGGCCAGGATCCAGGTTGAGAAACCCTAATGCGCACCCCATATAAGCGAGGTACCAACTTTTTAAAAGCCATATATCTAAAAGACTAACTTAACCTAACCTAAGCGAGTGCCATCGAATCGAGAAGGGGGTGGATAAGAGTTTCGGGTGCAATTGAGGGCTCGAAGGGCGTTTTCTGTTAAGTCATTAAATAGTGAGGTAATCGCTAATCTAGTCTAACCAAGTTAATTAGGATCAACCTGTCTTTTTCCCCCACAACAGTAAAAAAATTTCTTGATTTTCTAATAATTTTTTATGTAACTTCACTAAATCTGTAAATTATCACACACACTATCACTTATGTCCACTTGCCTACACGCACATACACACAGCTGCACATAACTGAGGTACTGACTTTTTTATAGGTATGTATTAAAAAGCTAAACCTAACCTAACCTGAATTGACCCAATCTCAAACGTCATCGAACTAAGAAGTGTGCGACAAGTGTTCTATATAGAAATGCGGTCTCGACAGAAATTTTTTGTTAAGTCGTTAACCTTTTAACGACGGGTATAGGTTTCACTAAACAAAAATAAGTATAGTTTCTATTCTTATTCAAAACTAAATATTTTAGTAACTAGTCACTAAAATGACACATTTTGGCTTCCTTTTCCCGACATCTAAAGTGACATTATTCTAAACGACACTTACAGAAACATGTAAAAATATTTATAGGGACTTTGCATTCTCGTACAATTTATATTATTTCAGGTCGGACTGCGAGTGAAAGAGTTAATCAGTGAGGTACTTGCTAAGCTAACCTACTTTAACCTCAACTAAACAGTGAGGTACTTACTAGCTAAGCTAACCTACTTTAACCTCAACTAAACTGAGGTACTAGCTAAGCTAACATACTTTAACCTAAACTAAACTGAGGTACTAGCTAAGCTAACCTACTTTAACCTGAACTAAACTAACTTTAAGGCCGGCCGCATACAGGATCGTCTTGCGACTGACGACTTGGGTCGTGACGACTCGAGTCGCGTGTGATTTTACAGTGACAGAATGGGAGTCTCGCACACTGCAGCAACCGCGGGGCTCCCATTCTTTCAATGTAAAATCACGCGCAACTCGAGTCGTCAGAGGCAAGATGATCCCGTGTGCGGCCAGCCTAACTTAACCTTATCGGGATTAATATATCTTTTATTCAACAATAAAAATGTTTAGACTATATATATCTTGCGTAGCCTTGGGGAGGAAACGAAAGCCGTTGGTGCATCTTGCTCCTGAAGAATTATGCATCTGGACTGATAACTAAGATTGTCGGCAATACAGACTGACGAAAATGGATACGGATTTGGATGTTCTTTGAACGATGATGACACGAAGCATCGTTCCTTCAAATGGTGGTGAACTATGTTGATACACAGACCCATATTTGTTCGGCAATGCTGCTACGAGCTGTTCGTACAGAGGGAATGATATTCTGTGAAAAATATGTAACTTTTCATCTTGCTTCCACTTAAGCTGTCATTACGACTGTCTTGAGCATTGATTGGTTATATATATATATATATATATATATATATAGGGTGTACATAAAGTCAGGATCTATTTTTGTGAAGCACTTGGAAATTATATGGAATTCAATCATAAAATGATAAAGTGGTAACATTTATTAAATAATTAAGAGTAGGATTCGACGTGACGCCCATCAGTATCCCTGCACAGCTCAAATCGTTCCGCAGCATTTCTAAACACATTCTGGAGCATTTGCGGGGTTATGTTATCTGCAGCAGTTCGTATACGTGTACGTAAGTTTTCAAGACTCGTAATCTTCGTCTGATAGACGTGCGATTTGATAAAGCCCCATGCAAAGAAATCTAAAGGGGTTAAATCTGGTGATCTCCCTGGCCAAGGTCTTTTGTTGCTTCCGCGTCCGATCCAGCGATTTGGAAAGCGTCCATTTAGATAATCCTGAACAATTTTGGCATAGTGACAAGGAGCACCATCATGTTGATAGACGACGGGGATAGGATTGTTAGTACCGTCGTCTATCAACATGATGGTGCTCCTTGTCAATATGCCAAAATTGTTCAGGATTATCTAAATGGACGCTTTCCAAATCGCTGGATCGGACGCGGAAGCAACAGACCTTGGCCAGCGAGATCACCAGATTTAACCCCTTTAGATTTCTTTGCATAGGGCTTTATCAAATCGCACGTCTATCAGACGAAGATTACCAGTCTTGAAAACTTACGTACACGTATACGAACTGCTGCAGATAACATAACCCCGCAAATGCTCCAGAATGTGTTTAGAAATGCTGCGGAACGATTTGAGCTGTGCAGGGATACTGATGGGCGTCACGTCGAATCCTACTCTTAATTATTTAATAAATGTTACCACTTTATCATTTTATGATTGAATTCCATATAATTTCCAAGTGCTTCACAAAAATAGATCCTGACTTTATGTACACCCTGTGTGTATATATATATATATATATATATATATATATATATATATATATATATATATATAACCAATCAATGCTCGCTTACATCCCCAACACACTAATCAGTCAACTGATATTAGTTTCAAAATGAGAGGTGAACCAATAGAGGAAATACAAGACTATTTAGGTCAAATTATTACCAGCTCCTTCAGTGATGACTCAGATATAAGAAACCAATATCGAAATCTCTGTGCTGAAGCAAACATGACTAAGGAACTTCCTATTCTGTAGAAGTAAATCTAAAGGCACTCTCTGGATGAATTATAAATGTTCTGGCAAAACCCTCAATTTGCTTTATAACAGAGCTTTCAGACTTCTACACAAGTTACCTCCCCCCGCAAGATGCTCAGCTTCGCAAGTGTTTACTAACCTTAATGTCTCGAGGAGCCTCCTGGAGGTAACAAGACGTGCTCAATACAGTTTAATGCAAAGAACTAAAAAAATCACCCAACCCAATTATCCAAGGTATTCATCAGTCCTGCCATATGTCATCTGAATTATGGATTTCATGACTAGTATGAAGACATTTGAAGCAGCTGCATTTAACTTCGACATTGCTTTCTTTCATATATATATATATATATATATATATATAGATATATATATATATATATATATATATATATATATATATATATAGGGTGTCCCGTAAGTCCGGTCTCATAGGAAAATTTATTTTAAATTAAATTTACAAAAGTAATACATTAGAACTAAAATAAATATTCGAACTGATGTCTTGTTTTGGGACCTTTTTGTTGCAGGTAGAATAACACGCAATGGCTAATATGGAAGTAAGTTACACTCGTGAGGAAAAGCGGACCTTTTTATCAGGAGTATAATATATATATATATATATATATATATATATATTATATATATATATATATACAGGGCGTCCGAGAATTTCTGTACAATTTTTGGCTGTTACTAAAAGTCAACGATGAAGTGTAGAAATTCCAGTGTTGTCCCATTTTACAGAGAATCTCATTAAGTTTTTTTCTGATACCACGTTTTGACAAGTTTTTTAGAAATGTACGCGGGTGACAGACATTGATGATTTAAAAGCAAGAATCACAGCTGCTATTGAGCGAATTGATGTGGATATGCTGCAGCGTACATGGCAACATTTGGAGTATCGATTGGATGTTTTGCGAATCACTAATGGTGCACATATCGAATGTTTGTAACAACGTTACTTTAATAAAAGAAACTTTTGAAAATACAGATTCTAAATAATCTTGTTTAAGAATTTTACGTGTGTTATCAAGAATTTTATTAAAAGATGAAATTGTACAGATAATGTTCGGACACACTGGAATTTCTAAAAAACTTGTCAAAACGTGGTATCAGAAAAAACTTAATGAGATTCTCTGTAAAATGGGACAACACTGGAATTTCTACACTTCATGGTTGACTTTTAATAACAGCCAAAAATTGTACAGATAATTCTCGGACACCCTGTATATATATCCCGAAGAAGTGATTATAAACAGAAATGATAAACCAAATATAGAAAAGTGAATTGATGTAGATGTGTACATTTTATCTACTCTCGAAAGGGTGACCAGAGCCATCTAGTGAAACCAACCAATCAGTAAATGCCATTCAGATGGAAACCTTCAATATGTGAGCAACCTTTTATGGGTAAGACCGAAGGAAACGCGTGAACACACCATAAAATCCGCCAACGGCGTCATCCTTGAAGAGACAGAGATGCCTTGTGCCCCCTCGGGTCATGTGGGTATAAGGAATGAAAGGGTGGACCAGTAGGGCCTCCGGTCAACCCATAAGCCTACCAGATGGCCTACGACTTAATGATTCGACTAAAAAATCAACCAACATGTTCCTATACGACAGATAGACAGACACACACGCACACACACACACACAAATTATATATATATATATATATATATATCAGATCAGGTACAAGTGAATTGCTAAAAATTGTCCGTTTCGTACTTGCACGAATATCTCTGGGAAGTAACTTTGGGTTAATTGTATCGACAGAGCTCTGCAAGGATGTTAAACTTGCTTCATAAAACAGATCTTTTACGGTATGTTCTAGTTCCTGTTGATCACTGAAGTTAAGCGACATTGGGTCTGGATAGTAGTTGTATAGCAGACCGTCCTCTGCGTCCAGATAATGTAGCGGCCCGTGGTTCGGATCCCACGTAAAGCTGTAGGTTCCGACCGTCAAATGACCCTATTAGATGTTGCAAAGGAGGTTGAACAACTTCATCACTACATTACAGGATGCTGCACAAGTTACTTCGAGTTCGGTGTCCCAAATGTTTGTCTGTCAGAATGTTTAAGTTTCACAGGGGTAAAGAGACGTGCTCGGGATAACCTAAAGAAAACCACCCAAAACTACAGAAAATCCACTTATTTAAGCAAAACTGCTGGAGCCTATCAGTGCTACAGCATATTCTCGACATTGTGGGGTATTGGGGGCATGAAAACGTTCGGAAGAACATTTAACGCGTAACATTTAGCCCAAAATAGATGGTCTGCTATCATTTAATTGTTTATACTTACAGTTTAAACTGTACCAATACGAACGACAATTAACAATGGGCATTAAAACACGGTGCTTTCATTATTCATTAAAGAGAGGGTGATTGGGTTTAACTAAACTTTAATATCGAGCCAACGTCCTTCGATAACTCTCCTCCAGTATTCTTCTACGCTTCGTAGGCTTGAGGCGGAGCGGGACCGCTTCGTGACTTCGGCTCAAAGCCACTAACGGCCTTGAAACGACACAAAGAGGAGAGGGCCAAACAATCCTCCTTGTGGAATTGCACTTAATATAATTATATATATATTATATATAAGTGCAATTTAATGAACACTGATAAGAAATAACTTCCTGTTGGTAAGAGGTAAATACCTTCAAAGGCCTGTTCAGTAATCTTAAAAAAAAAAATGTAGCTCATGATTTCTGCATGAGAAAGGAATTGGAGCCAGAATCCCGCGCTTGACACATGGAAAATACGATAGCAAGCAAAGATAAGGACGTGAATGTTGTTTGAACTCTTAAAAGCTGTAACAGATTTAGCTGTACCGCCTACATTCATCATATACGCACAACCATGCACAACATATGGTTTCTATTATACTTATACAATTCAATTTACATTTAATCCATATATGCTGTATACGTGTGTGTGTTGAGATATATATATATATATATATATATATATATACTCATTTATAGAAGAATACAAAAGGAGTTAAATTATACTGTTCGCCATTTATGGTTATTATACAAATTATAAAATATTCATAAAAGTGTTATTTATACACTTGTGAGTTTACATGGCGTCCTTTCATTTTCTAACTCGTACCACGGAGTCCATAAAAGCCATCTCTCTTCTCTATAAAACTCCACCAGCGAGCTTCCTTCCGACACGCAGCCGTTCCGATATACAGCAGTGCTATCGACGAAGGAGTGCCATGGAAGGGCGCGTGTGCGAGACACTTTTTATTAGGCAACTTTTATGAACTATTTCCACATAAATCGAAGCAACGAAATTTATGTAATGATAAAACTTTAGTCGAGTAAGGCGCATATTTAGAGCCCTTCCGCGGGGAGGGAGCCGCTATCTCAAATTGTATATGAACTAAAACGATATATGTATATAAAACGTTGTTCCCGAAACGAGGCATGCAGGTCAATTAATTAGAAACTCTTATTATGCAGGTTGGAAGGTTGGATCTAGACCGCGCACGAACGATTAGTTTTAACTACATCATACGAGAGAGAGAGAGAGACACACACACACACACACGTACGTTTGGTTACCCTACATTTTCTGTAACGCGACATTTACCCAATCTAAAAAGCCTAATCAATTTAACCAAACCTAACCTTAATTATATCCTCTTTTCATGATAAAAGAGTATTTATGAA
The DNA here is from genome assembly GCA_023014485.1 of Bathynomus jamesi. Lineage (NCBI taxonomy): Eukaryota > Metazoa > Arthropoda > Malacostraca > Isopoda > Cirolanidae > Bathynomus > Bathynomus jamesi. The sequence goes on from JAJOZX010001928.1 coordinate 444,509, forward strand.
GATAAATTACCACAATACTACTAATGTCGTGATACGCACGTTCGTGTCGCGATGGGCTGTGTATTCTTAAGATTGTCGCGATTCCGTAAGGAAGACAAGAATATACATACATACTTATACACACAAAACTGGTAAATTAAAATTAACTTTGGTAGACCAAATAACTCGTATGCAAGGTAGGTTATTTCCAATTTACAGTGCCATAAAAGAGCGAGGGTATACAACTCAAATCTAAATTAAAATGGGGGCATCGTACCCACAAGTAAATTGAAAATAGCCTTTCATACGTGCTATTTGGACTATCAAAGTTAAATTTAACTCGCCAATTTTGCGACTGCATAGCGGAGATCGCATCTTTTTCTCCGAAACATGAACGATCGTAATTAAGTCAATTATGTAATAATGTATTTAAAAGTGTGACCAAAATATACCCATTCGTTTTACACAAGTTCTTATAAGAGCCACTTATACGTGTGTGTGTGTGTGTGTGTGTGTGTGTGTGTGTGTGTGTGTGTGTGTGTAATTCAACCATCTGCTAAGAATAAGAAATCAAAGATCCACACACCGTTAGGCCATAAAAATCCTCGTGTCTCATTATGGCTTAATATACATACTAAGTAAAAATATGTAAACTTTCCCGATAAGAAGGAAATGGGTATATATAAAAGTACCCAATGCCCCAAGGGAAAAAATACCGAGCGGCCGTGTTGATGCTGCTGCTGCTGCTGCTGCTGCTGCTTCAAAGTGGACAAAACCATGCATGCGGTAGGTGGCAAAAGAACTTAACTTGAGGCGCACCCGAAAGGCAGGGGCCACCAATCAGCTCGTACAAATGAGACACACACACACACACACTTTACAGGCATCCATCACCCTCTGCACACACACACACACACATTTTAATTCCAAAATGGGAGCAGATGTTATCAAGTGTAAAAAAGCCCAATCATATTGCACAAATTCAATTATGAAACTTAAAATTAGCCAATATGCGATTGAAACTGTCGAGCGCGAGCCTTAAATTATACAGGGTGTCACATAAGCCCGGTTTCATAGGAAAATTTTAATCAAATTTACAAAAGTAATACATTAGAAGTAAAACAAATGTTCAAATTGATATCTTGTTTTGGGACCTTTTTGTTGCAAGTAGAATAACAAGCAATGGCTAATATGGAAGCGAGTTACACTCGTGAGGAAAGAAAAAAAAAGTCCCAAAACAAGACATCAATCTGAACATTTGTTTTACTTCCAATGTATTACTTTCGTAAATTTAATTTAAATTAAATTTTCCTACGAGACCGGACTTATAGGACACCCTGTATAAGCTACTCGCAAATTCGAAATACAGAACAGATTTTTTATACTCGTAAAACAGATATACAAAAAAGTTTCGCATTTCTTATAAAGTTAAAATACATTTCAGTTACGAAATTTTACAAAAAAAAATTAATTTCTTCCAAGGGTTAAAAGTATTATTCTCTGCTCTTTCAAAATATTTACCTCTTGTACCCTGGCATCGTTTAGGAAACTGGGTATAGGAATATAATGCGTATATTTATAGGGACTTAAGCTTCACAACTTACCCACTTATTCAATAAACGCTTAAGAACGTCCAAAACTGGAATTTTCTGAGATTAACACAAAAATAAGGTTAAAAATAGTTGGAGTCACTTTTATCAATAAAATGCGACAAAACATTTTTCGATAACTGGACAAAACAATGACTTTTTCAACACAGTTTTTCGATTAACCACTAACAACTACATATTTATCGCAATACGTATCTTGATCGATTACATGAATAATGCAAAACTGCAAATATTATATATATATAAGTACATGAAACCTATTAGGGCTAAACATGCGATCTACCGTGAAACAAAATCCCTAATTAACCAACGGGGTTATACCAGATAAGTTAACTGTCCAAATTGTACATACTACATCTGGTATGGCCAGTATATATGAACATGGTGACGGGAAAGACTAAACCCAATGCAATGGGAAATATAATGAAACTCTTCAGTCTTCACCCGATGCGAAATCTATTTATTTATGGAAACAAATCGTAAATATTCAAATGTTCCCCATTTAGTTCAAAGCTCGTTAATCGATGAGATTAATTAACGTAATTCATATTGAGTAAACACTTTTCGTACATTTTGTTGATCAACGAAGTTAAGCAACATTGGGTCAGATAGTAGTTGGATGGGAGACCGTCCGCTCCGTCCAAACAATGTATGTAGCGAGCGACCCGTGGTTCGGATCCCACGTAAATCAATCAATTTCTCTCATATATATATATATATATAATAAAGTGAGGCACCAAAATATCGATATTACCATGGTGCTTGACCTTTGACAGCCGTGCGGAACATTAAAAGAACAATAAATGATATATAACCACAATTCCATGAAATATTTCACCATTTATCATCACTAAAATCAATTACACGAAGCAAACTCGTTCAAAGAATGTTCAACTTAAATGAAACTTTAACAGTTAAGTCCATCTGATGTTCATTTATTGAACTTAAACTCCTATTTACCAAAATCTACGTTCATTGAGACTTTGGACCTATTTCATTTATTGACCACGAAATTAGTTGGTGTATATATATATATATATATATTATAGTTTTGACACTTACCTCATCTATGTACAGTTTCGGAAAAAAGTTCGCCTACGAAAATATAATTCCTAACAAAAAACAATAATTGGTAATATCCTGGTTTTCTCATGATATTTTATTTGTTTTGGGGGCAGGAATATAATTTCAAAAACTAACCCCAATCGTTACTAATAAGTAAGTTTTTAAGGATTTTTAGAAATTTTAAGTTCCTAGCAAACTTTTTTTTACGAAACTATATATATATATATATATATATACACACACACACACACTGTATATACGAGCATAACTTTAGGCTTTATTTAATAGACTATATTTAATAGGGACTTTGACGAATATTCTCAGTTACGAGTTGAACTAAGGGCATGGACACAATACGAAATGGATTTATTGTAAGCACAAGCTTTCGGCCTATTCTTAGGTCGCCCCTTTAAATATATACATGTCGAAAACTTGTGTTTACAATAAGTCAATTTGGTTATTGTGGCTTTATTCTCTGTATTTATCAACAAAACACGTACACCTCCCCCCTCTCCAAAAGGGGAAGGAGGGTCTGGTAAAACATATACAGTACAGAGGGTTCCTTCATATTTTTTAGTAAACTTCCATCGAATGGATTTTGGTCGAAATTCTCTTTAACGTCTAACTAATTATTACATACTTAGCTACATCATCATGGTCGGGTGTCACATTTCAAACAAACTTACCTGGAAAAACAAAACTTTATTAGCTTACATAGAAATTATACACTATATAATATATATATATATAATATATATATATATATATATATATATATATATATATATATATATATATAAGGAAAATTCCATGCCTACAAATAGTTTTCAGTAAACAAACAAAAATAAAAACGCAAAAAATAATTACACAAAAATCTCAACGGCTTATTGCCGAGTACACACACACGTACGCACACATGATCGTATTATGTATGTACACTTAAAGACGTGACAGCAGCTCCAAAGGAAGCACCTCTTTAATCCATTGAGGAAATGTTAAAAAAATAGAAATCATGTACGGATGCCATGTGCACACCTTCACGTGTGTGTCTGTGTGTGTGTATGTACGTACGTGTCTCTTCATGACGTGTGGGGGAAGCTCGTGTACACTCTCAAATCGATTTTGTGTACGCATTTTTTTAAAGGTTGTATATCATTCTTCAGAGGTAATTTAAAAGCTATCAAAAGCATTGAGCATGTAAAATAATTACATAATATCTATGTATAACTCTCTCTTCCATTACTAACACACTCATTACGTCAATGTTCAATAAATAAATTATTATATATAAAAATAATATATATACACACAAAATAATATATATATATATACACAAAATAATATATATATATATATATATATATATATATCTATATATATACACACACGAGATATATTATATAATTAAAAAATGCTTACACTTATTCAAGTAATAATTAAATTAAAACCAAAAAAAAAATTGCCTACAAACTATCTCTCGCAGTTAAAGCACATAATTCAACAAAAGAACTACAAAAGATTTGTGACTATCGTGTCTGCCAGTATTACGATGTACAAAAACCATTTAGGCTATTAAAAATGTTACCATTACCACATGTATAACCTTTTCATTCATTCTACTCTTAATACATTTTATAACTAACTTCATTGCAACTAGATACGAGCCAGTCGAACCCAAAACTCCAATCAAAGTATACGGTTACCATTCTGCGGTTGAACTCCACCACAGAATGGCCAAGATATCTCTCCTCGTAGAGGAACTGCGGCACGACTGAAGTCCGAATGGTTAAGGCTCATACGGACACACCTCATTATATAGCGAGCCGTGTTTTGACGGAACCATTTTTCGATTTAAGGGGCAGATAGATAGGGTTTCCATATAATATAAGGTCCCCAAATGTCCGAGACGAGAGGGAAAGCATATTATATAGAATATATATATATATATATATATATATATATATATATATATAATATATATATATTATATATATATATTGTCAGGATATAAATCCCGTAAAATAGTAAAAATATTTTTGAAGATAAACGAAAAATAAATTAAACGAGAATAAATTTAAAAAACAAAATATGACTAAAAGGAATAAAAATAAGACACGTACTGAAACAAGTAATAACAAACACATCACAGTAACAATAAAAACAACCCACAACTAAGACTACAGAGAGAAAAAATTGGAAATAAAAAGTACAAAAGTAGTGACAATACCAACGTATATGTATGGTAATAATGATAATGACGATAATAATGTTTATTGGCAGGAGACAGATCCCCCCCCCAAAAAGGGGTACAGTATCCAATCAAAGTAATCAACGATATAACTAGTTAAACGATAGGTTTAAAAAAGCAAAAAAAAGGAAGGACTAGGGTAATAAAGAAATAATAATAATACACGTAAAGAAAAGAGAAATAATAAAATTAGTAATAACAGCTACATAAAAATAAAAAATACGGGTAATGGAATAGCTAATGCTGGAGTTAAGTGAAGCTATACGCAAACACTTCCATACCAAGAGGTTCACAGTCTAGAAGACAAAGCCGGACTGATGAATAGCTTCGACAATTGGATTCTACGAGTTTTTAATTTTTCCCATTAGACTGTATTGAGCGCGTCTTGTTACCTCGGGGAGGTTCGGAATGTTGCGGTTAGCGAACATTTGAGAGGCTGAGCATCTTCAAGGTAACTTATGCAGCAGTCTATAGGATCTGTCGTAAAACAAATTGTGGGTTCTGAAGGAGCCTTTTTTTTTTTATAATTAACCCATAATTGTTGCTCATAAATATTAGTGCGCAAAGTACGAAAAAGAGCGTCTTTAGTTTCGCTCGTACGGAGAATTTAGAATTCCTTATGCTTACCTTAACGCAGTAACTTCGATATCGTTTCCTTATGTCCGAGTGGTAGTTCAAAAAATAGTATACACGGTTAAAAAGACGCGCGCGAAATCTGAACCAATTTTATCAACGTAGACAAAATATTTAAGCTTTGTCTTGTTACTCATAAAAACCTCGCTTGCAGCCAAATTTACTTATTAATGATCGCGAGTAAAATGAACGAACAGACGGTAATGTGATTTTGTTTAAATTAACCTTTTCAACTCCCATTTTTACGAGAAACCCTATGTAAACATTATATATACAGTGGTGTATATACATACATACATACACCAAAAGTGAACGTACGAATTATTAAAATAAAACAGTAATATTGCGTTATTTACCTCAATTAATGGTATATACTCATTTGCATAATTCGAAGTATCAATTATTAATTGATGTTATCTAGCAATTATTAAAGGGCTAAAATACAGAAGGGTCACATCATAGAAACAATAACAAGGCATATTAAGGGCCTTAAGAGGGGAAAACCCTAAAATAGCCAATGACGTCATATCTTAGACTTACGGGCTGTAATCATGCCTTAAACTTGTCAATAACAGAAACTGTTACTGATAACGGGTTGTAAGAGTCAATTATGATGATGTACACTTAAATATTAAGATTTTTGTAGCATTCTATAAACGGGAAGTGAAAACTAGTACTAATATAAATAGTAATATATAAACATATATATATATATATATATTATATATATATATATATAGATAATATAATACACACATTTAACTGCAACACCACAGTATAATTAATGTAAAGAACGACCTTGTGTAGAAGAACGTTCCCGCACAAGATGAGGAGGAAGAACGAAACAAATGAAAAAAATGAGGTTACCACCCGGGAATCGAACCCGGATCTCCGATTGCCGGTCAGATATGCTATCCACTACTACACCATGGGCCTCGGATTAATCAAATGTCGTAATTCTCCTACATACGAGCAGAAACCAATGCCCTGAGGGGGCACCTTCGCATGCCGTACCTATATATACATTTTAACTGCAAACAACACACAGTATAATTAATGTAAAGAACGACGCTTGTGTAGACATTTGATTAATCGAGGCCCATGGTGTAGTGGATAGCATATCTGACCGGCAATCGGAAGATCGCGGGTTCGATTCCCGGGTGGTAACCTCATTTTTCATTTGTTCGTTCTTCCTCCTCATCTTGTGCGGAACGTTCTTCTACACAAGCGTCGTTCTTTACATATATATATATTTTTTTTTTTAATTGGGGTTTGTTCAACCTCCTTCGCAACATCTAAGGTCATATGACGGAGGGGACCTACAGCTTTACGTGGGATCCGAACCACGGGTCGCTACATAATCTGGGCGCAGAGGACGGTCTCCCATTCAACTACTACCCAGACCCAATGTCGCTTAACTTATATATATATACACAGAAACAATTTCAAGAGTAAACTGGGCAGGTTCTTGTGAAAAGTCCCCGACCAGCCATGCGTAGCTGGCTACGAGAGCAGGAGGAAAAGTGGAAACCAACTCGCTTCTCCACCAAAACCTGCAAACGAGGCAGGATGCTGCAGAGGGGTCGACAGCAGGTCGATCCTAAATCGTCGTTGGAAGACAACGATGGTGTGTGTGTGTGTGTGTGTGTGTTGCGGTGAATGCAGAAATTAAGAACCTTGAATGAATTGAATGGCAAGAACAGAACGCATTTCAAAACAGAACCTGCTCAATTTATTCGCTGAATCTGCAACACCGGGAAGGAGTTCTGGTTACCATGGAAACCGGAGTGATTCAGTTTGCCTTTAAACTCGTCCGACCGGCGATCAACTTCAGGATTTTATTACAGAAGGGAATAAAGGTAAAACGCAGTTAGGGATGGGTAGTAATCTTATAGGATTGAGGGGTGATGGTGGTGGTGTTGGGGGGGGGGGGGGGGGGGGGGGTGAAAAGGAGAAAGAAATAGGAGATTACAGGGTGTATAGGGCTGAGCCGGGTGAGGTTACTCGCAGAAGCTTTGACTTCGAGACTCGTTCTTCAAGCAGAGGTCTTGTCCACGAAGAAATAAAAATAATACAGTACTAGAGTTCTCATACTCTAATATATATATATATAGATATATATATATAATTAGAGTATATATATATATATATATATATATATATATATATAATATATATATAACTACCTTTACAAGAAAATACAAAGATATAAAGCGAAGTTAAAAAAAGCAATAAAAATTAAATACTAACCAGGAAAAAAGACCCCCCCCCCCCCCCCCCCCCCCCCCCCCCCCCCCCCCCCCCCCCCCCCCCCCCCCCCCCCCCCCCCCCCCCCCCCCCCCCCCCCCCCCCCCCCCCCCCCCCCCCCCCCCCCCAAATAAAATTAAAAAAACCGTCGGAAGGGCACATATAGAAACCCCAAAAATAAAATGAAAAAAAAAATCCTGCAAAAACTGATACTCTGAATAGCTGACAAAAATTTGAAGCATTCAAAAGGCAGATGGCAAGGGACAACCTTTCTAAGAGATGCAAACACAAATTTATTCTTACGTTTGCATATTATATATATATATATATATATATATATATATATACAGTAGGGGGTCGGGAAAGGACTCATGTTACACCTAGTGTGTGTATATATGATGCAAACCCACAAGGAAAAAAAATATTCAAAGGCCTTTCGTGTATTCAGCAATAAATTCGTCAGAGTATAACAACCTCGTCATTCCCTGACGAGGTGTGCTGCTGAATACACGAAAAAACGTGAATATTTTTTTTTCCTTGTGGGTTTGCATCATGCATTCATTTCACATGTTTAAGTGTGAAATTCATCCCATTCATACACACATATATATATACAGACCGTGCATGGAACAACGAACTCTCTTGGGAAAATTAAATCCACTATAGTCCGAATAAGTAATGGTAAATGACAAACACTAGTTTTTGAAACGGACATGTTACGTGCCTTGAAAAGTGGACGCTCAATTTTGCTAGTTGAGGTTTAAGTTTTGGTTTTTGGCTAAAAATACAAAAGTTACCCCTTTTTCTTTGACGTATTCCATCCGACGTGAATGCAACGAGTCTTTCGCTTATATTGGTTTTGAATATAGTTGGGCTGGAATGCTTTAAACCCTAGATCCTGTCCCAAAGCTGGATCCTATCTGCTTTGCAGATAGCTGGTGAGGGAAGCTATATTTTTTGGGGCCTCTTTGCGAGTGACCCGTTGCCGTTAACATCATGAAAAAGAAAAAACTGTAGTGTTTGTCATTTATCATTACTTATTCGGACTATAGTGGATTTAATTTTCCCAAAAGAATTCCTTGTTCCATGCACGGTCTGTGTGTATCATGAAAAATCTCAGGGGACCGTTCTGAGTTCAATCCCATATATATATATATATATGACTAAATTGAGCAGTATTAGAAAGGGCTTTTGAAATGGGAGTATTTGTGTGAAAGGTTAACGCAGGTGTTCGAATTGTAGTCGGTCATCTCGTGACGTGTTGGTACAGGTGTCCTCCTCTCCAACAGTTTAAGAGGGATCGGGTGGGACTTAATCGCTACAGACCTGGGGATGGGGGTTAGTTGAACGAAAGAAAGGTGTGGTCCCTGCAGTAAATAAGACCTTTAAAAGTTCACAAACACCCCTGGGGAAACATTGATATATATATATGTGTGTGTGTGTGTGTGTGTGTGTGTGTGTGTGTGTGATTTTACCTTCAAATATGGACGAAATCTGCAAAGCAAATGTTAATTAAAAAGAGCATAAAATGTAAATATACGACCGTTGAACTCAAACTATGCGAAAACAATGATTACGAACGATATTACAATAACCTTACATTAAAAAACTAAATACGAACAATTATTTATAATTATGTAAATTAACCCCCTTTAAAATATTTATGATGATCTGAAAAGGGAAATCCTTCTAGCTTCTAACCCAACGTCGTCGTCCTCCTCTCTCTTATTCTTCTTCTGAACTTATACGGGCCTTCATTTTGAATACAATCCGAAAGGCAGACGTAACCTAGTGCTTCATATAAAAGGGGATCTATCTCCGTCAAGCTCATAAAACTCAGACCTTCGTATGGTGTAGTGCCCCGAAAAACTTTGGACGAAAAACTTGGTTCGAACATCTGCACACCCGTCGTATGAAGCAAAGAAACGTGGAAAAAGAAGTCTTTTTGCTGCCTCTGCCATTTACCTTTTCTTTGCGTGGTGCTACTGCTCTTTTTGCCCCTTTTTAAAAAAAAAAAACGAACAGACTTTGCACATACAAAGGATGAAAAACACGCACACAAAAAAGACTTTCGTACATGCAAAAACAGAGAGGTAGGTAGATAGACAGACCTAGTAATAAGGTAGTATGTGGCACATGCAGAATCGGGTTACGTATTATAAATAGCCCAAAACTATACGAAAAAGTAAAGATTCAAGGAAAAAATACCTTATATTATGTACAGTGTATGGTTTGCATAAAAAAAATTTACCCTCTTCCAGTACGGCATATTATATATATAAGCTTTATTGGCAGGATATAAATGCCATAAAATAGTACAATATTCTCGAAGGTAATAAACGATAAGATAAACCAAACAATAATAAATTTAAAAACTAAAAATGATGACAAAGAAATAAAAGGACACGTAGCCTACTGAAACAAATAGTAATAAAATGAGCTGAAACTACAAAAAGGAGAAAAAATAAAATAAAGTACACGTTGCAACAATACCAACATATATGGTGATGATAATGCCAATAATAAAGTTTATTGGCAGGAGACAGATCCCATAAAATAACGTGGTACAGTATCCATCAACGGAATGAACGATACAACTAATTAAACTGTTAAATTTATGAAACAAAAAAAGGACTAAGGTAATAAAGAAATAATAATAATACACGTAAAGAAAAGAGAAATAATAAAATTAGTAATAACAGCTACATAAAAATAAAAAATACGGGTAATGGAATGGCTAATGCAGGAGTTAAGTGAAGCTATACACAAACACTTCCATACCAAGAGGTTCACAGTCTAGAAGACAAAGCGGGACGATGAATAGCTTGGACAATTGGATTCTACGAGTTTTTAATTTTTCCCCATTAGACTGTATTGAGCGCGTCTTCTTACCTCAGAGACGCGCGGAACGTTTCGGTTAGCGAACATTTGAGAGGCTGAGCATCTTGGGAGATAATTTATGCAGCAGTCTATAGGATCCGTTGTAAAGCAAATTGAGGGTTCTGCAGGAGCCTTTTATATAATTAACCCAGAGTTGCTGCTGCCCATAAATATTAGTGCACAAAATACAAAAAAAAAAGTCTAGCTTCGTTTGTACAGAATATGAAGTTCCTTGTAATCACGTTTGCCTTAGCACAATAACTTTGATATTGTCTTATGTCCGAGTCGTCACTTAAAGAGCTGGTGATAGTTTGACCCAGTTAATATTTTGAAAATACTAGCTGTTTGGTTTGAGCTTTTATGATGGAATTGTATAACCTTGGTTTTAATAGCATTAAAATTAATGTCAGGGTCCTGTGAATATTATTCACAAATTTTTATATGATGATCCAAACCTTTTTAGTCCGGTAGCACAGACCCTGATTTTACTGGAACTCTGCATTGTTTGTTATAAAGCAAATTTTTACATATTTTGAAAGCTTATACCACCCCATTCAAGAATCCATCGGGTACACCTGACCCCCGCTTGGCTTTTTCAATATGCCCGCCATTTTCCAAGATGGCCGGTGAAACTGAAAAATCCCATATCCTGGTCAATACTTGATGGATTTTGATGATCTTGGTGTCATTTCTAGGGGTTTTTAGGATGATGAGTCGATCTGAAGGGGTTGCAGATACTTTGGGAGTCGTTTCGACCCACATTCGTCAATACTCAAGGTCATTGGAGGTCAAAAGCCCCCCCGAAGTAAGGAATATCCCATATCCCGGGCAGTCGTGGAGATATTTTGGTGATCTTACTGTCGTTTTTATGGTTTTGGGCGAGACTGAGTAGTTCTATAGGGTTTAAAATGAGATCAGGGATTATTTTCCACATGGTAAGGTGAATTCCAATGTCTAATTATTCCTCTTATTTTTTTCAGGTTGTTGAGATTATTGCTGATGGTGCTGCCCACCTGGTGGTTTGATGACGTCTTGGTTGTGCTGATTCCAAAATTGTTTTTTGACTGGTGAAATCAAATCTCCGAAATCAAGCACTCGAGCAATGAGAAGCAAGAGCAGCAGAGTTCACAAGCTGGACCTCAACACCCTTTTGCCTACAAGAGACGCTGTTCTCACGTGCACCGCGAACAAGGAGCAACTAAACAGGCTGCTCTGTGAGCAAATCCTTGCTGACAGTATCTCGTTTTCTCGCAACTGTAACCCAAGACCATGAGCTAGTTGCTTGCAGGATGGCAGACCATACCGACTTCCATTGTGCGAGGCAGGAGTCGAGCAGCATTGGAGCTCTCATCATCTCATGAAGAGGCTGACGTGATAACACAACACGCTATCGCACAAGCTGAGAAAGATTCTGATGCCCGCATCTCCATCATTTGTGATGACACAGACGTGTTTGCAATGCTGACTCACTTCTATGAGTAAGAAACTAGGCTGTCCCATGATTATGGAGTCTCCAGTGCGTGGCAGAAAATCAGTGGACATCCAAGCAACTGTAACCCAGCACAAAGACATCCCACAAATCCTCAAACTACACGCTTTGAGTGGTTGTGACACAGTTGCAGCAATACATGGCATCAGCAAAGCCACTGCCATTGCCACAGCCAAGAAGGGTCGGAAGCTAGACATGCTGGGGTCCCTTGATGCATGCTTTGACCATATCGAGAAAGAGGCAACAGCGTTCATTGTTGCATGCTATGGGGATAAGAAATCCTCATCTCTAACTGAGTATCGTCAGCGAGTATGGGCTCAGAAGACACGGAAGTCGGGAACTGCTGCACCCAAGCTATGTTCTCTACCACCAACTGAAGCTTCCCATCAAAATGTGCTCAGAGCCCACTACACTGGCGAACTGGCTCAATGCACTAAAGTGTGACCCACCACCACTTGATCGTGTGCATTATGGGTGGGAGAGAGACGAAACGGAGTTCTCATCCCAAAAACAGTTGGTGAAGGAGTGTGCTTAGCACCAGATGAAGTTCTGAAGCTAATCAGATGTGTGTGTGAATCACAATCAGCATGCAGGGGAGTCGCTGCGGCTGCATGGGACGCGGAATCCCTTGCACAATGTTCTGTGCATGTGGCAGCGGCTTGGATTGCAACAATCCATTGACCCAAAACGCAAACGAAGAGCAGACTGATGATACTGACGATCCAGACAACCATGTCTTTTGATATTTGCCCCCAATAAATTGTTACCTAATGTGAATAACCATCAAAGTTGTCAATGCCAATCCCCCAGCTAGGTGAGAGCTTTGTTTTGTTTACGAGGTCATATCTTGTAGCTTTGCAACCTTCCATAGAATGCATGTGCCCTGCACTTCAGCATAAATTGTGGTTTATATCCGAATATCCATATCCATATAATGTGGGTTATGTCATTTAAGCATTATGATCTGGTTTTATTTGCAGAAAAGATGTTAAGTGCTCAGCAGTTAGCTAGATTGTAAAAATTATCACTGAAATAAAGCAAATACAGTGATGTCAACTGTGGCATCATCATATTTCAAGGCCAAACTTTAACCTCAAATGACCTTGACTTGACCCATGGAGTTGCAAAATGATATCCTACTGTTATCATGTGCCTATAGAACTACTCAGTCTCGCCCAAAACCATAAAAACGACAGTAAGATCACCAAAATATCTCCACGACTGCCCGGGATATGGGATATTCCTTATTTCGGGGGGCGTTTGACATCCAATGACCTTGAGTATTGACGAATGTAGGTCAAAACGACTCCCAGAGTATCTGCAACCCCTCCAGATCGACTCATCATCCTAAAAACCCCTAGAAATGACACCAAGATCATCAAAATCAATCAAGTATTGACCAGGATATGGGATTTTTCAGTTTCGCCGGCCATCTTGGAAAATGGCGGCCATATTGAAAAAGCCAAACGGGGGTCAGGTGTACACCCGATGGATTCTTGAATGGGGTGGTATAAGCTTTCAAAATATGTCAAGATTTGCTTTATAACAAACAATGCAGGGTTCCCACCCCCGTGCAACCGGACTATTTACCGAAAGGTTTATTAACACCATACCATCGGCATAGACCAAGTTATTTATCCTCATGTCATCTATACAGCATTCCACAATTGCCTCATTAAAAGAAGCAATTAATCTATATATATATATTAAACAGAAGAGGAGAGAGTAAGGAGCCTTGTCTAACTCCGCATGAGCATGAGGAACCAAAACATTCGGACAATACATTTTCCCATCTAACAGTAAAAGTTTGGTGTGTGTACACATATATACACATACACACACACACACCATATATATATATATATACAGTATATATACAGTATATATATAGATATATATATATATATATATATATATATATATATATTATATACAGTATATATATATATACAGTATATATATATATACAGATATATATATATACAGTATATATATATATACAGTATATATATATATACAGTATATATATATATACAGTATAATATATATATATATATATATATATATATATATATATATATATACACATATATACATACATAATATATATATATATATATATATATATATATATATATATATATATATAATCAAAGTGCATTCAAAACTTAAGGAAACATAATAATAAAGTTATGTGCACACTTTAAATGTATAGAGCAACCGGACTATAATAACTTTATCTGAACATTACTTTAATGCGTAACTGTTCGTACCACAAACTTCTCGTATATGTGAGCGTATCTCGCACTTACAGTGAACACAATGCAAGAAACCCACATTTTTCTAAATCGTTCGTTACTTGTCACAGAATAAAAGGCATCTGAACAATGATAAGTGCCAAGTCAAGAAAAAATGTCGGAAAATGGTATATACGCGTGGGAATTTTCATTCAGAATAAAATGCAAAAAATAATATTTCGACTCTAACCGCTATTATAAGAATCGATGTAATTTTACCAAATTTAATGTATAAGATTTCGTTCTCCATTTATTATAAAAATTAATATTTGAGTACATTTACGATAAAAGTTAAAAACGCCAGAAAACGCGGTTAAAATTGTACCAATTTGAAAATGGAATAACTTTTGAACTTTTTGAAGATATTTCGACGAAATATCTTCAAAAGTTCAACAATTTCACTTTAAAATTTGTTACAATTTTAACCGCGTTTTCTGGCGTTTTTTACTTTTGTCGCTTAGCCACTTCTTCCTAGTATGTCTTCATATGCAAGAATGGCGCCAACAACAACTTAAAATAGCGTCGCGTGCGATACAATAAATCAATTCATACGATATATAACCGTACACGCAATGCAACTCGAAACATAACTGTATAATTCTTTTTAATTTATTTTGACAAGACCATTAAGCAACTTTAATAAAACGAAACTAAAAAGCGTAGTATTAAATAAACGAATTTTTTAAATTACAAAATACGCATTTTTAATCCAATGCTGCATTCATTATAGTATAATAATGAATAATCAATGTAGCCTATATATCGATATAATGCAGTGAAAATTTTAGTATACTTTTCCAATGGCCTCGGTTTTCTCGATATGGGTTAAAATCTCTTACACACACACACACACACACACACACACACACACACACACACACACACACCGTAATAAATTAGTGTTAATATATTCAGTAAATATATATTTTTATTTATAATCTTCATGTTAACGTCAAAGAATATGAGAATGCCAACAAACCCAAAACATTCGCTATCAGTGGAAGACATAATACAGACCTCTCTCACGATTACGGAGCGAAGGGCACAATTACCAAAACTAAAATTCCAGCTAAACGCATTCTGTGAAAGGTCTTCAAAGCTGGTATTAAACTTTATGGGGGACAACTGCTCGTTTGTTAGTGTTTTAAAAAGTTGTTTGAATGTGAGAAACAGAAAGTACGCAATAAAATGTTGGGTAATTGAGGGCAGAGAGGATATTTTTTGATGCTTCTACGCATATACATTTGGGTGTAAGGTTTAATAAAATGATACATAACACTCGCTTTGCATGCGAGACGATTGAGTCGGTTATAATAATAATAATAATAATAATAATAATACCGCGCAAAGATTCGGGAGAACTGGCAACAACAATGAACATAATTCAAATAATGCATCGTGTCTATTACAAAGACAGAGGAAAACGAAGCAAAATCATGGCAAATTGCATTCGAGCCAAAAATTTATTTATCATTACGTTGAAGCGATAAGAAATGAATTTACGACTCGTGTTTAAATTTTGGTAATGGAAATCTATTACGGTTGTCTAAACCATTCTCTAAAAAATATAATTTTTTAGAGTAACAACGCTTTTACGGGTATTTCTATAAGTTACGAGATTACTCACGGACCAATAATGAACTTAAGGAACAAATCGTATCGAAGAAAGCGGCAGAGGTAATATTTTATTTTTCGTGTTTAAGAATGAAGTAACTCCTCCATTTTAACTAACTCTTTTAAGATATCTGGCTAGTGAGCTTGGCACGTAAATATGTGTCCTAAATCAGGCCATCTTGAAAGAGGGTCTGTAGAGTGAAATGAGCAAAAATTTGAAAATATAGGACGAGATTGGTACAGTTCTAAGAATTTTTCGTGAAAAAAAATTCGACTTCACAGACATCAAATTCCTTGGTCATTTCCATCAAAGAAATAATGTCCCATACTTAATTACCTTTGAATGTACGTTTGGTTCCACGAATAAGATGAAAGAAAATTGTTTTAACATTAATTCCTATAATAGGGAGTGTGACGTAAAAGGTGCAGCGCAGTGGTGGTTTGATCTCTGCCTCGATGGCCCATATTTTGAGGACGTCTCTATCCACTACAGTGACTACATCATCGAGGAAACCAAAAAGTTTCCTTTCAAGTGTAGCTTTTGAGCGAAACTCCTTTTATCTTTTATTTTATTAGAAATGCACTAATAAACCCTTCAGTAATTATAATTATAAGGAACTATAAGATAATCTCTATAAGATAATCTCTATAATATTAATTTCTATAAGGTTGAAACTACTTCAATGCCGAGATCAACAAATCGTATGACAGTTACATGGGTAGGCGGGATGATGCGTACATTCTACGTATGTGAAGCATTGTTGTCTTAGATCCATATAATTTAGCAAATAAAAGACCGCAATATGAATTCAGTGTTCAGTGGTACAACGAACGCTATAAGGAATCTGACCTTTATATGGCATTAAGGGTTAAGTCCTAATTTTCAGTAACTACACAAACTTTATTTATAGTAATAAAATATACGACATTATATACACACTACCAGTCACACGTTTAAGTACACCCTGAAATATTCATAAATTTCAAATTTTGTTTAAAGTTTTTTATTTATTAACCAAGTTATCATGACATTCATAAGTATAAACATGGGAACTTAACAACAAATCAGGACAATTTATCAAAAGCAAAGTCTAAATTTTAGATTCATCAAAATAGCCTCCTCTAGCAGCAATTACAGCAGAACAAATTCGAGGCATGCGCTCAACAAGAGAAAGAAGATAGTCTGGTGAAAGCTGCTGCCAGCACTCTTGTAAGAGTTCCCAGAACTTCTGAGCACTGGATGGCTGCTTGGCTTTCACTTGTCGATCCAGTTCATCCCATACTAGCTCGATGGGGTTCAGATCCGGGGACTGTGCTGGCCATTAAATAACTGTGAGCTGACGTTGCCGTTCTTTCTGCTTCAGGTAATTTTGACAGCTTGGAAGTGTGTTTAGGATCGTTCCCTTGCTGCGTTATGAACTGTTGGCCAACTAGTCGCAGTCCAGATGGGATGGCATGGCGCTGTAGAATGCTGTAATAGCCACGTTGGTTCAGTATTCCAGTGACTTTGTGGAGATCAACTTGCTCCGCTGCAAAACATCCCCAGACCATCACACTTTCTCCACCGTGCTTCACTGTTGGCACAACACACTACTGTGTCATTCTTTCATCCGCTCTGCGCCGCACAAATACTCTGCGTTTGGATCCAAAAACTTCGAACTTTGATTCGTCAGTTCAAAGGACAAATTTCCACTGCTCAGTCCATTTTTGGTGTTTTTTAGCCCAGGCTAGCCTTTTCTTTTTGTTCTGGAGTCTCAGCATTGGTTTCTTTGCTGCAGTTCGTCCTTTTCATCCTGCCTCTCTTAGTCTTCTCTGAACAGTTGATGTTGAAACTATTGTACTTCTGGAGTTGTTCAGCTGGGCTTTGATTTCAGGTGCTGTGAGGCGTCTGTTGCGCAGACTGGTGACTCGGATATACTTGTCCTCGGAGTCTGTTGTGGTTCTTGGTCACCCTGACCTTTTTCTATCCTTATTTTGACCAGTTTCTTCGTACCGTTTAATGGCACAAGCAACCGCATTCACAAACTTAATTTTTTTGCAATTTGCCTCAGTGATTGGCCCTCATTTCTCAAAGTTACAATCGACTGTCTTTTTTCTGTTGTTAACCGAGCTTTGGCACCCATTTTTGCTTTTTGAAACACAGAAATATACCTTAAACTACACAGTTAACTCCTCTGCAAGGATTTTATATGTAAAGACCTGCAGCGCATGTTAATAACTGAACACATGTATTAACATACTCTTGAAGAAACACACTACCCCTGTAAAGACTTTTAAACTGTTTTTGGACCTTTGTGCAGAGCTAATGGCATTAATTTTAGGTTGCATGCTAGACGTAAATTAACACATTTTGAAGGCTATTTTGAAGAAGCTTCTGTGTTACAACACACTGCATAGGGCAGATGCACTGAAGCATACAATATGAAAACCAGGTAAGCAAATTCATCTCTAGTACCTGTTAAGTTTACATTTAAAGTTTATGTTATGACTTATATATATATATAAGAAAAAAATGTTGATGGCTTTAACAAACGAATTTACGTTAACACAAGATATAACAGATGATAACCGATAACACCAGAAAAAATAACTGCCTGGATCTGGTATTCGCGAACACCAATTTCAGTGATGACAAAAATAACCCCATTATCTCAGACCACAACATAATTGAGATATCAACTAATGTGGTGACACCATTAAAAGAAATTACTCATACTGAAGAAAAACATTTGAGATTTTTAACCCAAACTGCAAGACTATAAATTGGAAAGAAATCAGATCCCACATGGCCCAAATACAGAAAACAGTTTTAGAGGATAAAACAACCGAAGAAATGCTAACAACCTTGGAAGAAGACGCTGGAAATTTTAGAAAAATATGTTCCGAAAGAACAGCCAAAAGGAAATAATTTTTTTCGAGAGACAAAAACGAACAATATTTTGCAAAAGAAAGAGGGAGCTGCGAAGTTAATTGCACAAACAACAATACCAGGGGAGTAATACAGGAAAAACTGGATAATATCGATAGAAATACAAGCCCTAATTAAGGACATACAGAGAGGGAAAAGAAAAATGCGGTAGAAGTAATAAAGGAAAATCCAACATATTTCTATAGCTAGTGTCACTGATGCCCCATCTCATTAAAATATTTGAAAGAGTAGTCAGAGAAAATCTAAGACTTCTTGAGCACACTGAAAAAATTCAATGAGAACCAGCACGGATTCCGATCGGATTTTGATCAGGAAGATCATGCCTATCACAGCTAATGGGAAAATGGATCTACAATTCCCTCAGAGAACGTCAGCAGGTCGTAAAAAATCTAACGTTATCATCAGAATCGGAAGTACGCAGCTCGGTACGACAAAGAACAATATTGGTCCTACTTATATTCGTTATCATGCTAACAGACATAGACAATGAAGTAACCAACAACAGTATAGTAACATCCTTTGCAGACAATACAAAGATCAGCAGAAAAATCAGTAATGCAGAAGTGGAGGCCTTACACTTACAGAGGGACACGAACAGAATATATAAATGGTCAGAAGACGACGAAATTTAACACCGAGGAATTTCGGCTCTTGAGATATAAAAGAAATGAGGCGCTAAAACAGACAGCATATTAT
This sequence comes from Bathynomus jamesi, assembly GCA_023014485.1. NCBI lineage: Eukaryota > Metazoa > Arthropoda > Malacostraca > Isopoda > Cirolanidae > Bathynomus > Bathynomus jamesi. Next base: position 464,196 of record JAJOZX010001928.1, read on the forward strand.
GCTCCAGATAGACAGGAAATTCAGAGAAGTAAGAACGAAATAAATTTAGAGGTTATAATGACCGACGATGCGAAATTTGAGACAAAATCTGATAGCGATAAACAAAGCAAAAAGAGTCGCGAGACAGGTACTGAGAACCTTTACAAGAAGGGACAAGAGCGTAATGATTCCGCTGTTGAAAACACTGATCATACCAAAACTTGAATACTGCTGAATCTTGAATTAAAAGGAAAAAATTAAACGAAGAAATTCTAGGAAATTTCACAGCCATGACTGATGGCTGCAAAGAATTCAAATACTGGGAAAGACTTCGTAAATTAAATCTATATTCACTGGAAAAAGAAATATTATTATATATATATATATATATGATGAATAAAACCACGAAGGAAAAGAAACACAAAGGGATGCTCAAGCGCTTTCGTCTAATGACATCCTCAGGAACACTGAGCACCCCTTTGTGTTTCTTTTTCCTTCGTGGTTTTATTCATCATAAATATTTTTCACGTGTCACTTTCGTGAAATAATTTTTCATATATATATATATATATATATATATATATATATATATATATATATATATATATATATATATACATAATATATATATATATATACATATATATATATATATATACATAATATATATATATATATATATATATATATATATATATATATATACACACGTACATACACCATAATTTACAAGTGGAAAATAATGGAAAACTGGTACCTAACCTCAAGCTGAACCTAGTAACCACCCAAACAGAGGAAAATAGGAAAGGTAGAATGTGTAATGTTTCCAAACTGAAGGCCAAACAGACACCCTCAACTCCAAAGGAAAATAGCTCGTTGTCAGCGGGCCAAGACTGTTCAACCAGCTTCCGAAGGAGATCAGGATCATTACTGGTGTCAACGTAGAATTCTTCAAAAGAAGACTAGACGCCTGGCTCAGGACGGTACCAAATGACCTGGGTGTGCCTGGGTGTTCGATGGAAGGTTGCAAGAGGGCAACTCACTCTCCTCCACTAGGCCAGGCATAGAGGTGGGGCCACCAGCTTGATCTTCTGTGAAGAGAGACCAACCCACGGAAGTACTATATATATGATACACACAGACCGTGCATGGAACAGGGAACCATTTTGAGTTCATTCCCATATATAATATATTAGGGTGGTCCACAGAATGGGGTAAAAAATCGAAGTTCAATTTTCTTTCCTCCCAGGCTATAATCTGGTTCCTTTTAGCTAAAAAATATTTCATGTAAAATGTAAGGCAAATTGAATAACTTTTAGGGGTGGCTCAAAGCTGTTTTTTGTATACCATTATGCCCTTTATTAATATAGTGAATAATTAAAAGAAACATTATTTACAGATACATTAACTAATGATTATTTTTCTTTCAGATAGATTTATTAAATTTACAGGTTTTGCAATGTCAAATAAACGTACATTTTACTTAATGAAAAAGTCAGAGGAAACAATCACTGGAGCCAAGCTGCCTTCCCTTGGCCAGGTCCTCCGCATGTTCCTCCACCATCATCAAGTCTTGAAGAAGGAGATCAAACCTAGTTCAGAAGCTGTTTTTGAAGAATTGCGTCTCTTCTGGGAGAGAGCCCGAATCCCTACTCAAAGGAAAGACCACATTCTTCACAAAATTCAGGCTCTACACTCGGAGTGGAAAGCGATTAAGAAGAATGCTGGGAGGAAAAGCAACTCTCAGTTAGAAAAAGAGAAACCTTTCAGGAAGAAATGGAGAACCTATTTGATGTCGCCCATGCTGATGCCTTTACCTTAATCAAAAATGAAGAAGACCGGCAGTTCTTGATCCAACAAAGGAAAGGGACGAGTGGGATCAATGGTCTCTGCAGATATGGTGACTGACAAGGCAGAAAAGAGAGCTGCTGAGAAGCAAATGAAATTGGTAAATAGGAAGCGGAAAGCTGAAGAAGAAAAATATGCTGCTTCACAGGAAGTTATGCTAGATCAGGGAAGTTCTTCTTCTGAGTCTTTATGTGAGTCAGAAAGAGGAGAAGAAGATTACCTTATTAATCCCCCATCTACCAGCGGACCAATTCCTCCAAAGAAAAAGGCAGCAAAGAATATCATATCTCCTGAATTGGCTGCTGCTCTGGACAGGACTGGCATCAGTGACAGGAGGGCCACCTTTGTATTAGCTGAAACTGCATCTAGCCTTGGTCAAGATCTTTCAGAGGTGAATATCTCTCGTTCTTCAATCAAAAGGCACCGAGAGAGGCATCGAAGGCAAATAACCCATGCCATTAAAGCTAGTTTTAGTCCAAGTATTTCGAGTGTCCACTGGGATGGGAAGTTGATCCCTAATCTACTTGCCAAGAATGAAAAGGTAGACAGACTCCCAGTCCTTGTCTCTTCAGTTGAATCAGGTGATTCAAAACTGCTTGGTGTTCCCAAACTACCAAGTGGAACAGGGAAGCTCAATCAGCTGCAGTGTATAATCTTCTTTCCGAATGGAACATAGATAAGTCAATAATCGGAATGTTATCAGATACTACAGCATCAAATACAGGAACAAACAGGGGAGCATGCGTTCTTCTGGAACAGAAACTTGGTCGACCACTCTTCTATTTTGCCTGTAGGCATCATTGCATGGAGGAGTGTTTGAAGCAGTCCATGGTTCATCTTCTGCCCCTGAGCCACTTTTGTTCAAAAGGTTCCAATCTATGTGGGACTACATTGATTTAAAAACCTTCTCTACATCACAGGATGATGATGAGATGAAGGAGCAAGTTGATCCTTTCAGAAATGAAATAATTGCCTTTGCCAAAGAACATCTGGCCCTGGAAATTTTGAGATGACTATAAAGAGTTTTTGGAACTTTCTTTGATCTTTCTTGGTGAAAAAATTGAAAGTTACACATTCAAACGTCCTACTGGCACGCACTATGCAAAGTGGATGGCTAAAGTTATCTATGCCATCAAAATGTGGCTTTTTCGAAATCAAATCACCCTGACTCCTCAAGAGAAGAAGGACCTGAAAACCCTTACCCTTTTTGGAGTCCTAATCTACTTAAAAAGCTGGATCACTGCTCCTATTCCATCACAAGCTCCGAAGAATGATCTGGATCTTATCCAAAAGTTAAAGGACTATCATGACCAGAAAGTGGCCAAAGCAGCTCTCAAGAAATTTGAAAACCACCTATGGTACTTATCAGAAGAGCTGGTGGCCCTTGCTCTCTTCGATCAAACTGTTGCACCAGACACCAAGGGAATCATGGTCCAGTGTACGAGGGAAAAGGAGGGGTCATTAGACTTCTCAAAGAGAAGAAGACTCAAGGAATGCAAAGCAACACTGAAATTAGAAACTCTTGCCACAAAGAACTCATTAAAGCTTCTTAAGGCCCTACCGATCAATATTAGTTTTCTGATGATGACCCCAGCACCTGGGAGGAGAATTAAAACTTCCAAGAAGCTAAAAGAATCATAGGAAACATCAAAGTATTAATGATCATGCTGAAAGGGCAATAGCTCTCATTCAGACCTTCAGCGAAACTCTGATGAAAGGAGAAGATCAACTCCAGTTTCTCTTAAGTGTGGTGGATGAGCACCGAAAGAGGTTTCCTGATTCTAACAAGTCCACAATCTTAGCTGGGCAACAATGAGTGGCCTGGTCAGCCATGATACCCCCGCCAACAAGCGGATAATACCCATATATATGGGGGGGACCCAGAAGCCATGTATGTGGACTTCTGGGGGTAGTTGAGCCACCTCTAAATATTAACCGATTGAACCCAAATTTTGCTCAGAGAAGTTTTTTGGGAAAAGGAACCTAATGAAACCCTGGGAGGAAGAATTTAAAATACTTCCATTTTGTGGACCACCCTAATATATATATATATACACACACCTGGATTCAAAATCGATAGCCATGCAGAAAATGGTAATTTAAATCGTATTTATACATGCGACCTCATTACTATCCGACTGTGTAAACATGGTTCGGTCCCCTCCCTGAAACAGTAATTAAAATTATGCGTATATAAGCATCACGGAAGGAAGGCGAAACATGAAAGACTTTTTTAGCACAACAATTAACATGGGCGGAGTCAGAGTCCGCGAAAAATCATAACTCAGAAGCCCATTAAGAAATACCATTTCGGTCTATGAATGCGCTACCGTTCAAATCTCCAAATCCTAAGTATAGGTAAATGCTAACGCAGTGGATAAGAACGGTAACGGTATAACAGTCCGAATTGAGAGTTCGCAGGAGAGCGAGCGAACGGCCCGAGGAGAACAGCAGCAGCATGCAGCAACAGCAGCAGCAGCGACAATCGATGGGTGCGGCTGCGGGCCCATTGTGCATACTTAATGAAATTTCACTTGTGTATAGATCAGAGGGGGCAGTCGCGCATGCGCGGAAGAGGGCGACTACTGACGGGGAAGAAACTGCGCAACAGCTGATGATGCTATTCCTTCATCTTAGGAAGGACACCGCAAGATTCTTTGGAGAGCCTGCCTCCCTCTCTCTCTATCTCTCTCTCGTCGCAATTCAGGGGGAAAAAAGTAATTTCGTTCCAGACGTTCTCTTCTTCTCTCTCATACGTAATTATTAATCAATAGGAAGGTTTACTTTCTCTCACGCCCTTCCTAATCCATACGCACTTTATGCACTCGTCGTGAACGGACACGATAAACGTATATACAATATATACACGTATACTTGTATATATAAATTAAATGTTTATCTTACGGCAAAATCCGATGTAATACAATAACAAACTTATTCATAACGACATATCCGAGCTGCACACACATTCCCACAACCTCGTATAGAGTATGACAATAGAGAGAAGCTTATCATGTGGTTTAGGTGTTGATGTTGAGAGATGAGGGTGTGCATATATAAGACATTTATTTCACTCTCAACATCAATTTTCGAAACAATAGCAAATTCACAAGCTTCGCTCTGCCAACACTGCGGAGAGAGAGAGAGAGAGAGAGAGAGAGAGAGAGAGAGAGAATGTGTGTGTATATGTATGTGTATCTTCACATTTTTAAAATTATAAACTACACTGTATTTTACTCAAGTTAATACATAATTCAAAGGTCTCCATTTCCTACAGAAAATACCTCTTTCGTGTTTACGCTGAACTATATATGAAAGTTCCTGAATGAAGACCAACGTTACACGTATGCAGTAATTAACGAAATCATGGTTGAATCTAGTCATTTATAACTTTTCCTCCACCCCCCCCCTTTCCCGAGTCTTTCCCACGTCATTAGCAACGAGACACACACTGAATCCGGTATAAATTATATACTGTACCATCCCTTTTCCATTTGAATAAATTCTTTAGTTTGCGCAGATATATAACAAATCCCAGACGAATCACCGATCCTTGAATGAAAGTATATACGCGATTTACTACCACTAACCCGTCATAGGATTACTTTAACCTTTAACTGAGCAAGCTGAATTATTCTTAAGGGGTAAAAAGCTATCAAAGAAAGACACTCTTTCACACAACTCTATGCTTGTAAGCATAGAGGGATCACCAATATTTCGCCATGCTTGAAAACATTCTCACAGACACACCCTAAATGCGATAGTAAATTGCTTAGAAAGCGGATATCGTCGCAAAAAAGGCAAACCAGAACGCTCGACAAATAAATACTATTCAGCATCGTTAATAATGGCAAAGCATCCGCGCTGCACCAATGACTGTATATACCCACTCGCATTTCCCCTTTATAAAGATGCCTCAACAAAAAAAAGAGACCCTTTCTTGAGCAGTATCCACGCCTGAACTTGTCTAAACTGCGTTAGAGAAAATCTATGGACGGAGATGGACATCAGTATGCACCTGAAGAGTTTTGCAACGTATAAGTAGTAAACCGACCCAACTACATAGGAAACAGAGCATTTTTTTCCCCCAAAAGGTCTTAAAAAAAACCCTTTTATTCGAGAACTGGCTCGCTTATTGCTGGATAAACGTTCGCACAATAGACAAATTTTGACATATAGCATGAATTTACGAAGCTTTATACCGTATACGGATTACCTTTAGGCAAAGTTCCGTTTCTTTGTACGTTCCAGAAATAATTACATTTTATTGAAGGGCTCACATGAGGCCACAGTACAAGAGAAGAATACTAATTGAACAAATGTTTTATATAAAAAGATATAACTCTATTTGGCTTATAATAATAATAATGCCAATAAATTATACTACTAACGGTATATACAGTTTCCATACTTACTTCCTTTTATAACGACAATACAGATAGAATTGCAAATGTTAATAATCCAGTAACACGGACTTCATTACATACAACACGAAAAGGTGGTACACAAAGTACAAATCGGACAACATTCAAGTCTCAGGGATATAAAAAGAATATATACACGTCTATATTTTATAACGACGCTTGTATAGGAGAACATTCCGCGCAAGATGAGGGAGGGAGAACGAACAATGAAAAGATGAGGTAACCACCCGGGAATCGAACCCGGGATCTTCCGATTGCCGGTCAGATATGATAACCACTACACCATGGTCCTCACTCGATCAGAAGTCGTAATTCTCCTACATACGCGCAGAAACCAATGCCCCGAGGGGGGCACCTCCCGCATCTTATATACATTTTAACTGCAAAGAACACGCAGTATAATTAACGTAAAAAACGACGCTTGTATAGGAGAACGTTCCGCGCAAGATGAGGAGGGAGAACGAACACCATGGTGTAGTGGTTATCATATCTGACCGGCAATCGGAAGATCCCGGGCTCGATTCCCGGGTGGTTACCTCAATTTTTCATTGTTCGTTCTCCCTCCTCATCTTGCGCGGAATGTTCTCCTATACAAGCGTCGTTCTTTACGTTAATTATACTGCGTGTTCTTTGCAGTTAAAATATTATATATATATATATATATATATATATATATATATATATATATATATATAGAAAGTGTGTGTGCATGATACTTTCAGACAAACATCAATATATACAAAACTATCAACTATATTTCAGTTGTTTTTAGAAGCCCAATGGATTAATAAAGAAAAAAGGCCCATTACAGTCAACATATAAGCCAAATATAATATGAAACGAGTGGACTCTACACCCACAGAAGCCAATTATATATACATATATTAGTTATAATTATTTAGTTTCTTCAGTCTCTGAAGGTTATTTTATCGTCAATAATCGTGTTTTTAAACATGTATACAAAAGAATTTTAAAATATTTTACATTAAAAACATGAATAGCACTTCTCATATAATAAATATTTAAATATAATAGAAATTCAGTATAAACATGGTTCGTGATTTTGTTGTAGGATTAACCATATGGATAGGCTAGCAAAGAGATAAGACATTTTGATTATATATATACACACGTCAGTATGTACCAAAATTATATAATATATATACAGTACATTTTCCATGTATACACCAGACCTATTTTTCTCTCTTAGTCAAAACTTTGTTTTTTGAATTTATTATTGTTTGATTTATCTTATCGTTTATTACGTTCAAGAATACTGTAGTTTTATGGGATTTAAATCCTACCAATAAAACTTATCACCATCATCATCATAAATGAGAAACGAGACCTAAATGTGAAGTTTTACGTTGCTTTACTGAATCCTTTTTAGAAATTTATTAATATAACTACAACAGACGATCCGAATATCAATCATCGTCATCAGTACAAAATAACGAACGAAAAAAATCCTTGCTTTAAGGGATGAAAACCAAATGTTTCGAAACGCCCCACACTTTTATCCTCGCTCCAGCCATACCGCTGCCACCAGTTCTGCAATCACGGCTGCCACCATCACCCTTACACCTTTTTAAATCCTGTATTACCCTTTTATCCCTCCCTTCTCTTCTATTTCCACTGCTGGGAGATTTTATTCTTTCTTCTTTCTTCATCCCCCTATATTCCTAATCTCTCGTAATATATCTGTATGGATGGAATGAACAAAAAAAAACAAGGAAAGAGAAAAAATATCGGTAGCTGCGTGAATGTATATGTTTACAACTCATTTAAATATGAAGTCGTCTTACATTTACATTACATAAGGCCACCAGCAACATGAAATTTCTTTCTTGTTTCACTTTGATACGGCAAGCACATACGTGTGTGTGTGTGTGTGTGTGTGTGTGTGTGTGTGTGTACACAGGCCCTGTCAGAGGTCCAGAGAGGCCCGGGCCACTTCCAGCTTTTGAGGCCCATAGCTAAACCCAATTATTACTTTCACTGCAAAACATTATATTCAAACCTGAAAGTTTCTAAATTTGAGGCCCCCTTTTAAGTTTGAGGCCCAGGCCAAATGGCCGTCCTCGCCCCCCTCTGATAGGCCGTGTGTGTGTGTATATATATATATATATATACAGGGTGATTCAAAAGTCAGGTTACATAGGGCTTTTCTGTTTCTTTGCAGGTAAATGAGTTATGAGATGTTATCGAAGGAGGAGCGCATTGATGTGATATTCCTAGCTGGCTGCACAAGTGCATTGCCGTTAACAGTGGCCATATCGAACATGTGATGTGACTATTCCCCTGTATCATTACATAATATAGTATTTCCCTATGTAACCTGAATTTTGAATCACCCTGTATATATATATATATATAATATGAAAATTATTTCACGAAAGTAACACGTGAAAAATATTATGATGAATAAAACCACGAAGGAAAGGAAACACAAAATGGTGCTCAAGCGCTTTCGTCTAATGACATCCTCAGGAACACTGAGGATGTCATTAGACGAAAGCGCTTGAGCACCATTTTGTGTTTCCTTTCCTTCGTGGTTTTATTCATCATAATATATATATATATATATATATATATATATATATACACACACACGAGGAAACAAGAATCACCATACGACGAATAATACTTCATACGTATATACATTCTATTCCGTAAAAATTTTTGACCTTGCGAGTAAACCTTTAAAAAAAATCTTAAATACAAAACGAATTTATCATCATCCAATATATGAAATGCAAATAACTCAACAGTTACAGAACCTAATAAATTTAATTCTCTAGATTCATTTATCAGTTTATTCTGAAAGACTCCCTGAACTCGAACGAATCCCCCCAAAAATACTTCCTTCCAGGCATTGCCATCTCTCTTTTTTTGTCACGGCGATGAAAATTGGGGGACTAGGCCTAATTCTTTTTGTACCAAATTTTAATTTTCTCTTTACTAGTAACAGCGGTTGCATACAGTAAGAATTTATTATTTTTATATATATATATATATATATATATATATATATATATTAATGGTGTCAGTGTATTTCTTTAATAATGATTGTAGAATATTCATCCAAATATACTGCGAGTCTTTCCACAGTTGTTCAGTATTAGATGGCTTCACTTTATCCTTTTCAATGTCTAGATAGTCTCATACAGCCTCAGTTGGATTCATGTCGGGGCTTTGTGATGGCCATTCCATAAGTTTTAGTTCTCCAGCATCCTCCTTCCCCTTCAAATATGTTTTTACAATCAGTGTGTGTTTAGGGTCATTGTCTTGTTGGAAGATGAACCCTTGTCCAATCAAACGGTTTCCATCTGGCACAGCATGCAGTTGAAAAATTCGCTTGTACTTCTTTTCGGTTAGAGTACCATCAACTTTCCCAAGGGAGCCAACTCCAGATAAACTTATGGACCCCCAAACATTTATAAATCACCGCCCCCCACCCCGTGCTTTACTGTTAGTTGTAAGCATATATCTCGCACACTGTCGCCGTCGCACGTACAGTCTACTTTTAGAACTGTCCACGGAACCTTTGCCCAACCAGTCTACGTCCAGTGGGCATGATTTCGTGCATATTTTACCCTGTTAACACTCGTTTCCTGGTCTCAGCCTTTGACCAGGAAACAAGTCTATCCTGATAGGTACAGTGTTTTGGCAGCAACTCTTCCATGCAACCCTGGCTCCTGCAATCGATGTCGCATTATGTCCGAAACGTTAATGCCCGCGAAGAATTAAAGTCCCGCTGCAAACTACGTCTCGATTATCTTCTATTTATTAGGCACGTAACCTTCAAGTACTGGTCTTGAGATTTTGTCATTTTTCTTGGCCTTCCTTTTCGTTGTTTGTCTTTAGTTGACCCTGTTTCAAGATGGCGTATGATAGTGTCTCACACTCCTTTTACAGAAATGTCCAGTTTCTTAGTAATTTCTCTAACAGTCTATCTTTCTTCTCAAAGTCACGATCTTTATGCGAATAATCTTCTGGTATCTGCCGTACTAGAGACGTTGCATGTGAAAAAAATCACTTTAATTCACCCGTAAAAAGAGTTCAAGGTACTCATTACCTCGATACACGATGCAGAAAACTAGGAATGTTTATAAAACATCAGATAACACTTTTATATTTGAAACATTCTATAAACTATTCTACTGAAGTTAAGAAAAGAATGAAAAAACTGATAGCCTAAAATCGATCTTCAATGAAAAGAAATAGGGATAACATACCCGAGTGATGCAGTTGTAAGATAAGAATGCTTTCAGATATATACGGTACCTATAACCTTGTAGGTTACTGTTTATATTGCGCATGCGTAAAGTAGACAAGTAAAATTATGCTATTTAGAAACATTTGTTGCCAAATTCTAGATTTTAACTAGAATATGGAGCATTTTTTGGTCAACTTTAGTGGCGTTTCCACACTTTTGAACATACATATATATATATATATATTATATATATATATATATATGTGTGTGTGTGTGTGTGTGTGTGTGTGTGTGTACTCGTATAAAATTACCGACTTGTTTGTAATATAAACCTTGAAAATAATTTTATTTCATGATGGAATTATGATCAACTTGACACTTCAAGAAACGAGAACACCGTGGCATATACTTGTATGAAATTACATGATCCAATTCAGTTCCAGTTTGCGCGCGACTCTTGCGGTGGAATCATTCCGCCTACACGTAAATGCTCCAAATACGAAGAAAGAAAATACACTGAAAAGAGAATAAGAAAAAGAGTGATAAAAAATGGTACGCAAAGAACATTATTTCCCAAATTCACGCATTAACCCTCTTTTATTCAAGTTTGATCAATTACAGAAGAAATATACTTTGTTCCTTTACAATCCACTCGAGTACAACGTGACATATTTGTTGTATAAATCATTTCGGCACATTACAAATAATTAATATATATATATATGTGGAATAACGCATGACCACGCGTAGTTTTTAAGAAACAAAAATGCCCTCACCAGGTTTCGAACCCGGGACCTCCTAAATATTAGTCGCGATATATATATATTAGTGGTGGACCGGATATCAGTTTTTCAACATCTGCGGATGCGGATTTTTAATTTCAATATCCGCGGATGCGGATATTTAATCTATCAATATAATATAGAATTATAAATGACAATTTTTCAAATTTCGTGATATTACTATTATGGCAGGCAATGCATAAGAACTAAAAATTAATATTAATGTTTTCATTATGATAAAAACTTTCTCAAGAGTTTCAGCCACAGAAAATTGAATGAAACAAGTTTCATTCAATTTTCTGTGTTACCACCTATTTATATTTTGAGGTTTATATATTTGTTTGTTCATTAATAATTAATACTTTACATGAAATGTGCATGACTGGGCCTTATAAGCTACTTTCTAAACTAATTTAATTGTAAATTGCATAATTTATTAGAGGTAATATCCGCATAACATCTGCAGCCAGAAGTGCGGATGTTAAAAATGATGCGGATGCGGATATCCGGTCCACCACTAATATATATATAAATGTATTACTGTGGTGTGTGTGTGTGTGTGTGTGTCCTTTTAGCGGATATAAACCTAGACCTACAAAGTGCTATTTCGGCAAGCATACTGTTAATTTCAGCAATAACGTTTTGCACTCGCGACTACTTCATAAATGTCTATACCGCGCTTCTATATAAATGAAAACCGAGCAAGGAGGAAATTAAAAGGCTAATATGTCGCACTTATACACGAGGGTGACGGTCACTGTATAAAAGTTTGCTACACGAAATTACTTTTTGAAAAACAGCTTTTTAAAATTTATTTATTTTGGAAACCTTTTATCTGGAACTAATATTTTTATTTTGAGGTTGTGTACCAGATCTAAGAGGAAAGGTTGGTCTTTTTAAACAGTTCATTATTTCACGTTGCGGGCCTTTTAACTATTTTCAAAAATTAAGTACGGTTATTGCACTGTTACGGACCTACACTACTGTACGAGTATATTTATTTAGACTTAAAACAAATAATATAAAGACGAATCAAATCGAAACAAAAGATACTACTACTAAATAATAATAATAATACTTTTTATCATTTAACTTAAACTAAGGTAGAGTAGCTAAAGCAATAATTTATTTTCCGATATTTCAAACTGTATTGATTATCATTAATAGAAAATAAATTAAATCCACTATCCCATATAACCTATAAGAGTATTAAACCAATTCTGAAACATTTTAAATTACTTATTAATAATATAACCACTTCATTATCGGACATAGTTAAAAGGTTTAAATAATATATAAGTAACTGTTCCATTTATTATGTATGTACACCCGATGCGTGTATTGAAAGTTCAGGACTTGTTTCATTAACGAATTGTAAATTAATAATGGCAATTTTTTTAAATTTTATTTTACAGTGGCTTTCATGAAGGCTAAATGTTATGTCCCAATTCTAATTTAACAATATTGTTAACTTTATATATATATATATATATATATATATATATATATATATATATATATATATATATATATATATATATATATATATATATATATATATATATATGTTAAACACAGACCATGCATGGAACAAGGAACTCTTCCGGGAAAATTAAATCCACTATAGTCCGAATAAGTATGGTAAATGACAAATACCATAGTTTTTCTTTTTCATGATGCTAGCCCGACGTGGGCAACGGGTCTCTCGCAAAGAGGTCCAATAAATATAGCTTCGCTCACCAGCTATCTGGAGATAGCTGGTGAGGGAAGCTATATTTATGGGACCTCTTTGCGAGAGACCCGTTGCCCACGTCGGGCTAGCATCATGAAAAAGAAAAACTATGGTATTTGTCATTTACCATTACTTATTCGGACTATAGTGGATTTAATTTTCCCAGAAGAGTTCCTTGTTCCATGCATGGTCTGTGTTTAACATAAGTTTCTCAGGGGACCATTCTGAGTTTGTGTATATATTATATATCTTTCGGGGGCACTAGCACCGGACCTCCCAAAATTTAGTCCTTCACGACCTTCGCATAGTAATTTAGTAAATAAGTGCATTACAGTGGAGTGCGACTCTTTACTAGTAGTGTGTATATATATATATAGATATATATATATATATATATAATATATATATATATTATATATATATATATATATATATCTTGCTTTCAAAGACGACAACCTTTTATTTACAATTGTCGTAAGATCAGTTCTCAATATTGGAAGTTTGAGGAAATATCGTGCAACTCAAAACGCAAGTTTGGAGTTTATATATTATACTATTTATTAATAGTTTACTTAATATACGATAGTTAATCTAAACGTAAAATAAAATCCAAACTCCAAAGTTTGTTAAAATTACCCTAAGCAAAATAAATAAGTCATTACCGTTAGCTTTAAACGTAAGTAGAACTATACTCAAAATGTTCCCCCAACTTTACAATATGAACCGTCGTAATTACTTAATAAATAATAACTATTTGACAGAGTTTATATCTTTATAACATCGGGCAAACTAGTTTCGTGACATGGAGATCAATAAAAATACATTTAACAGACTTTGGCAAAAACTTAATTGAAATGTGGCATGCTTGACCATTTTTTTTGACACGCGTCATTCAATGTTAATTATTTTAACTACGTAAATTGTACAAAATAAGAGTATTAAATATCTTTAAACTAAATCTCGCAGTCTCGTTTACTAATCTTGGTATATCCGCAAATATACAGAAAGACAAAAAAAAATAAAAATTTGGTAAATTGTATTCGTATACGCACGAGCTCCCCAAATATAGTTTAATGAAATTAAGTTGATTCGGTTGGCCTGCCAGATGCACTGCAAAACCAATACAGCCAAAGCGCCATCTTCCTCTCTACAAACTTTTTGCTACGTACTGTCCTCCAGAAGAAATTGTTCAAAATCAAATAAAGACAAATAAAGTCAAATAAAAATGAAAAACAAATGTCCTTATGGGCTTGTTTACCGGGGCCCCTCCGCGAGCACAACGATCGGCGCCCCGCACCGCGCATAATATTGATCTGTTTGCTTTTTCAGAATCTCTAATTAAGGAATTATATTTCAAACTATTTTACGAACTTAAATTCTAATCTCGCGTTCAGTTTCATAATGTAACGTTCAACTCGTACGAAAAGGGAAAATATCTTACCATTATTTATTCAAATAATAATAATAATAATAATAATAATTACAGCGCGTTATGAAACTCTATATTAATTTTTTTTATACATCAGCTGACTGAAATCGAGGGCAACTCAAGTTTATATAACAGCTGATAACTCTTATCTTAATTCATTTTCTTGGTTCTCTGATAAAAATATGAAGTATTTATGAATGCCATATCAAATTAACTATCATCAGTTTAATTTAGAGAAAAAACTACACAGATACACGATGGTATTTTCTATATATATATATATATATATATCAGTATATATATATTATATTATATATATATATATATATATATATATCAATTTCTATTTTTTAAGACATTCAAACAAACTTTCGAGCAAAAACAAAAAAAGGAAATTGCCAATATACACAAATTTTCGCTCTTACTTTTTAAATTCTTTATTTTACTGTAAATGTTTGATGAAAATATTTATATTCATCGATCAGAAAAATTTCAGATTATTGACTCTATACGAAATAAAAATTGTTTTGTGTACATCCTTTCTCTTTCTGTGTGTGTGTGTGTGTGTGTCTGTGTCTGTGTCAGATGAACGATGTTAAACGACATTAGGTCTGATGAATAGTTGGGTAGTTGACCGTTCAGATGATGTAGTAACCCGCGGTTCGGATTCCTCGTTAAGCTGTAGGTCCTCTCCATCACATAACATTCGCTGTTACGAAGCAAGTTAACCCCAAACATTATTTATTTTCCTTTCATATGTGTGTGTGTGTGTGTGTGTGTGTGTGTGTGTGTGTGTGTGTGTGTGTGTTGTGTGTGTACATACAGACCGTGCATGGAACAAGGAACTCTTCTGGTAAAATTAAATACAATGCAGTCCGAATAAGTAATGGAAAATGACAAATACGACAGTTTTTCTTTTTCATAATGGAAGCCCAACGTGGGCAACGGGTCACTAGCAAAGAGGCCCCAACATACTCTATATGTTGGGGCCTCTTTACTAGTGACCCGTTGGGCTTCCATCATGAAAAAGAAAAACTATAGTATTTGTCATTTACTATTACTTATTCGGACTACAGCGTATTTAATTTTACCAGAAGAGTTCTTTGTTCCTCGCACTGTCTGTGTGTGTGTGACATAAAAGCTTCTCAAGGAACCATTCCGAGTTGTGACATATATATATATATATATATATATATATATACACTGCTTACAGTACATTAACTCTGAAAGGTAAGAGCCAAAATCCATTTGAAAAACTTATATGAAACCAAACTCAAAATTGTTTGACAATTATTTCAGAAATCCACATTATAATTATTTCACAAAAGGTAAATGAGTTAGAATTATTTTTTCACATAACGGATTCGCCCAATTAACACGCAGCCAAAAAAAAAAAAAAATTATTTATATATATATATATATATATATATATATACTATATATATATATATACACTGTATATAATATTTCCCCCCACGCCGTTCTCCTCCCTATCGCCAAAAAAAAAAAAAAAATAAATGTTGCGTACACATTTTTGTGTAAACAGGTTTTATTTCGGCGAGTTTTTAAGTCGGGCAATCTTTATGAATTCATCCGCAGTGACTCGAAATCTAAAGGGCGACTTACGAATCACGCATTCTACATTTCCTGCTGAACACAACCTGAAATAAACTGAGAGGGAAAAAAAATAATTGAAGAATTATGAATCATTCTCCAATTTGCCTTATACAGTACATATATTATTCAATTGTTTAATTAACAATTCACCTTATACGTACCCCAACCCATATTTCACACACACACACATTTTATATATATATATATATATATATATATATATATATATATATATAGGGCGTCCCAAAAAAAATGTATACACACTTTAACAGCTGATAGCTCAATTGATGTTTCTTTCTTTCCAAGTTAAACCCATTAGAATTAATAATGGCAGTCAGACTAAGCTTTGAACAAAGGAAATTCATTCTAAAATGCTACTGGAAGTGTGAAAACGCAGTTGAAATGCAAAGACAGTTTAGGAGGGAGTTTCAAACAGATCCACCAACGCGACTTACCATCACTCGAATTAGAGATAAGTTTGAAGCCGATGGAACTGTTCAGAATGTCCACAAGAAGCGTTCCGGAAGACCACGGACATCGACAAGCCCCACAAAGCAAGAAAGAGTACTGGAAACGTATCACCAAAGTCCAAGAAAATCTGTGCGGCAAGCGAGTCGTGAGGTAGGAATTTCAGAATCGTCTGTCCAACGCATTTTGAAGCGCTGTCAATGGAAAATTACATTCCAAGATTAGTCCATGCTATTAATGAAGATGATGATGATCCGGACCGAAGAGTTGGAGTATTGCGAGTGGTACTTGGCACGATGTGGATGTGGATTGGACGAAGGGGTTTCGTAGAATACCCTCCGCGTTCACCAGACCTCACACCACTAGACTTTTTTTATGGGGATACTTAAAAGACAAAGTCTACGCTATAAAACCTGCAACAGTCGCTGAATTGAGAGCAGCCATTGAACGAGAATGCACACAAATACCAAACGAAATGTTTCGTGATGTTTGCGATTCCATTGCTTCGCGTTATCAGCAGTGCCTGGACCAGAACGGACGTCAGTTTGAAAACAGGCGTTGACAAAACAATTAAATAATGTCTGTAGATTCTATTACATTTTGAAAATGAAATGTATTTTAATAAACTGCCTTTATAAGTATTTAAAGTGTGTATACATTTTTTTGGGACGCCCTGTATGTGTGAGACAGACAGAACAATTTGATGAACCCTGACATAATTCAGCTGTTAACGTAAGGAAGCAGAAATATGAAAATGAAAACAGCTGAAAGGAAGAGAATGCTTCCTTAATATACAGTATATCTATTTTCGTATGTAGGGAACCGTAACAAACTACAGAAAGATCCTGCATTTACTCCCATTAATCCAATTAATACGTAAGCAAAACAGATGTTCCTTCACGAGTGACGGATGCACGGGCCTCACAGATATTAAACCGCAAACCGAGAGGAAATGTGATTTCAAATGCTACATCTACCTTTATTATTGTAACCGAAGTGGAATGGCCAATAAGTATTTACCCTCCCCTCATATATATATATAATATATATATATATATATATATATATATATATATATATTTTAGTCCAGCTTTTTTTCTATAATTTATAATGGTTATGTTACCCAATACCTTCGGTACTTTTATAATAGAGCACCACTCACCGTCAACTGATACCTACATCCCAAACAGTCCATATGGTGATCTTGCATATAGCATATACTATATAATATATATATATATATATTATATATATATATATATATATATATATATATATAGGGTGATTCAAAAGTCAGGTTACATAGGGCTTTTCTGTTTCTTTGCAGGTAAATGAGTTATGAGATGTTATCGAAGGAGGAGCGCATTGATGTGATATTCCTAGCTGGCTGCACGAGTGCATTGCCGTTAACGGTGGCCATATCGAACATGTGATGTGACTATTCCCCTGTATCATTACATAATACAGTATATCCCTATGTAACCTGACTTTTGAATCACCCTGTATGTATATATATATATATGCTGTAAACCCATAAAACAAAAAAACGATTCCAAGTACTTTCGTGTATTCAGAGCTACACCTCGTCAGGGAATAAACACAAGGTGTAGCTCTGCATACACGAAAGGCCTTGGAATCGTTTTTCTTTTCCTTGTGGGTTTGCAGCATTCATTCATTTCACGTGTTTAATTGTGAAATTCATATATATATATTATTTATTTATATATACACACACACGAGTATAGTGAAATCCAAGGATCTGAGGCGGCCACATTAAATTCTTTCGAAAAAGTCTCCCATGATCCGCACCACAATAAGTTCATTATTCATGTATGCATACAAGCAAAACCAAGTGGTCTGCATCAGTTATTAACTTAAGCCATGAATATTTGCGAATCTCCAAATTTAGAGTAAATATAATGGAAATAAGCCACCTACACTAAACGAGAGAACCATATTACACGCGCAGCTGTTTTCTTCCTCTACACAATAAACCTTCCACAAACAGTTTACGTGAAAAGTATCTTTAATTACGAATTACAATTAAGGAATTTGCATTTACGGAAGGACATCCCAAAACTACTTCGTACACATTTGGCATATTCATTACCAATATACGATATTCCAAGTTTGGTGTGGCCGAATTTTGTGGCACTCTATATGCAGTACGTGTAGAATCGATGAAATCGTTGTTGGAATAGAGGCTATAAGGGGCGCCAAAGATCGTATATAACATACATATATATAAGTCAGAAAGGACTAAGGTATTATAGAGATGGGCTATATATGTAGCCCATACGGCACATAGTCCTATAACGAAGGCTTACAACCCGTCTTAATTAAGCCAACATCGCGTGTAAAGCGCCGCAACCCGTATACGAAGGATCATTCTTGTTCCGTTTATGGCTCTCCCCGTCTCCCTGAGGCAGTGCACTAACTGCATCCGTAACAGAGAGTATAATAAAAGCGGCGGGATGTATTATATCCTTCACCCTACACGGAGCATCACGGCCGAACGAGGCCCCTCCCCTATTACTGAAAGGATCCAACAATGCTGTTATTACATTAGGGTACCTACGACTACCACGAGTTCCGATCGATATTTACCAAAATTAACGGAGTCCCGACGATCGTGTTTCCTCAGAGACCGCGAGAGAGCCGCCGCTGCCGCCGTCGACGCTGTTTCGCGGCTCGGTCGGTCGGTCGTGAATCCATCGACTACTGGCGACTTGCTCGGCGAAGGCAGCGTCAGCATCGAGCAAGAGCGAGTTCTGTTTAACCCTCAATCGTCCTTGCTCCGGCGATGCGCGTCTCGAGAGCCAGTAAATAAAGCCCGCTCCTTCTCACCGTGCAACGATGCTGCCCAGTCTCTCAACCCGTATAACCGTCTACAGAGGGCATCGAAGCAAGCTCGAAGACAATCTCATAATGAAAATAATAATAGAGCTCGAATAGCCCCGGCACTCCATTTAAATTCAAGTTGTATTGATTGGGTGGAAGGAGGAAGGGCTGGTTGGTGGGGTGCACCAGCAGTTCTGCAAAGCTGGGGACACAAGTGAATTTGAAGCGAATTGAAATTTTACACTCTGTGTGTGTGTGTGTGTGTGTGTGTGTGTTCTCGTTCGTTCTCCCTTAATTCTCTCCTTTATCTTCCTCCAACATCTCTTGTTTCTTTTCCCTTTGTTTGAAGTTACTTAGAAGGCTTTAAATTAGAGAGACAGAGAAACTCGTTAGGGCAGAAGAATCGTGAAAACTTTAATCTTGATATACATTGCGCACAAAAGTTACGTTATATATATATATATATATTATATATATATATATATATATATATATATATATATATATATGTGTGTGTGTGTATATAATATGAAAATGGTCTATAAAACAATAATTATTATACACACATATATATATATACCAGTCTAAATACAAATACATTTCTTCGCGTGTCCAGTCAACAGAAGAGATTTACAAAAGAGGACGAGACCCGAATCGAGTAAGCGGAAGGAATACCGTACCAAAAAGTTCAATAATTAGAATTTCCTTTCCATAACCTGACCTATTATTACACCGTCACCATTTAATATCAGTTAAAAAAAATCACAATTGGTTGAATTCATTGCCGAGAATCGAGCATTTCCTCGCAATAATAATAATAATAATAATGTTGTTGTTGTTGTTGT
Source organism: Bathynomus jamesi (assembly GCA_023014485.1). Classification (NCBI taxonomy): domain Eukaryota; kingdom Metazoa; phylum Arthropoda; class Malacostraca; order Isopoda; family Cirolanidae; genus Bathynomus; species Bathynomus jamesi. The sequence goes on from JAJOZX010001928.1 coordinate 484,380, forward strand.
TAATTAACAATGCTACAATCGAGGCTTATTACTTTATTCGATTATTTAAACAAGTTATTCCACTGCACCAAAATACAATTAATAATTAGACAAAGTCTCTGTAAATAACAATGAAAAAAATTAATCCGTCGTCGTTCCAATATATATATATATATATATATATGATGAATAAAACCACGAAGGGAAAAGAAACACAAAGGGGTGCTCAAGCGCTTTCGTCTAATGACATCCTCAGGAACACTTGAGCACCCCTGTGTGTTTCTTTTCCCTTCGTGGTTTTATTCATCATATATTTTTCACGTGTCACTTTCGTGAAATAATTTTTCATATATATATATTGTCATACATACGCATGCGCCTCGGTGTAGTGGTGGTTAGCATCGCTGACTACAAATCCATCGGCCCCGGGTTCGATTCCCGACGAAAGCAAGCGGCGCGAAGCTTACCCAGTTGTTCATCCTTCTAGAAAAAAATAGTTGGTAGATAAATGGGTCCCCTGGGTGGCCTAGTGATTAAGACACTGGGCTGCTGATCGCGAGATCAAGACCGGGCAAGGACTTTGTAATTTCTGACAACCCGTGGTGGGTCGCAGTTCGGATTCCACGTTAAGCTGTAGGTCCAAGGTGGAGCAACAAGCTTGACCTTTGTCAGAATGAACAATTCGGGTGGAAGTAAAACCAAGGTATATATATATATATATATATATATATATATATATATATATATAATTAGTACATACAGGTGTACAGGTGTGGACGCAAATTTCTTCAATCATTCAAAACAAACAAATGATTGTCTCTCTTTAAGAAACTGTGCCCTTCTTGCGCCGAAACGAGTATCTGAGAAAACCTGTTCCGTGCGAGAAGGGAACAAGCACGAGACGAGAATGTGCCAATTCATGGTCGTTTGTGTGCGCGCTTTCGTGTGTGCACTCACCACATGCGTCCAGGAACGTACATATACGTCAGGCGCTCGTGACCGTTTACCCCCATCGCGTGGGTGAGCAAGGCTGAGTAGCTCTAGTGTGCACGCGTCTGCTAAATGCATGTGCGACATGAAGGAAGGAAACAGCAAATTTGACTTCCAAACGTACACTGTGCACGTATGTATACATACACACGGACAGCGACTCGCGCGTAAAACCATGAACGGAAGGTGATGTCGATTGGGTTCGAGACCTCTTCGAAACAAACCTTTTAAGCGTTCGCTTCGAATCTAAGATCTTGTATTGTATAACCATTACGGAAAGGAATTATGTACGGTTTGGGAAATAAGTTCGCGTAGAAAACTAAAAAAGCATAAAAAATTACTAAATAGTGATTGGGTTTTGTTTTTAAATTTTATGAAAAAAAAAAATATATATATATATTTTAAAAAAATATTGATAATTAAACATTTTCTAGGCGAACTTTTTTCCCGAAATTGCGCGCTACCTTCCTACTTTCGATATACGAAAATTCAAAACAATTACTGGTCTGAGTTTACAATATTTACAATTATTATTGTATACAATATGAAATAAACAGCCAATGTCGTTCTACCACACTTAAACCTCTAACGAATCTTTTTTTTTTTTTTTAAATTCGGAAAAAGCCCATTAAATTGTTCAATAAATTCGATCTATTTCATAACACACCAACAACTAAAGTCTAAACAAAACAACCAACCCTAATTTCAGACAATCACGCAATGAAAAGGCATTTATACCTCAAAACTCAAATACCGGCACTAAATAATAATAATAATAATAAATTACATAGGCCCTATATAATTTTTATTATTACTTAGTGTGTGTTTTGATTTTTGAGGGGTTATATTAAAACACTCGTGTATCATGATAAAGTGAGATATCTAGCGGAACTCCGTCAAAGAATCAGAGGTTATCGGATCCATTCCACAAAAACAAGCTGATAATGCTCTATGAAGTTTGAGCATCGAATACAAACCGCAGCGATGAATGATAGTCATCATGTGGAGTGCTCTAATTTTGAAAAGTTTGAAAATGTATACCACTACTCTACTACATACATGCATACATACATACATAAAGAAAAACTGATTAATTACTTTTGAAGCACTTTTTTTCGGGCACCCTGTAGTTTAATTATCTCTTACGAGAAAACAAATTGATACTTCCCCAATAGTAAAATGCTAAGTACAGTAATTACTGTTGTATATTGAGTATGTACAGTACAATTAATTAATTTCATTATACACATTAATTAATTGCGTGTCAGCAAATACTTCAAAAATAGCCTATCAAAGAATGCTTGGGATTTCGAATATGTTATACTTTCCTGTCCCCAATTACTACTACGAATTAAAAAGAAGAATTGAAAATACTGTATTATATATCCTCACGAACAGTGTTTCTCAACCTGTGGTTCGCGGGAGGTGGTGCTCAGTTACCTGTACTTAGGGAAAATAAAATTACACTAAGAAAAATTGACGTTATTTTCCCGACAAAAATGACAAATACGTAAAAAGGTGGCGAACTATTTCTTTTTAAGTGACAAACACTATAATGTTACAGTTTAAGATTGCAATTAGTTTTTATTTATTGTATACATTTTCCACAAATTTGTCTCGGCGGACTCTACCACCCTTTTACTAAACGGATTAAGTATCCACTACTTAGGAACTCTCCATAGTCACGTGGGAAATAGTTCGGGAGCTGTTTTTACAGTTCAAATTTGCTGCATTATCATTTTTATGTAACCGGATTTTCTATTGGATACGGTAAAAAACAAACGCAAAAACTTCAAAAAAAAAAAAAGGCAAACATTTTTTGCAAAAAAAAAAATATATATATATATATATATGTGTGTGTGTGTGTGTGTGTGTGTGTGTGTGTGTGTGTGTGTGATTGATAACCCCCTTCAACTCAATTTCGTAGTTTTTCCTTCATTGTATTTAACAAAAATAACGTCGAAAGACTAAACCATCCATGAAACGCAACTAAATTAAATGCTTACTGCAGGGCCCCAATTTCTTCCCACGGGTCGCCAACTTTTCCCACCGACTTCCTTCCCCCACTAACCCCGACAAAAATACAAAAATACCCCTTCAATTTACAAACTCAGCACCCCCACCCCGGCGCAAAGCCTTCAGCCCCTACCACCTCCTCCTCCTCCTCCCCCCGTCCTCCCGCACAACCTTCTTTTAACCCCGCGCATCCTCCGTCACACCCCCCACACACGCAAACTCAAAGGAACAACCCCACACGCTCCATCTCCTCTCCTTATACGTTTCCCAATAAGTGAAGACTTATTAAATGTCTTCCAGTACTAAAACGCCTTCGAATCCTCTTCATCAAGGCACAGAAGTAATCAAATTGCTCTTCCAAATTCTCTTAAATCAATCAATCAATCAATCAATCAATCAATCAAGTCTTATTCATGACAATAATTAACGACTGCTCTTATTACTTTATCAATAATAATAATAATAATAATAATGCAATTGATTAAGTAAAAAGAAAGAATGTAACGAAGGGTTGTTTAACATCTTTCGCAATAAATGCAAAAAAACTTTTTTTTCTACGTGAAGGTCAAAATATGAAAATAAAAACCCACTCTAATAGACACAGTTTATTTCCACGACAGTTTCGACGCCCACTGGCATCCTCCTCGGGTGGATACAGAAACCTAGGTGCGAATTTCTTAACGGTCGGTCCCTGGACTGCTTTTCCCTCTTGTTTTGGTTCATTCGTGTTTCTGTATCCACCCGAGGAGGATGCCAGTGGGCGTCGAAACTGTCGTGGAAATAAACTGTGTCTATTAGAGTGGGTTTTTATTTTCATATCCTTCGCAATATTTAAGTCATATGACGGAGGGAACCTACAGCTTTACGGGAGATCCGAACTATCTTATAAAGGTCGCTACATAATCTGGACGCGGAGTACGGTCTTCCATCCAACTACTCTCCAAACCCAATGTCGCTTAACTTCGCTGATCGACGGGAAGCGGTGTTACGACACTGGCCACAACGTAACACTAAAAAGTAACCAGTAAGAAGTAATATTTCATCAAACTTTCTATTATAAAATATTTGGAGCAATTTGAATTTTTTTCAGTATTATTCATCGGATAGTAAAAGTACCTATCAAAATAGAGAGAGAGAGAGAGAGAAGAGAGAGAGAGAGAGAGAGAGAGATACGTACCACTATAACATACACGTGGATTTATGCATGTATTACTGTGTGTGTGTGTGTGTGTGTGTGTGTACGCGCGCGCGCTTCGTTGAATATACGGCTAAAGAAAGAAGACCCTACAATAATAAAATAAGAGAAAGCTCGAAAAAAAATTCATGGTTTGGCTTCAGTAACGGAAAAATTGGGAATGAGCATTTGAATCGGTCTCCTCCAATCGGGCGTCAGGAACGCCATCTTGGGAATCAGGAATGGCGGGAAAGTGGGAATGGTTGGCCGTTCAACGGAACAAATCAAAGAAATAAGATATAACGGATCTTTGACGTTTTTATTTTTCCGCATGATTCATGGCGCAAAAAGGTTATTAAATAATCGTTCGAGTAAGGCCTAAAAAACAGCTTCTCCCGCATTTTAAAATTTAGTGTACTTAAAAAGTTTTATAGCCCATCTGTGTAATCTCTTTGAGCAGGCGGTATATCATACCAATTGATTATATATTTATTTATTTGAGAGAGAGAGAGAGAGAGAGAGAGAGCGCAAAATGAATAAAGACGGTGGTATGCTATGTCCTTACATATCGATCCCGCTTCTTAGCATCCAGTGGCCTACTCGCACTGCGAATCCCTTTAGCATAACTACGCCCCTTTTTGTATTTTAATTGGTTGGGGTGTGGGGGGGAAGGGGGAAAGAGGAAACTAGAAAACAAAAGAAGTGGAAGGTGCGACACCACAAGGATAAAACAAAACTTTTCGCTTGTAACCGAGGCGTAGCTGGTGTGTGGGTCATTAACTGCGCGAAGCACACACCTTTATCGAGAAATTAAATGAAAATTGATCCAAATTTGATAACATTCAAGCCAATGATGATAATGCAGTCTTTCATTATAATAAGGAAGTTTCCAAATTTAATCCTAAAATCGTTTATAAGGCTATGGCTTATTTAGGTTCTAAAAAATGGAAATTTCATTTTTTTTTTCCATTTTAAAGAAACCCAAACTGCGCCGGGTCAATTTTTATCGCTGGACGAAGGAAAAACAAAGTGGGAACTGAACTTAGCGGAAACGCATCGAAGAATATTCGAGGTAAAAAAAGCTGTGCATGTCGACTGCATGAAAAGAAGAATTTTGTAACAATAAGTTAGATGACTATAATACCTCTTACATACAGAATTCTGAAAAACGAAATAATGACTGATATTGTCCGCGTGTATATAGCGGATGTGACGTTGTAACGAGGTAAAAAACGGATACCGTAACGAAACAGACGCTCATTTTCCTTTAAATTTTTATAACGAATGCAGGAAATCGTTGCATGAATAAAAAATACTTATCCTTATATCTATACCGCAACGCGATGCGATTGTCTGATTCATGCGGTATAATTACTTCGCACGCATTTTGAGCTAACGTAGAAGACCCCTATTTAAATAAATATTACTAATATTAGATACGTTCTTCCTTTCTTCAGGAAATCCCCAACAGTAGAGGTGAAACTTGAGAGAGACTTATGAAGCTACATAACGAGTCCATCGTCGTCAGGAACGGATACGAAGACGGTGAGACAAAGGCGGCCAAGCGAGAACGGTGTTTCCGGACACCTGCCTCAGGAGAGAGACCCAAGCGGGTCTCGCATAGGTTGGAGCACCAAATCTGCAGACGCAAAAAAAGTCGTTACGAACAACGATTCCAATTCCCATCGGAACGAACATAAAACGCCCTCAGATCCGTGCTTATACGTGCCGCTCAGGAAAGGTGCAAAAGTAGAATATATATATATATATATATATATATAAAATTGAAAAAACTACAGTGTTTTATTAAAGATTTCGGTACGCCCCAAACGTATATAGAGAGCGGAGGACCTCGTTTGAAAAATACCTCCGACATAACCTTCACCATAAAACGTGTACGCATATCTATTCATTGGCTGCAAGACGAAGTCATCTCTAAAAACAAAACCCCCAAAATGCCTATAATTTAGGATTCTCAAAGGCAATTTATTCTCAATTAGGCCTAACCAAAAATCTATGATAAAAAATGAAACAATGCTCGTTATATAATACATTTATATACAAAGATTCTTTTTCCTTTTTTTAATTTTATGCCACTTTCCAATGAAGGAAAGATGACGCGAAAAGCCATATTTAGATTGAACTCCAGTGTATAGAAACCTTCTTCCTTCCCGCTTTCGAGAATTTTAAGTCTGAAGGCAACTTTTGAACCCGAGTAACCAGATTCTCGGAAAACGGCTTTTTTCAGCCCACCCTTTTTGTAAGAGTTGCGGAGAAACCCTAAAAGCGTTCATTAAATTTTCAATTTATGATAACTGTTTCGTAAAAAAAAAAAAGATTACTTTTATCGTGAAATCGGGCAACTCACCGGGTTAGTCTCTCCCATAGTGAATAAGACGAATACTAAAGCCTCGGAGAAGGCTTAAAAAACCTCCTCATACGCAAGCGCACAAAGCGTCTTTTGTGCCTTAATTTACATTTGGTGTCTAACGCCTTCACTCCTCTTCTCCCTCTCATCACAAACGAAGGAGAACACGGGTTAAACATGGGTTAACACAGATACCCTAAAGGCTCATGATTCCACCGGACGGTTAAGACACGAGAAGTATTAGTCGAAAGAACCTTGGCGTGGATCGGGGTTCGAACGCCTTCGAGCGTGATGCGCTTTTAATTCGGCTGCGACGAAGCGATAGCGGTTACCAACATACCACTTCCATCGCGTTGTGTAAAAAAAAAAAAAAAAAAAATATTGGACACGAATCTTTCTTCCATTAATAAATCAAATGATACCGGTACATGAATATATAACCCTCCCCCACTTCTCTCTCTCTCTCTTTTACAGACTGATCCGCAACAAAATAAAACATACAAACTTGGTCACGAAAACATGATTTCCACATAAAAAACGGGGAGGAGGAGAATGAGGAGGAAATAGTACACATATTATGGGACCGAAAACCCGCCTGGTTGCCTGAACAAAGAAACCTCGTTTCTGCTAGTAATTGCGAACCACTGACCTCCCTCCCACTATATCCAGTCAGTCCCTTCACTTCAGAATTAAACATCTTCACTCCCGCCCTATCTATACCCGCCCGAATGACCCGCACGAAACGCTCATCTTCTTCAATCGCCCAGAGTGAGATTCCCAATCTGGGCACTTGAATGTGGAAAAGCATATACGGACACCATCCCTTTTTCGAGTCTTTAACAGGATGGAATTTGAAAAACAGGTTTCATCTTCTTTTGAATTACATGCGTAGAAGAGGAGAGGGTCGCGTTGGAGAGCAGAGACGACGTAAGGAGAGGCATTGCATTTCATCGAATAATCAGCAGGGCGAATCAGCAATCACGAATTTTGAAGGTAAGCAAAATGGATCAAAATAAGAAGAAAGGACAGTTGTAAATGTCACAAAATTGAATATTTTTATAGTTCGTTAATTATTACCTATATATATAATATATATATATATACATTTCAACTGCAATCGTCCCCACCAGGGTTCGAACCCACACCCCTTGAGTAGGTGGTGAGTTCGTACACTGGCGGGCGATTTTTTTATTATGGAAAATCGTGCCTGTTCATGCATGATATTCCATATATATATATATATAAATAATAATAATGCAGCCGCATATCCTTAAACCGGTCCAGAATCCAAATATATTTGTTTCACACGGTTTACTCACAAAATGTGGCAAAAACGTGTTACTCAAGCGTTAATAGCGGTCCGGACCGGTCCAGTTGAATTATACAGTATATATATTTGAAGCCAGCTTTTATAGGCTTCGGCTTCGAAACTTCGTTGTTTGTATAGTTTGAGGGATTTTATTTTTTAACTAAATTTAATATTTTTTATTATTAATAATAGGGCCTACTAATAACCAAAAATAGTTAACCTATACTACTTTAGAATAGGTTAACTATGGAATTAGTCTTCCGGACTTTCTAAATGGCCGGCTACGGCCCCATGTTTGATATATATACTGTATATATACATATATTATACCCTATATATATATATAGTGTATACACCTTTTTAAAAACAATCTTGTGGCTTTCATGTATCCCAATAGGCCTATCGTACAAATAGGTCCTATTAATATAGGTCGTCACGCTTACGAAAACTAATTCAATGTAGTTTCTTCGTTAATTTATTAAGTGTATACATGATACACGGTTTTCATCAATGGACTGTATTCAGTAAAAGCCAACCTCCTTATTTGGAAATTTCTAACTGCATTTAGAAAAAAAAAAAAAAAAAAAAAAAACCGTAATATTTAAATATTTATTTATATTTAACTAAAATATTTGTTAATTAAACTATTAGGTAATGTTCGAACAATATTTTACAGTAGTCTTCATCAAATAACTTTCGTCTGGACACTTTAAATGAGAGAGCAACAATCTTCAACGCAAGTTGAAGACAGTGTGTAACCATAGGGTTACACTGTCTTCTAGATTCTATTTCATTGCAAAAGCAGAGACGTGAGAAATTTAAGGATCGCGTCAAGAACTTGATTAAAAGTGCCAAAATTGTTTGCGAATTTTCTCAAATTCTTTTAACCATTTCAAAATCGTGCACGATTTTAAACAGGACTCTCCTTTTAAAGCCAATACCGCATTAATGTTCGATCTTTCTCAATAACGCTCGTATTTCAAAAGAGAAAATTTAAAGTTATATCTGATGCGGGCTAACCAAATGTCCATATGGAAACGAGTTCCGACATTCGTTACATTTGCACAGCCATACGTTACTTTACCAGAGGACCAGTTTGCGTCAACGCTGCGCGCTTTTAGCTTTATTAAATTCCTCGGGGTTCGTGCTAATATCTTTAAAACCCCCGGAAAACCCCCATTACCCGGGAACTATAAAGGGGAATTCGTGTCATTACACGTAGACAAGGTGCTTAGGATGGAGTTGACGATTTAGGAACTTATGACATAATATAGGCTAATTTTTAGAGCTATAGCGCAATACAGCTATATAGCAAAACATACTGACGAAATAATCATGGCAAAACATTACAAAATAATTTACAGTTTATGCACATGGATATTCGGCAATCTAACCATCTAAGTTACGGAATGTTTCCCAAAGGGACTCCATTACACGAAATTCCTGAGCTTGTATCACCTAAGTTAGCCATATCACGTAAACTAAACTTCATAACAGTAAAGTACAGGGGCCTGTATTTGAAGTGCTTTGTACTTATAAAGCCACAGCAATATTTACGACCGTACTATATGTGGAGCCACCATATACTCTTATATATCCCATCTGGATAATCTCTCGGGCACACTTAAATGAACGTTCAGTTGAAAAGATATCAGAAGTACCAATGAAAGGTATATAAGAGAAAAGAGATCCAACACTGGATCTACTTTTCCATCCAACTTCCCTCTAAAGAAACGCAAAAGCTTTTAACGAGTCTAACAACAACAACAACAACAAAAGTTTAACGACAAATTCAAATTCTGGAACCCTTAATAGAAACGTAGCGTTGTGTAAACTCTTTTCAGCGTTGTGTAAATCGTTCTATATATTTGCGCAGCTTCTTCCGTAAGCCTAAAACTTACACGCTGAATCAGTTCCCAGATACGACCCGATACCAGGCTTGGAGAAATGGATTTTTAACACTGAAATAACGGGGTTAAATTCTCCTGGCGCCTCTTATTAAGCATTTAAAGGCTGAAGACGGCTCTTCATCACGATATGATATTAATTGAAACGTCAGTAAAAGGCTAAAGTGTGTATTTTTCATGATTTTGCGATAACCAATTTTGCGTTCTTTAGGAGTAAAGATACGAAGAAAATCTTGTATTAATCTTAAATAAAGTGTCGCTGCCAAGTAGGTAAAATTATCAATAATCAAAATCGCGGTAAACCGACTAATTCAAAATACAATAAAGTATAAAATGTCATATTGGAGTATCATGCAATTGCTGAAAAAAATGTTTACACGATAACAACGCACGTAAGCAAATTATACGATCGCATGTACGTAAGTTTAATACAAGAAAGGAAGTACACACCAACTCCCTCATGAACGCGTGCGCACATACGCCCAAAAAACTTACGAGCGTTCAACCGTACATGGCTAAAAAGTACACATACGCACGAACTTGCTCTGCCAAAATAAAAATCTAACGAGTGCACATAGAAAAATGTGGGATATAATATGGCAACATAGAAATATCTTAACGTAATTTCAAATCTCGCTTAATTGAGGCAATACAAAATAAATTAAATTTTGCCCCAAAAATAAATAAATAAATAAATATAAGTTAAAATCCACACCCCTTTTTGCCGACTCGCCGTTTATATTTGTGTACCAAAATTCGGCAAATGGCAACACGTGAGTAACCTTGACGAACATGGCAAGAACACGCAGTGAAAGAAAGGAGGTGAAATATGAAGGAAAAAAAATTATAGAAAAAGGGAGTTTTTATTCGAAAAAAAAAAAATAGTTAAAAACCCACTACGAATTTGCTTTAAAAATATACAATTAAAAATAGTCTCATCAAAGATAAGAGACAAAAATAAATAAATAGCGATAAAAAAAAATAATTACGATGTTCCGTACCTCCATAGAATTAATTTAGTACCCTAGCTAAAGCCTCGCATCAAAACAAAGAAACAAGAAACAAGCAAATACAATGCGGGAGAAAGTCGGCATCAATATCCCCACCCCCCCACTTCTTCCTCGTTCCCCACATTCCCCCTCACCTCTGACCGTTCAAAAGAAAAATGATATCGAATGGGGAATTTTATTTGCCATGTTAATTTCTTTCCGATGTTTGTTTTGATTCTGTATTTATTAACGGATATTAACGTGCATTAGAACGCAATACGGCTCGGCACCATTTTTCTCGCGTTAAGTATTAAGGGAAAAGTCCAAAACTAAAACAAACAAATTAGTATGTGCGTTAAAACGCTGACATAATTGTCTGTCTGATGCCTAAGGAAAGGAAGATGTACACATCGCTCGCGTACATATACGTTCATACGTTCATAAACACTTTGACACCCACTACCAGTCTTTTCCGGAAAAAAATACTTACATGGAATGTGTTGCTAAGTTCCTGCACAGTAATTACTTTTATTATTGCATTTTTATTGAAAAAAAGTCACACTTTATTTAAACTTAATTAAGATTTTATGAAAAACAAATGGTAGGCCGATGTGTACACGTTCGTAGCGGCTGCACTTGTTACATAACTGACCTACGACATCACCTTGCAACACTCGTCCTATCAGTTAAAAAAGGTCACTTGAAATCATTGTCCTCGCTGTGAATCTTCTTTTTTCTTTTTTTTTTGTATCGTATATCTTTGAAAAAAAAAAATCATGCTACGGTAGATCAAACACCGAAACAAACCTAAACTCACTTAAAAAAAAAAAATCAAACTGTTGCTATATACCCGGTTAGGGCCTAATCTTGCCACGTCATTCCTATTATCACCGACAATTTCAGGCGATTAGTTGTCGATTTTTGAGAATTACTATCAGGAGGGAATATCACGCACCCACAAACTTTCCCCCGAACAAAATTCTTTTTGTTAACACCGAAACGAGATAAACTTTGACACCTTGCGTAGGCCTATCTTAACTAAGCACAAGTAGTTTTAATTACATTTTGCTACATTATCACCTTTCAAAGATAATATGAATTTGTCAGTAATATTAAAATCCGCCCAGATCTGATATGTAAATTTTAACGAATAAAAAAAATCGGCAAGCACAGACACGTAAAATGGATAAACAAATTTACGTCCAAAACTACTGAACAATGAACGTTAAATTAGAAAACTACTTTTTTCGGAGGTTCTCAACTAAAAATTTGTAATTTAGTTCACGTTTACCAATCAATACTTTCACTCTGAGGTACGTTTACTTTTTGTCGCCGACGCTCAGTCAGACACGACGCATGATTCAAATGCTGCACCACGATTTACAGTATTGCTGCTATTAATCCAAAATACATGTGTACAGACTAGAGAGATCGCGCGCGTGTGTGTGTGTGTGTGTTTAATAATAGCTCAGAGGACTCGGGGGGGGGGGGGGGGGGGGATACGAGTCGAGCATTGACAGCCTCCGTAACATGGTGACAACGAAGTCCCGTATGCCAAATATGCATACAAACATTATTACCAGTGAGCTATACCAATGCCACGTACGCACTACCTAATACCGTATGATATATGATACGTAAATGTCTCTATACTCGATTCGACTGACTCGTAAAATCGTGATACAAAGTTTAGCTTTTATCCTTGAAAAATAAACTTTGAACGTAGGCCTAAATAAAGAATGCTGATTCATAATATTCTTAAATGCGTTATCGGTGATAAAAGGAAATCTTTCAAATACACAAACAGAAATGCCAAAGAACTAAATACGGTACACAGTCCATGCATATTTTTCACTCTATATATTAGTCTATCCCTTAAACCGATTATGGGCGTGGACTTTGAATAAATAAACCCATATCTAGAAGTAGGAATCTTTAGTGCCTCGAGACCCATTACGTTCGCCTATATATATATATAAGGCTCTATACTATTCGGCCTACGGTGCCATATGAAGAGAGAATTGGACAATCCAACCATTATTTGTTTCTGTATGAACACACTGATCTCAGCCTATATATATAGGCCTCTCATGAACTATTAAAATTGAAATACCTAGCCTGGATAGTAACAGCCTTAAGGGTGGAGTGGGCATGAATTGGATTCGTAGCATGTCCCCAAGAATAGATGAAAGTATTTAAAACGCGATGTAGCAAAAAATCTCTGGTATGTGCACGGAACTTTAATCAAGGTGGAGGACCAGCGGCCAAAGGTGGGGCAGGTTGGTATATATATTGCAATTTGGCTTTTATTAATTTGTTACGTGGTGAAGAGTTCCACAGTGAAAATTAATCAATAAAGGTCTTGTATAATAATCCGAATGAAATTTTTTAAATAAACTTTAAGTTATGGTATCACGGTAGTATTATACAAGAAATGCATTGCCTGCCTATTTGACAAAAACAGCTGTGTGAATTACTCTGCTTCTATAACAGAACAAATTAGTCCATAAATAAATGATGTAGGGCTAAAAAAATAAAATATTCCACTCCTTCAAACAAAACCTAACCATCCATATAAACATAAATTGTAATACAAGTTCTGAGGTTAAGTACTTTGTGTTGATTATGTTCTGAAAGCCTTTTAGGCCGTAAATGAGACCTAGGGCCCAGTCCCCATTAGGAAAAGACAACATGAGCTGGTTTAATATCCCCGAGGTTATCTTCAGTATTCAAATGAGCATTTTTAAACAAATCTAGACTTCAGGTTAGGCCTACATCTATACGAGAGTCATTGTCTGAACGCACCACTGTTTTCAATATCAACAATAATTTTCATAAATAAATAGCCTAGACTAAACAAAAGTATTTGGAGGAGAATCATAGGCGAATCATAAGTTGGGCTAACCAGTTCAAATTAGCCTAAAGGCCAACTTACCGACTTGCAGAACGTTTTCAACACTCCCAGACTGAGCTAATCGTAGTCCCCTGTAGAAGGGTAAAGCTTGGTTATCGCTGCCTACAGAAGAAAAGGTTGAATACATGCGAATATCGGACTCCCTGCGGGGGAACGACCAAAAAATTATTCTCCTCTGTACGGGTTCCGGGATGCGGGTGTACTTCTCCTCAATACGCTGAAAAGGGATGTGCTCAGCCACCGTTTTGGCACATATATCTAACAGTGATTCTACACATCGTAATGAATTTGCACTATCGACTCCCCGGCCTGATAGGCCTCCATCACTTCCCCTGGCACAAGCCAGCTTATTGCCCATAAAGGGCGCACTCACTCCTCTTCCCTCCATGCGGTCTCTCCAACAACTGGCGAGCTATTTGATAATGTTGATTTTCATGACCATTTAATACAACATTGCGCAGACTCTCGAGTAACTCCGCCCAGACTCCACCTATTAAGTCCACCCATTGGCCCTGTAGCGAGCATTTTTATTTAAATATAAAAACACCTGCATCATGGCAATTATTTGGGTTGTAAATTTGTGAAAACTATTCCCAAAGTATACATTATAAAAATTATTATCTAATATTAATAAATTTTATTATTAATGCAGAACAGACTAAATCCACTCTGCTTTATCTAAAAGGTTGATGGTTTATTTAGAAACTAAATCAAATTTTTTACATTATCAGATTAGGGACTAATCTGATAATATATATATATATATATATATATATATATATATATATATATATACTGATCATTATATATGTAACCATGATATAGTAATTCTGGAAAACTGATTCAATTAGTATAAAAATCCCGAACTGAAAGTGCAAATCATTGAGAAAAAAAGGATTTCAACCAAAAACTGAAGATGGCTGAGTTATGCTCGAAAATTTGTACTTCCTAGTAAATCTACGTATACTCTCTCTCTCTCTCTCTCTCTCCATTACTAAATTTTCAGTTAAACTTTTACACATCATTTCGAAATTGATATTATATATGTGAGAGCAAACATACTTAATAATTGGTACACACACACACACACACACATAGACTATATATCATCACACACACACACACATAGACTATATATCATCACACACACACACACCACACACACACACATATATATATATATATATATATATATATATATATATATATGTAGGAGAATTTCGATTTGTGAATGATCGAGGTCCGTAGTGTAATGGTAGCGCATCCAACCGGCAATTGGAAGGCCCTGGGTTCGATTCCCGGCGGTTCGCCTCATTTTTCATTTATTCGTGATTTCTCTTCCTCGTGTGCAGAAACGTTCCTTAATACTTATGTCGTTTCTATTCATATATAATATATATATACTGTATATATATATATATATATATATGTTAGTTATCGGCTTTTTATCAGTCTTTTATATACAAATTGCATTATATGAATATTCCGCTTTTATTAGTAACACAATACATATATACATATATTAATCATAGAAAAAAAAAAGGGATGCAATTTACTGTATAAATACAAAGACCTTCAAATGAGCTAAAAATCTACGTACTTTTGTATGTTAATTTCATAAACATGACGCGTTTTTATGCGTGAACATTAATAAGCGATTTCATACATAACACTTAATCCCTTAATTGAAAGCAAGCGGATATAATATTGTACATTTTAAATAGAAAGTTTTCTACTGCATTTAATTGATACGAATTAAAATATTAAAAGAATATTATTCCGCATATTATGATCGTCATATATATATATATATATATATATATATATATATATATATAATCGCATTTTCCTAAGGATTTGGAGAGAGAAGGCAGAAAACAACCCAGAACACCCACACTTGCCTGCCTGCAGTTAGTTGGGCGGCCTGGGCAGGCGCGGCGCCCAGGTCCTATGCTATTCTTGCCCTTTATGCGGAGGAAAAAAGGAAGGATGGTTCGAACCGATCGGGTCACGAGACACTCCACGATATACATACATAAAAAATTAAAATCAGTTCTTTTCGCTTAAATCTACATTTAAAATATATAAGAGTTTAAATAATTTCGCAGATCACTATACTCTATAGTATAGAGTGTCCCGTAAGTCTGGACCCATAGGGATTTATAATATATTTTTTTATTGTTATTATTATTATTTTATTATTATTATTTTTTTATTATTTTTTATTATGATTTTTATTTGTGGGGCCACTTGAAAGCCAAAGTGTACGAGGTCAAACTTCAGAACATTTTCCACCTTAAAGCACGCATTGTGGAGGCGTGTCAAGAAATTTCTGCGACTGTGATTCAGAAAGTGCTGTCGCAGTGGAGATTGCGTCTTCAACTATGTGTGCGACACAACGGCGGACACTTTGAACAGATTATGTAATAAATTTTTGGACTATTTTGTAATTTTATTATTTTTCCCTATGGGTCCAGACTTACGGGACACCCTGTATATACAACGGTGGCCAAACCCCGGCTCGCGAGCCGCATGCGGCTCTCGAGGTTAACTGCGGCTCGCGAGACAATTTTGGTTTTTATTGTATTTACCATAAAAGACAAAATTCATAATACAAATATAGGGTGATCCAGAGAAATGGGACCCAAAAGAAACCCCTGTAACTCTTAAAGTATAAGTCCTTTTATAAAATCATACGCATCATTCGAAAGAGGATAGTTACAAGTTTGTACAGGATTGTATAGGTTTTGACAAGACAAGATAAGATACAAAATAAAAGTGTTAGTTAAAACTAACCCTTCAAGATGACTGCATGGACTGTGGAACAGCTGCGTTTCATAACTGAGCAATATTATGAGCATGGAAGAAGTGTAGTTTCAGCTCAAAGATCTTTCAAGACAAATTTTCAGATGTCAAAATCACCTTCTAAGAGCTGAAATTACACTTCTTCCATGCTCATAATATTGCTCAGTTATGAAACGCAGCTGTTCCACAGTCCATGCAGTCATCTTGAAGGGTTAGTTTTAACTAACACTTTTATTTTGTTTTGTATCTTATCTTGTCTTGTCAAAACCTATACAATCCTGTACAAACTTGTAACTATCCTCTTTCGAATGATGCGTATAATTTTATAAAAGGACTTATACTTTAAGAGTTACAGGGGTTTCTTTTGGGTCCCATTTCTCTGGATCACCCTTTATAATTTTTTTTTCACATAAAATAAAATGTAAAAAAAAAACAAGGAAAAATTGAATTGACAATAAAATGCGTCATGCGTACAACAATTTCTTTTGCGTGACAGGCACTAAGCGGGATAATTATGGAATTAACACCAATCGCCACTCACCAGTGTCCAGTACCCCTCGAGTTACCCTGCGGGTCGCGTGTAATAACGAGTGAGTGTGTTTTAAAATTGGCTTCTTAGATCATATAGTGGCTATTTTTCTCAGCTATACGAGTGAAAGTTATACAACCCCTTAGTTGATTAAAATGACTGAGCAGACAAAGTGTAAGAAACGGAAATATGAAGAAGAAAATAGAATTTTTAAACAGGAGTGGGAGAAGAGCTTTGCCTTTACTGTTAAGGGTGGGAAACCTGTGTGCCTTATCTCCCACGTGGCACTCAATCACTTTAAAGCCAGTAACTTAAAGCGTCATCATGAAACTAACCATAAATTTTTATTACGGAATTTCCTCCCAAATCAGAATTGCGGAAGACTAAGTTAACAATGTTGAAATCTAACCTAGTTGCCCAAGAAACTGTACTTTCATCATTGTGTAAGACAGCTGACTTAACTACTGAAGCTAGTTTTGTTATGGCATGGAATATTGTTCGTGCTCAACTTCCCTACAGTAGTGGAGAATTTGTGAAGAAGAATATTGCCGATGTTACTGCAATTCTCGCTCCAGATAACACAAAGCTTCGAGAACAAATAGCAAGTATTTCTATTTCCCGCCACACTACAGAGAGACGTATTTCCCAGATCAGTGCTGAAATTACATGCTCGTTGCAGAGTGATTTGAAGAATTCTGTTGCATTCAGTTTGGCCCTCGATGAATCCACAGATATTAAAGATAACCCTCAACTGGCGATATTTTTTGTTATGTTACTGGCGATGGAAATGTGAAAGAAGAATTCTTGGACTTAATGACCCTAAGAGAAACCACCAGAGGAGTTGACATAAAGAACGCACTTGACGAGGCATTATCAAATGCTCAAGTACCATTGAATAAACTTGTCAGTTTTGCAACAGATGGAGCACCAGCTATGGTAGGACAAAATGTAGGCCTAGTTGGGCTCTTGACACGCGATCCCAAGTATCCTGTGTGGCTCTTTATTCACTGTATCATTCACCGTGGTCATTTGGTAAGCAAGTACTTTAGGTATGACAGTGTTATGAAATGTGTTCTAGAAATTGTGAATTTCATTCGTTCAAATGCAAAAACGTACCGAGCGTTTAGAAATTTTATCGAGGAGCTGGATCTTCAAGATAAGCCAGATGACCTTTCATTCTACTGTATTGTAAGGTGGTTATCAACTAGTAATCTCCTGAATAGGTTTGTTGCACTGTTGGAACCTATCATTGATTTCTTGAAAGAAAAGGGAAAGTCATACCCACAACTAGAAGATCACGAATGGGTGCAGGATCTGATGTTTTTTACTGATTAATACACCTTCAAAATCTAAATTTGGCACTTCAGGGAAAGGATAAGGTCATTTCTGACCTTACACAGACAGTTTTCAGTTTCCAGAATAAAATAAAGCTCTTCCAAAAAGATCTAGTAACAAAAAAATTTGACCACTTTCCCCACCTGAAAAACCTAGCAAACACTTTTCCTGATATTGAAATAAAAGATAGTAAATTGGAGAAATACAAAGGTAAATTAGAAGGACTAATTGATGATTTTCAGTTCAGGTTTGATGAACTGAAGAAGCTAAAACCATGCTTCGAATTTCTTGTAAATCCTTTCCTGATTGATGTCGTCAACGATGGCTGTCCTGTTAACACACCTTTTGTTACGGAAGCTGCTTTAATACAGACAGAACTTTTGGAGCTACAGGAGGACGTGGGTTTAAAGTTGATAAATAAAAGCTTATCTGCAGTTGAGTTTTGGAAGCAAGTACCAGAGACAAAGTATCCTCACCTCAGGACAACCAGTTTCTGACTTATCTCAGTTTTTGGGACAACTTATTGCTGTGAAGCATTCTTCTCAGTAATGAAGTTTGTAAAGTCAAAACATCGTGCTGCCCTCACTAACGAACACCTGACTGAGCTTCTTCATACCGCCTTAACATCACATCAACCAGACTTTAAAGTTTAAAGCATTAACAGCCAAAATGAAGACCCAAACTAAGCCTTCTACAAGCAGTAATTAAACAATTTAATAATGTGAGCATAACTATATGTATATGTATATGTTTTTAATAATTACATTCTTTTTAAAATATTTTGCGGCTCTCGTACATCTGAAAAACGTCGTCTGTGGCTCTTCCGCCCGAATTGTTCATTCTGACGAAGGTCAAGCTTTTTCACTCCACCTTAGACCTACAGTTTAACGTGGAATCCGAACCACGCCCCATCAGCAGCCCAGCGTCTTAACCACTAGGTTAACCTAGGGTACCCATTTATCTACCAACCACTTTCTTTATTGTGTGGAAGGATGAACAGCTGGGTTTTGCTGCGCGCCGGCTGCCGTCGGGTCTCGAACCCGGGGCCGATGGATTCGTAGTCAGCGACGCTAACTACTACACCACCGAGGCGCCGCATATAAAGCATATAAAATATACATATAAAATAAAAGTATATTAAGATAAATGTTTGGAGTAGTTCTCAAGATTAGAACTTTTCCTAATTACATATAAGCTGAAAACCGCTACAATAAGTAGTTATAGGCGAAAATAGTACAAGTAGTCTATGTTTGGGAAGATGAAAATTTTTGGCAGACGCGAAAATTTTTGTATACAAACTTTTTTTTAGTATTATTATTGTTGTTTTTTTATACAAAAGAAATGACAAGTTTTATGTCACTTAAGCTCCAATGTTCACGGATTTTTAAGTTTGAATTCCAAGTTGCGTCTTAAATTCTGTGAATGCATGTTTCGTTCTTTTCAGTATTAATATATTCATACTGACCACACCCAAGATTTATTGATTTACGTAACTCAGTTATATAGGCCTAATGAGATAGTATGAGATAGTATGATAGATGTTATCACTATCAGTATAGTCTGTATACTCTTGTATAATGATGCTGAAGAAGGAAAGTGGAACTGATTTGAAGACATCTGATATACTGTGATTCAAATCCTTTGAGTATCTCATCCGTTCTACCGCACTCCATAAACAGTAAAGTTCCTCTGATATGAAAATTTTAAACAGTTTGGTTACTTTTTACGTGTCAAAATCGGTTAAGGAAAGGTTTCTCTCAGAATTAGCTTCCAAATTGGGGACCGCATAGACACTAACCGGGAAATTACTGGTTCTCTTTCTGACCCAATATACCAAGGATGGCCAGTCTTCTTGAGTTTCGGATACTTCGAACCTGGCACTCGTTTTCAGAACTCGATTGTTGACTGATTTAGTGACCATCTTTATTCTCCGTTTTTCTCTTTCTTTTCGCGAACCGTGGTTTGTCGTCCACCCTCGCAGTATTTACCAAAAGGTTATATTCTAAAAGGAAACCTATACGGTCACTGTAATAGGAACCCTTTATAATTTTATTCTTATGACCAATTTACTTTCAAATCGTTTTAGTATTAAGCCCATTATTAGTATTAAGTTTTAGTATTAAGCCCAGTAAAGCCTAAAGCTAGCCCAGTAAAGCCTAAAGCTAGCCCAGTAAAGCCTAAAGCTTAAGGGACAAATAAAATAAAATAAATAGTCGAGCTTCACAACTATTTATGCCATTCTAAATTGTAAAACCAATGTATTTATTTTATTATTAATAAAGGTTAGTCAATTCAATTCAATTCAATTCAATTTTTCAGATATATTGTAAATGTATATGTTACACGTAATGTGGATAGTTGCCTAATGTTGACATTATGCGAGCTATTGCCTAACTACCTAATGTTGATACGCATAACGTACGCTACCTAACCTAACCTAACCTAATTTTAGGTTAGATTAGGTTAGGTAACATATGTTACTCGTAATGTGGAAATTTCTAATATCAACATTAGGCAACTTGCATAACGTCAACATTAAACAACTATCCACATTACGCGTAACATAGAGGGCCTATTACCTTTTCAACGTAGAACCCACTTTTCAGCACTATAATGTTAGACCACATTGTAAAATTTGTTAATTCTTCTATAGAAAAGTTTTCGTTACATTATAATAAACAATAAGAAAAAATAATATAAAATTTAAACGCACGAAATAATTAATTGCAGAATGTTAATTAATAAAATATTTTACTCATAATTAATTTTGAGTGAAAATTTTTTTAAATGTTGAATTTTATTTGAATCTCTTAATAGAAACTTTAATTCAAATTTAATAAGATATTTAGTGAATTAGGCATTGAATTGAAACAAAAAATTAGGCCACTGTATATATATATATATATATATATATATATTCTAACATAAATAGTATTGGATTCAAAGTATAAAAATGATGTCCTTTCTCTGATTGGTCAGCCTGTGGAAGAAATGAAATTAAATCTTATGGGAAGTATCAATTAGGGTTTCTCCACCGGGACCCCGGGTGGAAAATGATAACCTTAAATCCCGGCACAAGCGCAGCAAATCCCGGGATTTCCCGGGTTTTACAAAGTATTCTAAAAACGTTATTTCAAATAGTTTTACGTTAATTTACTACTGTATCTAGAAAATACAAACCTAGACTATGATGACAAATTTATATTAGCATGAATCACTTTGCGTTGTACAACTCGAGTAGCGCTTATAATATGCCTTGTATGATTTTGTGCATGTGTAATATGATTGGTATTTTTGATGATTGACTCGGACTGAAAGCCAGTCATTTGATTTCCCTGAATCGAACATTTTGTGTTTTAGTGGATTTTAATTTCGTTTATTATCTTCAATTCAGTGGCACACCTTTTGCTGTTGATATTTTTTTTTACAAAAATTTAGTTAAAAGTATATAAAAGGTGTTGTGTTTGTATAAATTACACTATAATTTATTTTTGCTGAAGTGCAAGGCTGCAAATTAGTAGTGTAGGCATAGCCGCCTAGGCTATATATCGTATTTATGTTTCTACAGTGTTTGAAACTTGTCCTAGGCTCTATCCTTTATTATATTTACCATTATTGTGTTAAAATATTTATATATTTATATTTAATATTAACTAACTAATCTAGATTTATCTAATGCTTAAACATTTTAAGACTTTATATCATTATTTTTTATAAACCGGGAAATCCTGGGGGATGATGGCCGATTTTGTCTCGGAAAACCGGGATAGCGAAAACCCCCTAAAAACGAGAAAGCCTACTATCAATGGAAAGTATTTAATCATGTTCAGTCTGCACAACATAATATTAACTTTAAAGATTACAAAGTCCTTCTTCATATTAATGACAATGATAATAGAAAAATAGTGGAATCCTTCTTTGTTAAAAACACTGATACTTTTAATAGTAATAAAGTAACTTTTGTATTTAAACGATTTGACGCTTAATATTTTAAAGTTTGTTTCTTGACTGAAAGGTAATAACCAGCCACCTTAGTTTGTTGGTTGTCTTTTTTAAAAAATTTATCGTTTTTATAATTACTTCAGTCAGCTTTAGTTCGACGAGCGACCACTTTGGTTATTCTGCTTTTTTCCGAAATGAAAAAGGGTTCATTATATGGGATGGAAATGTTACTCGGTTGTTATTTTGTATTTTCTTGCGGGTTTTTAATTTTCTAAAAATGTTTTGAGGTTATTGCCGTTTTATATAATCTAATAATAAGGAAATGAAAATGAAAATGAAAAGGTTTATTGGCAGACTATAGTCCATATGACAAATATTATTAATACAATGACAGTTCACATACTAAGGATAGAAATATATACAATTGATTAGAAATAATACTGTAATGTCGAAGTTAAGTGGAGCTACAGACAGACGTTTTCGTACCAAGAATTCCATAGCTTAGAGGATAAATGGCAGGACTCATGGATAGCTTGGATAATCGGGTTGGTTGATTTTTTAATTCTTTGCATTAGACTGTATTGAGCACGTCTTGTAACCTCCAGGAAGTTCGGGACATTGCGGGTAGCAAACATTTGCGAAGCTGAGCATCTCGGGGGTAATTTGTGTAAGAGTCTAAAAGACCTGTTGTACAGCAAATTTAGGGTTCTGCCAGAACCTTTTTTATAATTCACCCAGAGTTGCTGTTCGTATATATTACTGCAGAAAGTACGAAAGAGAGTGTCTTTAGCTTCATTTGTACAAAATCGAAAGTTCCTTATGGTCATATTCGCTTTAGCACACAGGCTTCGAGATTGTTTTCTTATATCTGAGTCATCACTCAAGGAGCTGGTAATAGTTTGACCCAAATATTTAAACTCTTGTACTTCCTCAATTACTTCACCATTCATTTTAAACCTTATATCAGCTGGCTGATTACAACTTTTAGGATGAAATTGCATAACCTTAGTTTTTGTAACATTAAAAAGAATATCATGTTTCTACGAATACACTTCGCAGACTTTTAGTAGACGATCCAGACCTTTAACAGAGGGACTTATTAACACCATATCATCGGCATAAACTAAGTTATTTATTCTTGTGTTATCTATACAACATCCCACTGTTGCCTCATTAAGTGAAGCAATTAACCCGTCAATATACACATTAAACAGCATAGGGGAGAGCAAGGAGCCTTGTCTCACCCCGCAAGAGGAGCCAAAACACTCGGATAGTACATTGCCCCACCTAACGGTGAAAGATTGGTGGGAATACCAAAATTTCAATACGTTTAATATGTACATGGGAACCTTCCTGTCTTCTAGTTTTTCAAATAAAATATTGTGGTTCACCCTATCATATGCCTTACTTATATCTAGGAAACAGCTATAAATAGTTGAATTACTGTCAATGTATTTAGATATTGTTTCTTTAAGTACATATGTAGATACACAAATAAAGATGGGTTTCAATATAAGGCTTTTGATGTGATAACCATAATGCTATTCTATACTCATCAGAATATACTGTACTTGTCACACAAGGCCGTAATTTCTTTCAAACCGATGTTTCAATTGGACAGATTCTTTTGCTTGCTCTCATAATTAGGTATTTAAGAAAGATATTGAAACAAGGCTAACTCGTAGAAATAAGTAATTTTTCCATCTGAAACTGAAATTAGAGGAATGGATATTGAGATATTTAGTTTATGAAAAATATTCCTACCTAAAAGTCTAATTGAAAGGAAATAAAATTCTTCTGACGTATCTTGATGAGCTCTATTTCAACATAGAATGCAATGTGTCAGTGAGTTTGTGTCAGGAGACGACATTAAGTTATTTTAAATGTATCCTTAAAAGACGACCTTCTTTCTCTATCTCCAAACAACAAGGACAATCATCTTGAGAGACCACTAATGGCCAAGAAAACTAGGTAGTTACCAAAATTTCCAGCCTTGGCGAGTCCGCGATACCGCTTCCGGTTAGATTAGCGAAGTTAATCGACGTTGAGTCTGTTTGGTAGGCTAGTTCGACGGGTGACTATCCTCTGCGTTCAGATGATGTAGCAACCCGTGGTTCGGATTCCATCCAGGTAAAGCTTTAGCTAGGTCCCTTCCGTCACATGACCTTTGCCGTTACGAAGAAATTTAAATATTATTTACATTATTATTCTTATTATTTCATACTTTCGAACAGCTTACATCCATCATTAAAGAATATAGAATATAGTTTTATAAAATACTTCAAGATAGTCTGGCTTAGAATGGAAAAATAATAGTGCCTGAAATCACGATGAACGAGTCACATCTTCCCGACTTAATACAGAAAACGTTTTTAATCTTTTAAAGAAATGTTCAAGACCTGTTCCTCTTTGGATGACGTGAGATCAAATAGAAATTGCAAATCGACCATCTTTTCCAGAAGTATCATTTTGTAAATCTTGACAGTTTAGGAGAACTAAAAGCTGATAGGACTTTACTCTCACACCAAAGCCTATCCATATCTAGTCAGACCACGCTCTACAAAATTTCATAAACTTTAGCGAAATTTTGAGAAAAAGCCAGTTGGTCAATAAATTTACAAAATAGCACAGACATTACAATTTTGAGCTTCACATCCAAAGCCAGCGAATGGAGTCCAAATTTGAGAAGCCGCACTCAAAATCTAAGTGTTTGTGAGATCAAAGTAAATGTTATGCTTTCATTGGCCTAAAAGTTTCTGTTCAAAATCGTTTGTATGAAATTATTTGCATGCTATAATGGGAGCGTGGACCGACTATAGATATTGACAGGCTTTGATCACATTCCCAGTAAAAAACAAAAGCAATACTCGATATAGCGGGAACCACAAAATCGAAGAATTGTATAAATAACTGAGAGTATTTCGCCATATCCATTATCGGGATGTAGTTTAAATTAATGATATTCTTTATAAATCATTATAAATGCATATTTCCTCATTCCATATGTGCATATGTATTATTCTATATCTAGTACATTGTTTTCACTTCTTGAGGAAAACTATCATAATATTTATTTCATACATAATACATATCACCCTGCTATAGAGATCTCGCTTTTTATGCATATATTCTCTGAT
This sequence comes from Bathynomus jamesi, assembly GCA_023014485.1. NCBI lineage: Eukaryota > Metazoa > Arthropoda > Malacostraca > Isopoda > Cirolanidae > Bathynomus > Bathynomus jamesi. The sequence goes on from JAJOZX010001928.1 coordinate 509,774, forward strand.
GGTGCAGCTACTGTAGCATATAAAAAATCCTATTCTTTCTCTCTCTCTCTCTCTCTCTCTCTCCTCTCTCTCCTAATATATAAAGCATTTAATTACTCTCTCTCTCTCTCTCTCTCTCTCTCTCTCTCTCTCTCTCTCTCTCTCTCCTAATATATAAAGCATTTAATTACTCATAAAAGAAATCTTACTAATTTAATGATATCATTATTACGGAAACAGCTTATTTAAATAAAATGCTTGAAAACATTATAATTTATTAATATAAATAATGATAAAATTAAGAGTAAACATATACCTACATACATACATACATACATACATACGTGATTAGAAATATGTGATGTGGTTCTTGAGGTTGTTTAATAATCATTTTTTTTCTCAGGAAGCATGAAGACAGCCAGAAAGACTTTCAACTTCCTTTGAAATTCTTAACAATACTGGGTATCTGGCAGTCAAATAGTTGCCTTATTAGAGTTGTTCACGGGACGGGAAATCGTAGTGGGTATAAGTATGAGCATAAACCCACTTATCTTTATTTGGTTGGCTATTTTGTGGTGTTCCAGCATGTCATCGAACAGAATGGAGATACAAATTGAAAACTTAAGATGTATGTACTGAGCTATAGCTGCCTTTAAGCTATGGTTACTGGGTTGTCTTTTTCTACAATATATTCTTCAGTCACTGGAGTACGTATTTCAAAGTGGAGACTCCTTTATTCATAAATTCGAGTCAAATATCGACATCTTCTTACATGCTATTGTGAAACACAAATATTTCCATGTACGTTATCGGACACTCCGTAAGTTCTGCCTAGGGTGTGAAACGAGCTAAGGTATTTAGACATTCTTCATGAAAATGAATAAAACAGCCGTCGTGGCTCCTTCAAAGGAATACTAAACCTGGGCAGGATGATGGAGGATATTGAACCTCAGGCTAACCCGGTGGTAGTAAAGCGAAAAAAATTACTATTTTTATTTTAATTTTATACTGCAATGAACCAGAGTTAAATCCAATTTACTCATTATTATTATTAAAATAATAAAGTTGAAACAGCAGATTTTTCTTTCATCTTTAAAATTATTCTTTTAGATTTTATCGAATTAGATGGAAGCACATTAATTAAGTTCGTAGGCTCAAGATGTAGTTTTAGGCCTGCTCTTATTCACGAGCGCTAGAGCCTTTAGACCAGTGATGCACAAACCCTGGCCCGCGGGCCAAATGTATCCCCCACGGGTCTTTTCAATTCAATGAAAAAGTTAGAATATAAAAGTGACCCAATTTATGACTTAGATGGAAAGTAAGTAGGCTAATACATTTAGTTATTTTCTTCGCTTGGCCCTCACATCAAAAAAGTTTGTGCACCACTGCTTTAGACCCTTCGTAGTGTTGTAAGGCCGAGATGTTAAAGGCACCTCTTACACTACTGGTCACAAAGTTATTCCTTTTGGTGTTAATTGTTAAACATATCAAAATACACACACCTTGGGAAAACCCCGAAGAGAATTTCATTTTAATTTTGTGATTAATCAGGAGTACGGGCTGGCTAGTGCCGAAGTTCAGTGACATTGGGCCTGGGTAGTAGTTGGATGAGAGACCGTTCTCTGTTTCCAGACTGTGTAGTGACCCGGGTTCGGATACTTTGAATTCAATTGAATTGAATAACCTTTATTAATAAAATAAATACAGTTCTTTTGCAATTTATAAGACCATAAATAACACTAGGTAACAAAATTTGAAAACATTTCTGTTTATTGTGATTTTTTTGTCGTTTCTTAATGATTTTGGAGCGCTGATTCCAAAAATGATATTGGTTTTGCTCTATCATCAACCGTTTAAAAAATATAGGTTATCACACTTTTCATATGGCAAAGTATATAAAGAAGGCTAACATAAATATTTTCTGAAAATAAAAACACTATTGGAAATTAATGTTTATTGAGCCAAAATTCTTTGACAAACCCAAAATGGTGCAAAGGATATAATATATATCATGAGGAGAACCGATAAGAGAATAACAAGCCTCGTTATGCAGTGTGCGTTCTTAAAAATGCACTGAAGAACGCGACTTCCGCGTATGAACATTCTTATCCTTTCTGATCAGCGACCATACGTAGTCTCCCATCATGGAAGCATCCCAATGGCCCTGGTACCTTTTCTCCATCGTTTGAATATCTTGATGGAATCTTTCGCCATGTTCTTCACTCACATCGCCCAGGTTATCACGAAAAAAGTCAAGATGTGAATGCAGATAGTGTAATTTTAAAGACATACGACACCCCATTTTGCCATAGCACTTACTCAAGTTTCACACTAACTCCTTATAGTTTGGTGCTTTATGGTTGCCTAAAAACCCACGAACCACATCACGGAAGGCACACCAAGCCTCTTTTTCGATCGGAGTCATCTTGACTTCAAGGTTCTTTGAATTCAACAGCGCCTTGACTTATGGTCCTACAAAGATGCCAGCCTTGACTTTGGCCTCAGAGAGTTTAGGGAACATGACCCGAATCTGTTGGAAAACTTCCCCTCCAAAATCTAACGCAGTTACAGACTGCTTAATTAGACCCAACTTAATATGGAGAGGTGGTAGTAGCAGAACTATGTCAGGCTTCACAAGAGGTTCCCTGAGTACATTGTACTTTCTTGGTTGCAGTCCTTCACGTGGAGGCCACTGAACTGTTTTATAGTGCTCAGTTGAAGCCCTGCTATCCCACAGACAAAGAAAACATGAATATTTAGTAAACCCTCCTTGTAAACCTAACAGGAAACTAATCATTTTGAAATCACCACACACGTCCCAGTTATATTGTTCATACTTGATATGAGTGAGCAGTTGTTTGACATTTTCATAGTCCTCTTTCATTTGAACAGAATGTGCAACTGGTATAGATGGATATTTGTTCCCATTGTGGAGTACAACAGCTTTTAAACTCCGAGTTGAACTGTCAATAAACAGGCGCCACTCTGAGGGTATATGTGTTAACCCAATAGCTGTGAATAGACCATTAACCGCGCTGCAATAACAGAGAGAGCCATTGACATCGTAGAACCTTGCAAACTCTTCATGCCGCTTTCGGTATACAGTGCTCTTGCAGTCTTCTCCAAGCAAATTCCACTCTTTGAGTCTGGAGGTCAGAAGCTCAGACCCTGATTTCGTCAGACCCAAATCTCTAATTAAGTCGTCCAATTCCCTCTGATTTGGAAAGTGAGGGTTTGTACTGAAAGTTACTGTATATTCTTCATCATGACTGTCCTCACCAGCCGACATCTCAGATGAGCTAGCTGCATCCTCATTTTCAACCTGCAAAGCAAAGAAACAAAATATAGGCATATCTATATATGTAGAAGAGCATCAGCACTAAGAAAAATCGACACATAATGACCCACAGTCTGTAAATACAAAAGGTAAAGTAATGGATAGATACCTGTTCTGGTGGACGTGGTATTGGAGGACCTTCGCCATGTGGTACAGGAGCTATGAAAGACGCTATGCTTGGATACTGAAGAGTCTGCCTTCCTTTAACTTTCCTGTACTTAGAAACATCTACCATGCAGTAGTAGCAATTGTCGTAGTGGCTCTTTGGTTCTCTCTATATTCTGGGTACCGCAAAGGGCATTGCCTTGCGTACTTCCCGCAGCCACCCTTCAAGTGTGGAGTGGCAGCTTCCACAGATCACATGGGGTGCCCAGGGCTTATCTTGGTCACCCATAGGCATACCAAAATAGAGCCGATACGCGATCCAGAACTTGGTGCCTTTCACAATCTTGTGCGATACTTGCTTGGGGCCTATGTAATACCCACAAACGAAGCAGAATATATCCGGCGAGTGTTTACAAGCTCTAGTTGCCATTCTCTTTACCAAACTGTACTACATTAATCATAACCTGCAGATATAGAGAGAAGAGTTATTAAATCTGCAACAGATTACAGATTCCAGAAAAAAGATGTATTCACAACACTGAAATAATGTTCGCAATAAAAAAGGATCGATAACACTCAAATCGTCAGCACAGAGAAGCACAGAAACACAGTACCTCAGTGCTGGTAACCATCAGACAAACAACCTGCTTTCTTTGTGTGCTCACACTTACTGACTTCTCAGACTCTGCGCTCTTCTTTATATAGCACAGTGGAAGTTTCGGGCAATTTCTAGAGCAAGAAACTGTCAACGAACATCCGGATTGTTCTCAACAATTCCTGATTATTCTGATATTGCTGCGCCCATAATAACATTATACTAGTAAAACATGAAAAATGGATTATCTCTGAAACCATTGATGATACACACAAACCAAGGCCAGATTTGGACTCAGCGCCCACAAATGCATATGAAAACATAAAAAATTCTGTATAAACAGAATCAGTGTTACACAGTGTAATTGTGAAGCTGGACTATTTACGTAAAGCTGTAGGTACACTCTGTCATATGACCTTAGATGCTGTGAAGAAGGGTAAACAACCCCATCATTCATCATTACACTGTGATTAATCAGGCAAGAAAATTATATGAAGATTACGGAATGGGCTTTAAGGAAGAAAGGTGAGTCTCAAAGATTTTGAAACTATCGAGGATCAGATGAACGTACGGATTCTCGTCTGATATTTCAAACAAACGTATATTTAGGTATCTTTACACAACTCGACGAAAAGAACGGAATCTAACGTACGATTCATCTAAGGTAAGAAATATAATAACTGAGATGGCCGTTTAACATTTCGAGATAATATTAACAAACATAAAGAGAAGTGTTATTATATTTGTCCTCAATGTCACTCTTTAAAATGTAATCATGAATACGTTTTTTTTCAATATCGAATTTTCAGTCTTTATTTACAGACCTATTAAAAAGTGAAAATGTATGATTGTGGAACAGCAAAATGTAAAATGAATTATGCCACTTTAAACATTCATGCAATAATTTTACTGTAAAAAATGTCACACACTATACACAGTATATTACACACTCGATGAGGACCATCATCTATTGTCGAGCACTAAGATGTAGAGAGATGTTTACAGTATGCCATTCAATGCTATGCCGGACATTCTGGTGTTTTGAAGATGGTATGCAATGCTTGCTCAGTTCTTGAAACCGACAATGATGGTTTTCATGGTTGCAACACTTGCGAGGCCAGAACAAATCTTTTCTAAATAATAAGTTTCTCCATGTTAAAAAGTTATTGGTTATCTCTCTCTCTCTCTCTCTCTCTCTCTCTCTCTCTCTCTCTCTCTCTCTCTCCTCTCTCTCTCTCTCTCTGTCAGTAACAAGATTCAAAAAACACTCGTATATGCTGTATATTTTAGTCCATATTAATGCAAAATTTGATGGACGGTGCTGCTTACTGTTCCACAGGAGCTAGCTTGCATGAGTCTTAAGAACACACTTCTTTCAGGCCTTCAGCACTGAAGAACCTACTGAGACCTCTATAGACATCTGTGATATGGAAAAGACATTCTTATCCCCCTAAATTCATGTTAGATTCCTCACAAATATTATTTTATCTACACTCGTACAAGTAAGAATAAAAAGGAATATTTTGATAAGATTTCCTACGGTAAATTCGATAACCAGCCATGCACTTTGAGGAATGTATAAAATTTAGTGGACTGAGGACGTGACAGGTCTGAGACTGTGCTTTGAAAAATACAAATTTTCACGTATCATTGACTTGAAAATAACCCAACTAGGGTGCCTCGAAATTTCGTAAAAATGACAAAAATAAGTAACTGAAAACGCAAAAGTTACTCAAAATATGGACATTTCAAGTGGAGTGGTGGGAGGTGAACGCGATTTATTACATAGGGAAGCTATATATGCTCATTTTGAAATTATTTGGTGTTCAGGAGTGGGGAGAGGTTGGATGGGAATTGGATATTGGGAGAGGAAAATCCTCCGGAGTGCTGCGAAAGAACAACAGATGGCATTTGGGTGCCTTGAGCCAGAAAAAATTGGGAACCAGTGGGTACTCTAGCGCAATATTATCGTTGTACTGAAAAATTTCTAAAATTAAGTTTATGGCCGAAGAATTTTTCATTAATCAAGAGGAATAAGTAAAAATCTATTTATACAAAGCAGTGAAAGTACAGCGCTCAGGCCAGATGAATGTGGCCCATTACGCTAATTCCTGGTTTATTAAACAGCACCATCGGGAGTCGAACCCCGACTTCAGTGCCTCCACTTCGCTTACAGGGAAACGCGGTTACCCACTAAGCTATGAGCGCTGGCAGCCGAAGAGGATACCGGTGAATGCTACTCGGGCGGCAGGGCCTTCTGACTCAGTGATCCGACCATTAGGCTAGGGCACGATAACGTTAACGACAACCTGGCGACGTTTCATTGCCATGGAAACACAACACTTTCGCGTCCAAAGGTGTTTTACTTTGCTAATCCCCTGCACTCGAGCAGAGTCAGAGGGCCCGGGATCGATTCCTGGTGAAAGATATATTTTGCATATGCAAAAATACCCGGTTATATACGAGTATTATATATATATATATATATATATATATATATATATATATATATATATATATATGTGTGTGTGTGTGTGTGTGTGTGTGTGTATATATATATATATATATATTTCTCGAAATATTTCAGTCTTAATTTTATTGGTAAATAATGATTAATAATATATTTTCTTTATTAATATAGCTTGTAGGGAAGGTTTGCGCAATGCAGACAGGCAATATGAACAAAAATAAGAATGAAAGCGAAGTGTGGACCATCTTGAAGAGCGATACAAAGGGATTAAGAATAACGGAGATGTAACACGAAAGGAACACACTTTTACCCTATACGTTACAATCTAATCTAGTTTTCCGACGTAGAATTACCAATAAAAAAAATTTATTGCAACATGCACAACACTGTAGGTCCGGATCGAGTTGTAGCATTTATCGAACTTCCTTCTGGGAAGCGATTGGCCTACTACGAGTAAACGTTGATCAAAAATTACCCGCAAGGCTCAAAAGTCTCGAGGCATTAAAAAACAAAGCTAAAACTCATTTAATTTTTAAATTAATTTTGAGTTTTTTTCAATAAATTGAATTATTGTATCATAGCAGGAATTGTAACAGTGTAATGTTTATTTTATAAATAAAGATTTTGATTGGATTGGATTTGAATACGTGTAAATCTTGAAAAACAACCCGAGGCCAAAAATGACACTTTTTATTGAAAAACTCAAAACTTAATTTAAAAATGAAATGTGTTACGAAGTATAGCTTTTGTTTTTTAATGCCACGAGACTCCACGAGACTTCTGAGCCTCGCAATATATCGATATATCTACACGTATTCGAATCCAATCCAATCAAAATCTTTATTTATAAAATAAAGTTCACAATGTTACAATTCTTGCTATGGTACAATAATACAATAAACAATTGTCAATTGTACTATTTATTTTATTTTATATGGCTCTTAAGCTTTAGACTTTAATGGGTTCTTCTCAGATTAATTAAAAACTCTAGATTGAGAGACAGCTTGGTTAAATAATCAGTCAGTAATTATCACAAAGCAACACTGTATTCGTACGAAAAATGTTTATTTAGAAATTACAAAGAAAAATGTGTTTGCGTGACCTCCTTCTCCTTCAAATAAAAAAATTACAGCCCACAACTATTTTTCAGTTTCATATCATAAATTATGAGTTTCACCATATATATATATATATATATATTATATATATATATATATATATATATCAGGGTAAAACAGCAT